>VYXB01007938.1:306775-412811 GCA_013397135.1 Pachyramphus minor
TTTTTTTTCCGGGGGCTTTCCTTCCCCTTATCGGTGGCAGAGTGAACCTGGAACAATGGAGGCTGGAGAGAGAGGGAGAAAAAGCCACAACGAAATGGGGAATTTACAAAATAACTATTTGGAGAAGCGGGAGGGGAGAGTGGTTAAACAACGGGTTTGCACCCCCTCGCCCACCCCTCGGGTCTCGGGAAGGCCTATCCGGGCCGCCTGCTGCGCAGCCCCCCGCGCCGGGCGTGCGAGCGGGCAGCGCCGTCTGCTTCCTAATCCACATCCCAATCCACATCCCAATCCACAGTCCCACCGGCCTGCTCAGCCCCCACCGCCCCCCGATCGGAGTTGCGACCGCGGCCGCGGAGCGGTGCCGGGAGCGCGCCCCTTCCAGCTTCCCGCCTGGGGGCGGGGGGTCCCCGGGCGTCCCGGGCACCCTCTCCCCGCCGATGGCGCCCTGGGGCCGTGTCCCAGCTAGGCTCCCTTCTTTTGTTTCCGGACGGTGCCTTCCCGCACTTTGAACCCCGGCGGCGTGCGCGGGTCCCTGGCCGTCGGATCGGCGTGCCTCGTCTCGCAAAGGTCAAAATAAAGCGCGGATATGGATATGTGTCTCCTTTGGGTTATTTTCTGTACTTCCCAATGCCCTCTCTTTGTTTTGTTTTTAGTACGTGAGCGCTCAGCCGTATGTCCCTTCCCAAACCAGCGAGATACCGATCTTTACATACCTGTACAGTTGTTTGTACCTATAAAATAAAAGAACCTTTCTTTATCTTACGAGATTCATTAGCATTTTTGGAGGGAAATAACTTCCTTGTGAAAATAGTTGACATATGAGCCCAGGGAAGGGTTTGTTGTTGGTTTGGGATTTTTTCCACAAGCCGCGTTGCGGGAGCTCTTTCTTTTTTGTTTTGTTTTGTTTTGTTCCAGTAATGCTCCGTTGCGGAGCGGGGGCGGTGGCGGGGCGCGGGGCAGGTTCGCAGCCCGTCTTTCCCCGCCGCCGCGGACGGGGTTGCGGGGGGTATGCGAGTGAGGGGGAGGGCGCTCTCACACCGCGGCTTAAGACAAGGAGGGACGACAAGGGACCGTCTCACGGCGCACTGGCGCTAACACGCTTTTTCGGGGCATATAATTTACCTTGCTAAATGCCTGCTTTGGTACGCGTATTACACATGTGTAGGTCTGGATGTTAGGCACCCGACAGAGCGTAACAGTCAATAACCCAGAAACTTGGAAGGATTTACACCTTCGGGACTCCATACAATGCCGGACTAATTGATTGCTAAATCCGAAGTTTTCTAAATGTGAACCCTTTTTGGAGTTAATTTCTCCGGGCGCACGCATCTACTTCTCAGAGAAGAGAGGAAATGAAATAAACTCCCTCTTTCAAATTTTTAGCGGCAAGGGAATCTTCTATGTCGTTTTGGGGGTTTTTTGTTTGTTTGTTTCTTTCTTTGTTTGTTTGCATGTGGATTTTGGGTTTGGGATTTTTTAATTAAAAAAGGCATTTGAGGCCGCTTTTCTCGAGCTCGACTCCGCTTGTGCCGGGCAGATCCGCGGGGCTGGAAAGGACAGAGCTGAGCTGACACTCCGCGCCCCAGTGCGGGGAGCCAGAAGTCTGGCGATGCTCGACAAATGTTCCTCTGGTCGATAGGGATCGAGGGTGGCTTGTTTGATCGCTTTTCTCCCTTGCTGTGACCACCCTAACCCCGCCTGCCCCGAAGTGCAGGGGGCAACGCGGGTCCCTCCCGCCGCCGCGGAGTCAGGCGGGGCCGGGCAAACGCTATTGTCGCCAGAGCTGGATCCGCGCCGGCTCTGCCTTCTCGGAGGGCCGGCTGTGACTGCCCGAGGGGGGCCATCGGCCCGACCCCGGCCCCACGACTCCGCACGGCCGCCACCAGCCTGTGACCGGCACCTCCAGCCCTGCGGTAGCAGCGTGCGAGCGGGGCCTCACGGGCTTCAGCCCCACGGGAGGGAGGCAGCGTGACCGAGGTGGGAACAGGTATTCATCCTCCCGCGGCACCACCTCGGCAAGAGCCAGAGCCTGACCCCATAGGGAGGGTGGCGGCCGGGCCGCTCGGTAGGTAAAGCCCTGCGCGGCTGCGGCTCTGAAAAGCCGTGTCCTCAGGGGGCTCTGGGTGAGTGACGCGATTTGCGCGGCTGGAGCCCACCGTCGTGAGCGGGCAATGGGCGCGACTGACGGCCAACCCAAAACCAGGAGAACTGGGAAAGAAAAAAAAAAAAGGGAATTAAAAGAAAAAAAACCATAAAGCCAGAAAGACCCCAGCAGCCCACCCGGCTGCATGAGGCTGCGAGTGCCTCGCTCCATCAGTGAGGAAGACCCGGGAGCGCTTCGGCCTCAGCGCCCTGCCCGGACGGCGGTGCACGGCGCTGGGGAAGGAGCCTTGTGTGTGTCTATGTGCGAGTGCGCAAGAGCGTGGGACACACCCGTCTCCGGCCCAGCGTGGCTCCCCACCGACCCGGAATGCAGTGGGGAAGCATCTGAGATTTATGCGCGCATACATATGCACACATACATATATGGCTATACACCCGCATATATGTATTGCACACACATACGTATTTTAATACACACACACGTATGCGCGCACACACACACACAGAGTGCTGTGGGGGCTGTGCTTTGTAGCCGCTGACCGCAGAGGAGAGGGATGCTCCCAGCTGGCCAGGCTGGGGCTGGCCATGCACAGACCACCTCGGTGACATCCACGCCTGATAGGAGCGGGGGGCGTGATCACCTTCCAGTCTCTCCTTCGGTTTGACCACCGCCCCAAGGTCCGAGGGGTGGTGGTGCGGCCAGGCGCGGAGCGAGGGGCCGCAGCCGCTTCCCCGGCCGGGGGCTTGAGCTCACTGCCAAGCCCGGCCCACGTTGAACATTAACTGGCTGGAGCGGCTCCGCGGTGTAACAGGCTACGTATAAAAATGAATCATCTCCCAGGTTGTAGTAAAATGGCCCATAAAGTCCACCTATAAATCCTGGTATGCACTTAGTGTTCTCGTCCTCATGTCTTACCATTGCTACGCAGTATTTGCCATTTCCTCCTCTCTCCCTTTTTCTCTCCCCCGAAATCCCGCTGGCTCTCTGTGGTCCTAACCCTCGACCCGGAGGCCCTGGGATGCAGTCTCTCCCTCAGTGAGCAGAGCAGAGCCCTATGGGGGGACCACCAAGGTGCCTCCAGTCGCAGCCGTTGGGGCACTGGGGCCGCCTTGTTCCCTCCAAACTACAGCGGGGGGAGAAAAACAACGGGACAGGCACAGCCCTTAACCCTCCAGGGTGGCTGGAGCTCCCACCCCTCAGGGCCAGTCTAGGTGGGGCAGCTCGCAGCTGTCCCTGCTGCTCTTGCCTTTCGAGGGGTCTGTGTCTCTGTGCCTGTGATAAGAGCTACTCATACATTGCAATAAAGTTCCATAAAACTCAGCAAGGCCCCCCTCTTCAAATTCGCTATGTATTTTTCTCGATATTAAAGGGAAAAAAGGAAGAATATGTAGTCTGAAGGGAGCGCATTGCTGCACAGCCTCAGCGGGCAGGCACAGGCAAGAATCAATGAGCGCGCAGCCAGCAATGCAGCCCACAGCTCAAATCTGCGCCGGAGATTTACACAATTGGAAAGGAACCCAAGGAACAAACCCCCTGGCCTGCTGGGTGTATGTGGGGAGAAATGGCAGCACTCGGGAAAACATGAGGGTGGAGCTGAGCTCATCACTTGATGTGTATATTTAGTGTGGTGGTAGTCCCACTGCCTCACGGGGGACTACTTCCATGCTTAAAGTTATTCACATGCTTGAGTGATTTGCTGGATTGTGGCCATATGTAAAGCAATAAATATAAGTGGCTACTTCTGTGCAAGTAAGAGATCCAGAGGTCTCACAAGTAATTTTCCAGCAGATCCAGACCGCATACTTTTAAGATAAAAGTGAAGAGAACCCTTTTCTTTCATTCAATTAAAAAAACCAACCCCACCAACGATCAAGGTCGCTGGGACAATACAAGCATAAAGGAGCATAAAGCCTTCCCTTTATGAAAAGCCTTGCTGGGCACTTTCAAGGCTGCATTATCTGCAGAGAAGCAGGAATCTACAAGCCCTGTAGCAATGCAGTTGTTTTCAACCTTCTGAGCCACAGACTCTTGCATTTTCTCTGGTGGATGCAGAACTAAGGAATGAAGCAATTTCTTGCAAGGCTGCAGGACAGTGTGTCGGTGTGAGTGGGTCTCAAACAGTTTGGTGCTTCTTTGAAGTTTGCAGAGCCTGAGCTGGCAGCGCTCAGTGCAAGGGCAGTTCGCAAGCAGGCAGAAACTCTCCCTATGAGGTTCAGAGTGGTTGAATTCCTATGATTTCTACAGGAAAGGTCATGTGTGCTTCCCACTGCTAAGCTGGGATGGGAAGAGCAGTGGAAGAGGAGGTGGCTCTTCTGCCCTTTCTCTTCTATATGCAGAGCCAAAGTCTCTGGGAATTCTCTTTTTTTTCATGCAAAGTAAAACAGGGTTTGAGTAAAATAATAGTATCCAGCTTTTGGCAATGCTTCCTATAAATTCATGGCTTTAGCCTGGACTGTCTCATGGCCAGACTGTAAATTTTCACGTTCTAACTCCCTGTGACAAGTATCTAGCCCCAGTCATTGTTATTTCCTTCAGCTTTCACATCCTTCTGGCAAAAACCTCCAACTCTGGTATTCTTCCCCTGAAACAGAAATTCCTACCACAAGGGCCATCACCCTGAGAACATTTTTTAATAAACATGTTTGGAAAATGAAAACAAGACACATAAAATATATGAATACGACTAACATCAAATGAAAACTTGGAAGGGGTTTCAAGTAGTATTACAAATAGGAAATAGCTTTCCAGAGATAAAAATACTCCATGCGTTTTGTTAACACCAACAGGCAGTCGGGCTTTATTCTCATGGTTTATTTGGATGTTAAGGGACACCTTTGTCCTACTTGACGTACTTGTAACTGCTGGCTGAGCCAGGAGGTCAGAGACTTCAGCTTGTAATCAGTGGGTGACCAGCAACATCCCTGACAAATACTGTCGGTGTGACACGATCAGGGCGACAGTCATTCTCGCATGTCAACAGCTATGGCTCAGTGAGTCCGAGTAAAGGACATAGGTAGGCATGCACATGTCATTTTTTCAGTCCTAGACCATGTACCTAGGTGCTAGTTTAAACTTCAGCCCCTGAAACAGAGCAAGAGAAACGCCTACCACTAACAAGAGTGGGTTTATTTTATTTTGGTTTGTTGGGTTTTTTTTAAGAAAAAGGGTATTTATTACCTTGAAAAGAAGTCTCATCACTCTTTTAGTGACAGTTATAGGTTCTCAGAAATTTATAGGGTGTTTCCTTTGAATTGTCTGGGGTGCAGGACATTTTGCATTTTTCCATCTTCTGAACAAAAAGGCTTCTGAAACTGGAGCACAGCTCTAACAATTCTTTCCATGACAATGGAGTACTTAATTCTTTTGATGACCAGGCGTTGCCATTTGAGACCACTCAAATTCCCTCTGGTAGAGCTGGCAATTCTGGAAACATAAATAACACAGCTCAGGCACCCAAGTGAGCATTGTTTACATGGAAATATTATGGGCCTACACTGGTCAGTGCAGTGATTTCCTCCTTGCATTGGAAGGAGCAGAAGCTGTGACATGTCTGTTAATCCAATGGGGCGTGTATGCATATACTTAAATCCCATGGGCTTCCAATGGCATTTAAACAGGATGAGTACAATTCATCTCATCCTGGAAGACAGCAGGAATGGAGTGTGTGCCCACAGAGCATGCTGAATCAGGACCAGACTCCAAGGCTGGAGAGAAGGGATTGGGAACAGCTTCCCTTCTTATGGCCTTAGACAGGCTCATTTAATCTTGCATGGCTGGGCAAGGAGAATAACTGGGAGGTTCTGCAGTGCTTAGATTAAATAATCTCCCAGCCAGAAAATACTTAATTTCTGGCCACAGAAATCGATCAGCTGTTTGGGACCAGGGTGTGTCTCGAGTTTAATGAAATAGATGCATTAAAATTGGAGAAAACCCTCTAAGGAGCTCTGTGAAAGCTTTTCATGGGCTAAGGAAGAGACCATGCTGCCCAGGTTATGAAGACTGTGCTGACCCTGTCCTTTGGCTGAGTAAGAAGAAAAGATGAAACAATTTGAGAAGAAGAAAAGAAATCTTCTTTCTGATTCATGTTAGATGTCTTGTGCAGTGACTGTCACAAGAAGAAACCTTTGAGTAATGCAATGCCACTGAAATGAACATGTTATCTTATTAAGAAAAGTCTGTGTGCTCTATAGATCAGCTCAGGGATGGTATGTTATAGGAGTGATAATTCTGAATCTAATTTTTCGGTGATATAACCCAAGCAATTTTGTTTTATTGATTTATTTTAATGACACCTTGTCACTTTCTTAGAAGAAATCTAGTTGAAATAAGCTTGCAGAGGGAAAATAGGACAGCTAAGTTGGTGATCTTAATGTAGATTCTATAAAGGTAATGAAGATACTCATAATTTATTCTTTGTTATTCTTTATGACATCTGATTAATTTCACTGTAAAATTCAGTTTACACATATATGTATATATATACAGGTAGTGTGTGGAGTGCTGTGGGCAGAATGCCCATCCTGACTACCCCAGAGGATTAGGAATATCAGGCTGTTACAAAGAGAAATGCAGAGCCTACAACAGGCTTTAAGAAGTAATACTCTGGTCCTGTCCTGTCACCTTTTCCATTGGAGCGAACTGCAGGATGTTTGAGAAGACACCTTCTCAAGCAGGATATGTCACTCAGTGCACTGAGGTCTCCCAGGGATACAAAGAAAAGCCTTGCTCTGTCCACCAGGAGGTGTGTGATTTGAGGCTAGAAATATAGACTTTAGCCAAATGAGTGAAAAGTATAAAATCACAAAAAGCACTCATTGATATCTTGGCAAGAAATTCAATAGGGTATCTGACACTCATCTACACATAATGCTATAGTTCGACACTACTTAACTGTTAAAAGCATGACATTAGATATGGCTATATATCCTGACTCCGTGGCCTCTGCGATTACAATACTGTCATGCAATCCAGTTTAGTAACTGGTGTTGGACACACTTACAGTACCCCAAGGGGCTCTTGATGTTTTAGACTGTAGCCAAAAGATTCCTGCAACAGTTTCTGTGGGCTGGAGACCCAATAGTAACCTGTCTTACAGCTGCTTCCCACTGCCCCATATTCCCCTGTGAAATGGGACCTCTCTTTCCTCTGAAAGTGAACCGTCCTTGCCAACTCCCTCTGTGAGCAAACAGTAAACCCCCAGGAGAGCTTGTGGCTGAGCTGGGATCAGGCCCCCAAGCACCAAGAGGATGAGACCATTTCTGGATGGTATATGTGTGAGTGCAGAATGACCCTATGCCTCTAGCACAGCGGGTTAGACCAACACATTGGGTCTCCTGGACCCTTCTACATGTAGAATCTGTGGCCATGGTGTTACTGTCCCATCCTGAAAAATGGCATGTCCTAAAGCTTAGCCTATCTAAGAAGGTTTTAAATAGGCTGTGCATATGCTGAACTCAGAGAAATACAGGACACCAGCACTAGTTCATGTTTTGAGCACGTGGACAAGCTCAAGCCACTATGATAGTGTTTAAACTGAAAGATCTGGGATGCTTCGAGATCTTCTGATCCAACTGCATATCCTGGCCATCTAGGTTGGTGTAATGATTTAAGTAGTCAAAAACATATTAAATAATCCTATGTATCCAAGCATGGGAAGGAAATCAGAGGAGCAAGTAAGCAAAGAGGGAACCACAGTGTGATCTCATCAGGTCCTCAGTGTGTGCCAAAGGAGAGGGGCACTGGAAAGTCCCGTGTAGTTCATATGCCATGCAGGTTTGGTTCAGACATTCTTTTTCATATGCCCTTATCTGAACTAGAGCAACAATCGTCTCCCATGTGATGTAAAGATAAAAGTGCATCGGTGGTTGCGAAATGCTCAGCTAACTTGGTAAGGAAGAGTATTTCAGTATGTGGACAGAAAATTAAATCCCTATTTTCTACCTAGAAATGGGTATTTACTGTGCATAATGCACACTTAATTTTTTATGTTATGTCTCTTCGTTTCATTGGATTGTGTGTTTCTGTTTGTTTGTTTTTAATGCATTATATTAGCAGTTTCAACTCCAGACCTTTTATTCAGGTGATAAGCATTATCTTCATAAAACTGTCTAGAGACAAAGTGGCTTATTTGCCTATAAACTGGAAATTGCTGACCACAAAAGGTTTCAATCAAAAAGACAGGCACCACTACAGGAAAAACTCACTGCAATATCATTAAGGAAAGACCTTAATAGGCTGGGACAGATTTATAATAATTAGTACAACTTGCTCATTATCTGAGACAAGGCATGTACAGCCTATAGCATGTCTGTCTGTGAAATTGTAGACAAGTGTAAGCTGATTACATTACACGCAAGTAGCCGGGTGAAGCAGGACATTTGGTCCAAATACATGTAAATAGAGTACCTAATAGTTTAGGTACTATGCCATGAGTGATTTATACCTCCCTACTTTGTCAAATCATGTTGATCAGGTTAGACCTTTTCATTTGGTCTCTCCAGAGAAAAAGAACACAGCATTTTAGGGACTTGTCTCCAGCAAAAGTGCCACGGTGGTAGAGATGCCAGCTTTTCATTTTCCCAGTGGGTGGTCTGCTGCAAAATTCCCAAAAGGCAAAGGATCTAGAGCTAGACAGGGCCTCCCTTAATCCGAAGCATTTAAGAGATTTTTTATGTGTAATTTAAGATGTTTGCTGAGAAATAGAGACTCTGATTTAACTATTTGCAGCTTATGATTTTTCCAATAGAAAATCTTAAGGAACCGTCAGCACATTCCATATTTGACTGACCACAAAATCACAATTTTTTCCCTCAAATCTATTGCCCCACAGCAGTGTCCTTTGTTCTCCTTTCTCATTAAGCTTGCGCTTATTTGGAAATTGTCGGAGAACACACTCAACTGCTGTCATTCACGCTAAGCAATACGAACATCTAAAAAGATTGCCACTAGCTTCTTTTGGGGCAATTTGCAAAGCGAAGATTTCATCTGGAGATTTGGGTGGACTGACATCTCTGCTTAATGTTTAACACAATTCCCCCAAATACACAGGAGTTTTGCTCACCCCTTTCTATGCAGAGCCATCTCACTAACAGCCTGGAAGATCAGACTGAAGCAAAGTGAGCAGCATGCAGCATTCTTGCTTTTATAAACCTCCGAGTCATCCCAAGTCATCCCAAACATGTTGGAGCTGTGTTGCATTAGGAAAATGAAAATACATCTAATTGTCTCCCTTATTTAAGTATTATATTTTTTGTAGGAAATATATAACTTTTGTTTGACAGTGCAACAGGGTGGTCCTCTTTAAGTAGCCAAAAGGACCTGGAGCCAGTTTTCCCTCCTGCTCCCCCCAGTAAGCTCTTTTTAAGGAAGTAGATGTGTGAAGGAACAGCAGACAAGATAGAGACTGGAGCCAGATGTTCCTCTGAGAGCTGCCTCCTGACTGGGATAGAAACCCAGCTGTTTGCTGACTCAGAGGGATTCCAGGCAGAAAGCTCTGGGATTTGCCATGTGTGTGCAAGAGAAAGGCACAGCCTACACTCCCCTATGCTTACTCTCCCCAGCTTGCAGATGGAGGGGGAAAACGTCTGCTTGGCTGGGAAAAGGATGCTGCAAGGACGGTGAGTTTGTGCCATACAACCGTTTTGGGAGAAAGCCTCAGCTCCCCATATTGTGCCAGTGAGATAGGCAGGCACATTTCTCCTGGGACCTGTGCTAAGAAATCCTGTCCTGTGAAGTGAACTGTTGCCTTAAATAGTCTGGGCATTTGCCTAATTTATAGAAAGAATGCTGAGGAAATGGCTGTGCTATGGATGTCCTGCAGGCTGACAGCTTGCACCTGGCTTGTAAAATATATTAGATATTTCTGGACAAATTTACAAACAACTCCTATTTATGATAGTAAGCTGATTGGCCAAAGTCAACATAAGCTGTAGCACACATTTTATCACCAACCAAGAAATTCCATCCAAAAATCATGGTTCAGTCCCAGAAAACCTCTCTACTCCAACTTGTGTTTAATACTATTGATTCTGTGGGAACACAAAGCTGCCCTGCATTATTGGTCCCTAGGTCACAGTTTCTAACCAAGAGTCTGGTGGGATGCAGCTCCCCAGGCTGTACAGATTGCTTAGTCATAGATGTCTACAGATAATATGACATGAAAAAGGAAGAAAAGTCCATTTAGGGTGGGGTTTATTTTATAATGCTTCCAACCTTCAGAAACAGGTGAAATGGCTAACTTGCTAAATGGCTAGGTGAGGCTCTTGCTTATAAATTCTGGAGGGGTGCACCATTACCCAGGACTCTGAAAGCATGCATAGCAAGCCTCTATACTCTGTACTGGTTCTTATTCACAGTGTATTTCATTATGAGACACTACCAATGACAATTGTCCACACTGGAAACACTAGGGCTGGCTATGGCTTTTCTGTCTTTCAGCTGTATCTAAAATACCTCCTCAGGCACAAAGGTCTTGGTGGGGGTGAACCATCTGGGTTATCTGTCCTCTGCCACTGCAAGCTGTGCACGCAGGTTAAAGGGAGAGAGCTTTGCACACAGGAATGCCTGTGGTCTCTCTGGCTCAGAAGGGCTGTGATGCCTGTAAGCCTGATCCTCCTTGGAGCTGGCCATCATCAGAGGTACACAGACCCAGGCATGATGTACACTGCCAACCCAGGGCTGTAAGCAGGGATGTCCGACGTCCAGCATTGCAGCCAGAGGAAAACCTTGGCAACTCTGCAAGCTCACTTTCGCTCACAGCCAGGATTAGAAGCACCTCTCATCCTCCTTGATAAAATGCAGCATGGGAGTGGATTCGACCTGCTCCTAAGCCAAGTGCAGCTCCACAGCAACAGCTCAGCTAGCTCTGCTTCACACTGCTGCACCCCACATCTTCACAGTTTTGAGGTTTGCCTCAAAAAACTTTGACCATAAAGTGGCTGTGATGCTGTGTCACTGCTTCAGCTTCTGGACAGGAAGAGCAGCAGAAGCGAAGTACTGGAGAAGGAGACATTACTGCTCCTCTGACTGCACTAACATTCCCTCTGGAAAAATAGCTTATTAGTATTTTATACTAGTGCTTTTAATTGGTAGTTACTTGCTGGCTTTGCAATACAATAATCCCAAGGAAGACAAGTTCACATTCAGCTAAGCACTGCTGGTTAGCACAAGGTGAGAAATTCCCTGCTCAGAAAGGCTGCCATTTAGATAGATAAGGCAAATTGTAGGAGGAGAAACAGAGCTAGAGGAAAGTGAAAAGACTTGCTCAAGGTCACATGGCAGATCAGTGGCAGATCAACGAAACAGTCTGGTTGTCTGAACTGAACTGCCAGTTTCTGAAAAATCTTTGGAAAAATGTCTCTAATAGCTGTAGATATCCTCGTGCCCATAGTGTCTCTCTGCAGATAATATATCATAATTCAAATTCTGACATCCCAGAACAAAGAATTCCATATTTTATGCACTTGGAATATGATCCTCTAAGGTGACTAATTTGAAAGTGAAACAATTTGTTTGATCAGTCATTTATTTTTAAATATTAACTTTTGGAAAGCATAGATGAACTGAAGTCTATTTTTTTTCTGTGGTGAGAGGAACATGCTGGTGATCATAATCTTGGCTAAAATATAGGATAAGGAACTCTTTGTCTTCCACCCCCATGTGCTATTTTGAGTTGGCATGTGTTTACAGAGATAACATTTGATGTCATAGTTGCCACATTTGACAGAGAAAAGCTGAGAGAACCATTAACTATAGGACGAGTCAGCAATCTAAGGCATCTTTGTCCTTTGCTAAATGATTAGCTCAAAGCAATACTCCTTCTGAAGTTTCCAGCCCAAGAAAATCCCACAAACAAACATTCCAATAGCTATTATAAAGTAAAGAATCCTTTATACATAACAGAATCTTACAACTGTGCAAAATCAACTCATCTTTATTGGCCACAAGAAAAAATACTTATTTGTATTCATTTCTAAATGCATTACAGCAATGTTAACTACAGATTTGAAAGTATCAGTAAATGAGAGAATAGAAACCAGAGACAAATAAGAGTCAGGATACCAGATGTCTATTTCTGCTCTACCACTTGGCTACTTTGCAACCCTGGGTATGGTGCTTAACCTCCCCACCTCAGTGAATCTATATGCAAAAGGAAACGGTGCTTTATCATTCACAGAACTATTCTACTTCTTCTGGCATAGACCCAAACCCTAGACCCTAGATCTGCTTGTGAAGAATTTGAGAGAAGTTTTTTTCTCCCCAATGAGTGTGAATTCTACAAGATCATATCCAGTAGACTAGATGTTGCCATCAAAACGAAGAATTGCATGGAAACTACACTCTTAAGACACTGCTTTCAAGACCTGTGGGGTCTTGAGGGGGACAGTGCTGGGCCATGAGGAAGCCCCAGACCACACTTTGTTCTTAGACACCTCCAAGCAAGCAGAGGAGCCATGGGTATTTTCACCTGCAACTCAGTTGGTTTCTCGCCACCGTAGCTGCGAGAAGGGGAAGATGGGAATGGGATAGGGACAGCTTTATTTGCCTGTGTAGGAAAGAGGAAGACAGCACACAGGAGGTTCTTTGGATAATGGGATCTGAGCACTTAGGGGAAGATCCCACTCTGAAGCATATTTAAGCTCACTGCTAATGGATTAAGAAAAATGAGATAATTTTTAACATACTACCTGTGAAACAATTTTCCCATTCCTTGAAGAAGTGCTTTAGCAAAAGGTGTGACACGGATGTCTGTATTACTAAATGCTGTTACTGGGAAACATGGCACTACATTGCATCCCTAAAAATGTAAAGTTGCCTTATGTAAATGACTATTTCAGGCATTTATAATTTTTCTATGCTTTCCTTCATACTAAAAACACCCATGAAGGATGTCTATCTTAGGTTACTGATTTATTTATCTTTTGATTAAAGATTCAACACAAATGGTGCATCCACTCTTTCCATGGATAACGAAATTATTCTATTGTTTGGCTCGTTTTCCAAAGGGAGAAAAACCCCTTCATCCTTCTGCAAAGGACTGGCTTGTGTGTGCTTAGGAGCAGGGATGTAAATTTGCTGAAAGTGTTACTCCGGTGTCAGAAACATGCCCTTTCCTTTCTTAAAGCCAAATTTGTGAAATTCTAGTTTGGACGTACTCTAGAGAGACTTAGAGTTTGGCAGCTAAATTATCTGAATTATCTTACATGTGAGGTAGCCCCCACCAGCTCGCATCAAACTATGGCTGCTTTAGGAAATGTGTTACGAAGCCAAACTGCTGCAGGATGTCCCAGCCGTACTGCGCTGATGGCGAGACAGGGGCTGCTGCTTGCTTCACTTCTCAAAACCACCCAGGCATCTGTCAAACAGACTCCCAAGCTGTCCTGAACCCCAGCTATCCAGCCCAGGCTCCACTGGGCTGGGCAGGCTTTTCCTTGGCCAGCTTGGAGGATCTTAAGGAGACTTTGTGGCCAAGTGATAGCTGGATTCACCACTTTCTGTAAAGCAGAACTTGCCAAAAGAATGAAATAATCCAGGCCAGGCTAAAATTTAGGGAGGGCTGAGTTCTTTCTCCATAGACATGGAGGGGAACTAAACAATATTTGAATTAGAAGAACAGTCACAGTCAGAGACCATGAAAGACAGCACAGACAAGGGCATCGTGGCATTAGGAGGAACTAATGGGAACTAATGTGATGGGTCATATTCCCTCTGGAGTTTGTAATTGTGAGTAATGGGCAATCAGCGTGGCTAAGGAAGGTGACCACAGTGGTTTTGGTAAGAGAAGATTTTCCATTGTCATGGTGAAGAACATGCTGGCAAAAGAGCTCAGCCTGAGTAACCCCCACTGCCTACATCCTACATCACCTCTGCTACAGCCATGCAAAGCCAGGTGGCTGCTGTTTCTGCCCAGGAAGGGCTCAGGACTGAGGTGGGAGCAGCTGTGGCTGGCAAGGAAGCAGGGCTGTCGCTATCAGCTGGTCTGGGAGTGACATGTCTCTGTCCCCAAGATTTTGCACGCAGGAACCCAATTTCAGTCCATCACATGTTTATTCTGCCTATATGGCAAGACGGGCTGCCTTGGTCTTTGTCCTCTTATCCCAGGAGAAGAAAACAGTGTTTGCTACACAGCTGAGAAGCCTCAAAAGCAGTATTAGCGTGCAGTCTTCAGCTCCAAGGACAGTGCCTAGATGTTCGGGACTGACAGCACTTTAGATACACACAGTGCACGTATGTGTCCCAGCCAGTTCCCCAGACCACGTTGGGTCAGGACCTTGCTGTGCAATACTTCCCATGCCTGGCATGGAGCTGCAATAGGCCTGGGGATGGAGACCTGAGGGCACACAACTGCTCTGCCAGAAGTCAGCATTGGCAGTTAGTAGCTTATATCTATACATGAGCAGTTCTATACGTATGCATGGAGATTATTTCTTGTTGTTATAATGTCTAGAGAGGGAGATTTGGGGAGCTGGAGTTTGACAAGGTTTGTAATCAGTGCCACCTAGATCCTAGGAGGCTATCAGAAGTGTGGGCCCTAAGGTAACACTGAGCAACACAGTTTTCTGCAAAGTCCTTCTTCAAACCCTATTTCATCCAGATATGTTACTGATGAATAATGCCAGTGGAATTTGTACCATGTTATGGAGAGTATCTGAAGAATACAATTACACCTTTCAAGTATCCCAATTGTGTGGAAATTTCTTGACTTTAGGCTCTCTGTGCTTACTTCACCATGATAAAACCCAAGACAATACTTTTCCTTTTTGTCTTCCCTGGGAAAATTTTATTTGCCTGCTGGACTCAGGAAAATAGAGACAGGAACAAGAAAAAAAGAAGAGATTTAGATTATTGTTTTCTTAAAAACGTTGAACATTTTAAAACCCAAATATTTTTCACCAAAATAAAAGTCTCACATCTGTTATTTATAAAATTCCATTTTTATGTGATCTTTTTTTTTTTACTGTCTCCCATTCAGATGACAAAAACCCAAATCAGACACAAGAATTACATGTTGTACCAGTAAGTACTAGATTCCCTGAAAGAATATAGCAGTGATTAGTTTTGTTCTAAAGGTTTGACAACAGAGGTGTGTTTGGAAGAGGGATAGAAGGAACAGAGGCAGCTCGAGAACAAAGAGAAGGGTGATTAATAGAATACAACCCTCTTTATCTTCTTTGCCTCCAGATATCAAAAATATTTCAGGTGAGCAATGAAAATGGCAAGTACTCGTTACATCCCCGATGAGAGCCTCAGTCAAATGAAACACACTTTCAGATAAATCCATTCTCTTCTTCAGATGAATATATTCAAAAAGGCACAAGCTTGTCAGCTTGGCACTAGACTTATTTTTAAACATTTATCTAGTCAGCATGCCAAGCTCCTAGATATGCTCACAAGCAAAATTCTTAAGCCTAGTGCTTTATAACGGCAGAATGGCACTGTTGTCTTCCTTGGGAAATGCATTATTTGGGCTGTGTCTGCACACAGAAGCTGTGTGGCTTCGACCACTCGGGCATAAGAGCACAAACACAACCATTCCCCTCTCCCCCACATCGTGACTGCCATTATACCAACATAAAGACCCCATACCGATGTTGTTATTCCTCACCAGGAAAAGGAATGAATTGCAAGCACCTTCCTGCCACTGTAAGTGAATTGATACCAGGAGCTGTAGATGAAGTTAAAAGACCCCCGTTGTGCTTCCCCCGTACCAGGTCTCTCCCACAACCGACACAGTTACACTTGTATAAAATCTAGCTATAGAACAGGCTTTCATGGACCAGGAGTCTTTACCCTTATTTAATCCACTTAGACTAACAGCAGTGCAGAGCTAATTCACATGGCAAAGGGCAAAGGGCTTTTTGCAAAGAAAAACTTTTTCTTGTAAAAAAAATAGATGAACCCACTTTCCTACAAAGAATTGATTACTGGATGCCTTTGTGGATTTTGTACAGCAATCTGGTCGTGTGAACTAGGTGTAGTTTGGTGGATGCAAAGGCTTAATGTCCCTTCCTCCAACCATATGTGGGGAAGGAAGGAATTTTTGCTTAAGTTTAAGATTGAAAAAAGATACAACAGCTATTTTTTTTTTTCACACATAATCTACTTGGTTTTACATGTAATACCAAACATTTTAAAATAATAGCAGTACAGAGCCCTCTGAAGTTTTCCTAAAACATTTGTCATGCTAAGAATCTCAATCTCCATTAACTTGACAACACATTTTAATGGGAAACAAATAAAATCATAAATTTGTTATGTTAAGCGCTAACTTTGTCCTGTTAACATTACTGCTAATCCAAAGGAGCCTTGGTCCATAAAGAAGTTTCTTAGAAGATGGACAACTAAATTTTATGGCTTTTTTAAATATTAAAGGATTATGTACACTTTATGCACATACTTGTTTAAATTGGGGTTTTGGCCACTTAGGATTTTCACTAATAGAAATCAAGCATTTTGGAATGCAGGCAGTTGCTGCTGTCCCAGTTGTGTTAATCTGCGAAAGGAATTTTTAGGTATGACATGGTCTTCTACGTGCTACTTATAGTTCAATTACATTGAATCTGACTGAATGTAACAAAGACCCAATGCAACAGTGATAGGTGCTGCAATAATTCTAAGAGCACAGAAATATACATATATACACACAATGCAGATGCCACTAGAAATGATAGTAAGCTGGAGGGGAGGCAAGCGAAGGCAATTTGTACCCAATTTGTTTGTTCAATATTTTTAAATCTCCTTTAGTATTCAGAATTTTCTTTCAGCAGTGGGAGATCCTTCAGCAATTAAATGAATATGCAAATATTTTAAAATTTCTAACACTAGGTATACATATGAGTTCAGTGACATTCATATAGTTAAAGTTAAGTTTGCGCTTCATTGCTTTGCTGAAAGAAACAAACAGATTTTTCCCTGCTCTCTTAGCAAAGAAGTTACATTGATATTAACAAAAAGACTTTCTGTATGAACTGGTTATTAGTCACGTTCTGTCAGTCTGTCAGATTTTGCTTCCTCCTTGCCTGACACCACATTCACTAAATCTCTATTCACCTGTAGACTGAGGCAAGTAGAATAAACCAGGACTTGATTTCTTTGTATAAAGTGCTACCAGAAAATTTCAGTCTGCCAAAACCCCCCAAAAACAACCACACAAAAACCCCCAACCTTGTGGATTAGTGGAGATTAAAACTATGGAAAATTATTTTCTTCCACTATTCAATCCCTTTTGAGGGTAGCCTTAAATCTGCACTCACACCATTCTTTTCGAATTTTTCAGTGAAAACTGGGATTTGATTTTCTTGACAGTAAAATGTCAGTGGCAGCAAAAATGAGGTTTTTCTTCCAGGCTGTGACAGAGATGAAAATTGCCAAGCCCTGCTTTTCCTCTTCCCTTCATTGGGCTCAGTTTCTTACTCTGTGATAAATGGCACTTAGGTCCAGGCAGATCCTACTGTATCGCAAGCACGGCTTCCTTAAGCATAACATTGTGCTCTCTGTACCAGTGCGTGGCCAGAGCCTGGGGTAGTGCGGAGCCTCCTGAAATGCAGCAAGGATATGGGTGTAAGCCATCCTTTTTGTGTGTGTCAGATCTGCAAAATAACAACTGATTTTTATTTCAATAAGGCATAGAGTCAACATCATATCCAAAACTGTGGGGTTTATAATTTCTGCTCATAACTATAATTTTGGTCTAATACATATTGGAGGGTTTGGGAGGTGCAAGTAATGTTATCTCACCTACTAACACACAGAACTTTTCAGCTCTCATCCTACCAATTATACCACACAGTTGGTGCTCCACAGAAAGAAAACTCCTCTTTAGTGGACCAGATAGCAAATTTAGGGCTTTTAAAAATTGTATCCAAACCCCACCAGACCAAACAAACTCAGTGATTTTGCATCCAGAGACTCTCTGCTGAGCACATGAAACAAAGACTTAGCTTCTGCACTCACACAGATGCACAGAGCTGATCATTTTGCCTTTGTGAGAAGGGATTAATTCCTGGTGACTGTGTCTTGCCTGTGGGACAGGGGTGCTCCATATTACTGCCCCTCAGGGAGGTTGTTCTTGTTCCCTCCTAGCCCACAGACCCCCTTGCCTCCCTTCAGACTTGCTCCCCTTTGCAGGGGGCAAAGCAGAGGGATCACATTCCCACATTTCACCCCAACACAGAGTCAAGACGTAGCTGAGCCAGACAGCAGGACCCAGGAGCTAAGCAGTACTCAGGGTCAGACTGCATAAACACAGTCAGTATTAAATCTGTATTATTTGCTTTTGCTGCAGTGCCTCAGGTCTCTGAGAACCGTACAGTGCCAGGCACTGTATGAGTCCAGAACAAACTTACCCCAATATAGAATTTGAATAAGAACAGTATTGAACCATGACAGATTTAGAACACAGCTTTTAAAGATATCATTAAAAATATTTTAAACCCCTGTTTTTTCGAACAACACTAACCCACACTGCTTTAGAAGGGAGACCTTGTCAGGCACTAAATAAATGTTTACAGAAAGGTGTTTATGACCCAACATTAAATAATAGTTTAAGATGGAAATGTTGACAGAGCCTGAGTGCTAGCAATGCTTTGCAGAATCTCGATGCATCAGGGAATTTATTTCCTTTTACAGCCTATGATAAAAAAGAGAATAGCTTTATCCATGTTTTAAAATTTCACATCAAGGGCCAACCAAAATGATGTATAATCCCTGAAAACAGGAATCTCTACTGGAAACAGGAACAAAACCTCTACTGTAGATGTTTTAGCAGGAAAAACAATATAAAAATCATCTCCATATGTTGCATAGATTCCTTTTTCTGTTTACAGCTCATTGTTTCAGAAGCTGGGATTTTTAACTAGCACCGTCTTTTCATTTTTCTATTTCCCTTGTTTGTCTTTTTATCTTAAAATGTGTATTTGTTTCAGAAAATCTTCTTAATTTTGACCTGCTGGTGGCCCAGCTAAGCGCTAAGCTAATATTGACTAATATTTCAAAATAAATTGCTCCCTCTAGTGAGATCATGGCAGTACTGATGTCTAGCAGATGTGTGACTGAAAACTGCTTGAATGTGTTTCTCTGTACCACTCGATTAAGCAGTTGGGTCATTATGGATTTGAGTCTATGCTTCTTACCCCCACAAAACTCCAGATGATCTCAAGAGGAGACTTGCCTGAGCAAGGAGTGCATGATAAGACCTTTTGCATGTAAGATAGTAATATTTACAATGGCTTATGCCTCCTACACCATTAAATTCTTCCCTTAAAGAATGCAACAATTAACTAGCAGACCTTTGGAACAGCACTGCTTGCAGAATGCTAAAGCCTTTGCTATGAATCCGTTTCATACAAACAATACTGTTATCACCATCTCCTTCATTTCTTTCAGCTCCAAGTTGTTTTAAAAAAAAAATCTAATTAAAACTAGACTTTACTCCAAATGCAAGCTGGATGCTTCAGTTTGCTCCCCTACATCCAGCAGCTTTAAAAGTAAAAAAAAATTAATTAATATGTCATATTGTATGGCGTTTTCAAAAGTCTTCTGAGAAAAAAAGAGATTTAAAAGGAACAGCATTAGCATTCTTTTCATCACCTTCTAGCATTCTGGCATGGTAGTGTCAGTAGTAAAGCATTTCAAAAGAAACGGGTGCCCTTTCTCTTTTCGACTAATAGAATACTTGGGGAACACTTGGGAATAAGTTCCAGAGAGGCCAGAACCAGGCTGCTGGGATGTTCCTCTCTAATCTGTGTGAACTGTTCATTAGCAGCGTCATCCCAAAGCTGTCTATGCAGTCACTGAGTGCTGCAGTTGCGAGCTCCCTCCCTGAGCATCTGTACCACATGGTCCAGGTAGGCCATCACCTGTGGAGGGCTCGGCCCAGGCGGCCCCCCCTTCCTGCACACAGGAGCAGCAGCTCCCAGAGCAAACCCATGCTGTCAGAGAACTGGAAAACGAGTAACTGGCACCTCATTATCAGCCCATCCTTCTCTCTGCTCCCTTCTGCCTGCTGGTAGGACAGGGCTGGCTGTGTCAGGGGCCTTGAGCACAGTGCTGCTGGAGTGGCTGGCTGTGGACCCTATGCCTGTCCCCATCTGCGGGAGTAGGTCTGGGTGGCTCTTGGCAGAAGTTACCTAAAGTCTGGGGGCTCTTGGCAGAAGTTACCCACCAATAGGAGCAGGTCTGGGGGGCTCTCGGCAGAGATTACTCACAAGAACTCCGACCTGATGCTGAGACCGGCAGTGTGATTTCATTAGCGGCACAGCCTGATTTCATTACCAGGATGATTGGATTAGCGTCCAAGGAGTGGCTGTAATAGAGTGGCCCGGCCACCCACCCCTGCCCTCCCTGGTGCACCACTGGCATGGGGAGCTTGACCTGAGGGAAACTTGGATGCTGCCCAACCTCATGCAGGGGGGAATGGGTGCTGCAGACCATGCAGGATGGTGACAAGGCATTTCCTTCTCCCTCCCATGGCCCTGCCTGCTACATGGAGAAGACACAAACACTTGGTAGGCTACTGGCTCCCTAAGAGAGGTCTCCCTCACAGAGACGACTTTGGGAGGTGAAGCCAGAGCCACTGTGGGTGTCGGAGGGGCACAGCCGCAGGGGACACCGCACTGCATAAACCAACCCAGCAGTGGCCCAGAGCCCAGTGGCAGGGCCAAGCCTCCACCTGCACTCTCAGGGAGAGTCTTTTATACTTTAAAACAGTAAACCAGCAGCTCGACTGGTGTGAGATGAGGATGTGGAAGAGACCTCAGCCCCCTCAGACTGTGTAAGAGCAAGGCAAGCCCATCAGAGGAGGTAGGTATGAGCAGAGGCAAGAGACATGCCTGAATACAGGGACCTGGTGTTCCAAAACCTTGTTTCCATCAGGGCTAACACTGCCTCACCCCTGGGATCAAGGCTTTGTTCTCCATAGCCTGTGGAAAGTCAGTCATGTGAAGGAACCCATCCCTCTGGCAGCTTCTTCTAGCCTGGCTACCTGAGGGAGAGGGGCTGCACTGTGTGTGCCCGGTGCTGAGAGGACATGTGCCCAATGCCTTGCTGCTGTCCTGCCTGAGACACCATTCCCAGACTTACCCTGGCTCTTCAGCCTCCCTTTGTAATGCTGCAGGAGTGCCACTGAACCGCTGACGCTATATAGGCACTTGTGACTGTGAACCTGGGTTCACTTTCTATAAGCAAAGCTTGACTGGCTGGAGCAGTTCTCCAGAGGTCTGTGCAGAGCCATGTCTGCAGGAGACTCACCACCATAGGCAGTGGTGGATGAGTCCTTCTTCTGTACAAGGTAATGACTTAAAGGCAGGTGCTCAGGCTTCTTAAACAAATATTTCCCAACTTCTTTTCAGTGGGGAATAAAAGAACATATGCCTCCCCAAAGCAACAGATTAAAAAAACAAACACAAGCCTGTTTTGGAAATGTTGAAGGCTTTGTTGTGGGCTACTGACAGGGCTGTGGGGGGACGTTCTCTCTGGGGGGAACTGGCTGTGCCATTCCTTGCCACACCTCCAACAGCCAGACCTTGTTCCCAACTGCAGCATGGGTCCTTCCATGACCTCTCAGTGTTTTGCTGAGCGCAGTGAGTTACGCAGCATGATCACAGGCAGACGCTTTCTTTCCACAATGGCTTAAAGCATGCGTGTGTGTGTGTTTGTGTGTCCATAAAGAAAGTCAAGTTTGCAAGAAGATGTAATATCTTCTTAATGACTCAGTTGCTATAGGTGAAATAAGCTAAAAAAATACCTGGCTCAGGGTGATGTAAGGAAGTTTATGGGCATTTATGATTGCTGTAAATTATACATCACTGGTTTTGCTAGGAAGCTTTGTTTTAGTCGCAAACAACTGCTTGAGGTAAAATAGCCATCACGCCAGAATCCAGCACACCTGCTGTATACAGATGTCTATGCAAGCTCACTGTGACTGTTTTCACTTCTGAATGTTTGGCCTTCTGGTTCTTCATGGCAGTGCCCACTGCTTTGTGCAACTGAACTTGCGTTTCTCCATTTCTGATGACAAGTGGTGTTCTCCAGTGGTCAGTATTGGGACCAGTGCCATTTAACATCTTTGTCAGCAACATGGACAGTGGGATTGAGTGCACACTCAGACAGTTTGCCAATAACACCAAGCTGTGTGGTGCAGTCAGAATGCTGGAGGAAAGGGATGCCATCCAGAGAGGTGGTCTTGGGTGAACCTCATGAAGTTCAAAAAGGACAAGTGTGAAGGTCCTTCACCTGGGCTGAGGCCATCCCAAGCACAAATACAGGATGGACAGAGAATGGATTGAGAGCAGCCCTGAGGAGTATTGTTGGATGAGAAGCTCAACATGACCAGCAACGTGTGCTTCCAGCCCAGAAGTCCAACTGTGTCCTGGCCTGCATCAAAAGAAATATGGCAGCTGGTCAAGAGATGTGATCCTACCCTTCTACTGCACTCACATGATACCCCACCAGGAATACTGCATCCAGTTCTGGGACCTCCAGTATAAGAAGGGCTTGGACCCGCTGGAGCAAAATTGGAGGAGGGTCATGAAGATGATCAGGGGGCTGGAGCACCTCTCCTATTAAGACAGACTGAGAGAGTTGGGGTTGTTCAGCCTGGAGAAGAGAATGCTCTAGGGAGACCTTATAGCAAACTTCCAGGACCTAAGGGGAGCCTACAAGAGAGCTGGAGATGGACTTTTTACAAGAACAGATAGGGATAGGACAAGGGGGAATGGCTTTAAGCTGAAGAAAGATAGGTTTATACTGGATATTAAGAAGAAATTCTTTATTGCAAGGTACTAGGACAGGTGGCTCAGAGAAGTTGTGGCTGCCCCATCCCTGGAAGTGTTCAAGACCTGGTCTATTGGAGGGTGTCCCTGCCCATAGTAGGGGGTCAAACTAGATGATCTTTAGGATCCTTTCCAGCCCAGGCCATTCTGTGATTAAAATGGCCACATGTAATCTTAAAAAGTGATATACAAGCTTATTTTGCAGGTTGATTCTTGGTTTTTTTCATACCTATACCTTTTAGAATGATTGCCATTTATTCTAGGTTAAGTAGTTTTATGTGATATTACTCAGAAGACCCTATGTGCCTAATGACTGGTGCTGTTCATAAGGTCTCTAAGGCAAGTTTGGGGCTATTTTGTTTATTTTTTGAAGATGTATTATAAATTGTTAAAGAACTATTTCTGTAAGCATGCACGCTGTGTTAAGGCAGCTATAATTAAATGTAATGGCTACCAACTGTCACTAGAGGCTG
This sequence comes from Pachyramphus minor, assembly GCA_013397135.1. Taxonomy (NCBI): domain Eukaryota; kingdom Metazoa; phylum Chordata; class Aves; order Passeriformes; family Tyrannidae; genus Pachyramphus; species Pachyramphus minor. The sequence goes on from VYXB01007938.1 coordinate 330,121, forward strand.
CTCTTAATACACTGTGATGAAGTAAAAATAGGGAAAAATTTACTGCACATCTCCTATCTCCTATTAAATAGATTTTTTTTCCTTTCTTTAACAAGAGGAAAGAAAGTGAATCACCGTGCTGCATCTAGATGGTTATCCTATTTATTTCCATTGTTAAATATTCATTTAACAGCAAAACCATCCTAGCTATTACAATCCAATACAAGGACAAATCATATTTCCCAGACCACCAATATTCATTGGTTTTTTAGTGCACACAGAAAATAGATCAGAACTTTTGTATTGCATTTTAGGAAATATTTGAGCGATAGCTCCTAATTATAGAAGGAAATTTTTGGTTTTGGAATAATATATTTCCCATAGTAAAAAGTTAGTGATACTTCATTAATATGTTTTCTGGTGCCTGCTCTTTTCTGTTCCTAACCTTCTCCATCTGATTTGTCTTTGACAGATTGCATTCATCTCCTATGCAAGGAGATGTAGCTAAAAGATAAAAATGCCTTCAGTATTTTGCAAAGAACTATTAAATATTTTCTGCAGAACTGTTAATCTCTAAGCAAAGTGTGTTTAAATAAACAAAAAACACAAGGTGTTTGTGTCACTAGGACATGGGTGTCAACCTGCTTTGGTAATTTAACTACTTCTCTGTTCCCCTGTCCCACTTTTTCCATGTTCATTTGGACAGCCCAGAAGGTACCCCAAAAATGTCTTTTTCCTGAGTAAACACACCCATCCATTAGATCGGAACAAGCAGTTTTGGCCAAATGAGTTGTTCTCCATTCATTCAAAATGCAAAGATGTTCAAACATTTCTTGCCCTGCTCTGTTGCCTTCTAGCTGTGCATCTGCAGACATGAGTAGGAGACATGGGAAGAGGTTGGCCCAGAGTGCAGAGCAGAGGATGCTGTATTGGTGTGTTAGTGTAGCACCATGCTTGAATGAATAGTGCCAGCTAAGACGTGCTCTTTGGTGTTGTACCTGATTTCCCGCTCCTGCAACCTGATTTTAGCCATGGCTGACCTTCCCCTTGGATGTGGTGTTTTGATGCTAACTTTGTGTTGTTGGCTCTGTTGTCTGTTCCATTTTTGTAATACTTGGTGTCTAAGTCAGTGTCCATTAAAACCAGCCCCAGCTTGCACCAACCCTTCTGAAACTGCTCAATTGTGTGCTTCTGTTTCGTGGCTAAGGTGATACCTGAAGGGGTAGTTTGCTCTGGTTTGCCTCCCAGTTTGCACTGGTTGACTTTCATGCCTGGAGCTTGTCTTTCCTCTGTTGCAGTCTGGCTGGGGAGCTGAGCAACTTGTCTGTAAAGCCAACAGTCATGTTATTTTGAGACATTCACTGAAGGAGTAGTTTTGTTTTTTTGCTTTTCTCCTGAACTAGGGAGGAGGGGAGTGAGTCTGTACAGCTTGAATGAAGCTTTGTTTTCTGCTGAGGAAATGAAAAGCTGAAGTCTTGTCTCACCTGACACAGAAATATTCCCTTTTGCAGGACTGAGCCCTTTGGTTTGGAGACCTTGAGGTGGTAGAGTAAAAGAAGGGATGTATTTACAAGAGCACTGGAGAGAGGAACGTCCCTTACATGCAGCAGTTGGAGACCTTGTGTGTGAAATGAAAGACTTGGTAAATTATTGTTTCTGCTGGAGAGAATTTTAAACCACATGTCTGCCCTTTTAGGCTATTACTCTGTACTGTTGAGTGGTGCTCCCCTATATTCCCCTACTTAGGGCCTATTGATTCAGATCGCAGCTTATTAGCAGCCTCTGAACATATCCATCTTTACCTAAAGTAATAATAAAATATTCTATTATAAAGTATTAATAAAATAGTCTGGCAATCCTGTGTTCTCAGATGTGCATGTGAAACACCAAACTAGGAAGTTACTAATTTGGTTTTGATCATGGCTGTTGTTTAAGTACCACTAGAGAATGTGAAAGACCAGTCACAGTACAGTCATGTGGAAGAGTTCATGTGCATTTCTGTAGGGGAGGCAGAGCCGAGCCTTGATCTGTTTGCTTTTTTTGCAAGTGCTCCAGCCCAAGAAAAAGCAGGGATGATGACTTTTCATCAGGGTTTATGTAACTTCAGGTCCATAGTGTTTTCTCCAACTGAATTTGCCTAAGGAACCTGGGTGGCCATAATTTCAGTTTGCTGAAAGTGACTGTTTGCTAAAATAAATTAATCCAATCAGTTTTTGGCTACTCACCAGACACCTGGAAAATCTGCCTCTCAGACTGCCACAGGAACGCCTTTGGCTTATAAGAACTTGACCTACAGCTTAACACCTTTTTTTGCTGTGATGTTTTGCAGCTTTTGCAGTGGCTAATAGCTACATTAGATACCCTCCAGAAAGCATCCTGCAGTTGTTTGGTTTCAGTCTCCCTCTTTGAGAAAGACATGAAAAATAGCCCCAGGTTGCAGAGCTGCTACAGGTATGAGCTCTGTAGCTCAGTGGTATGCAGTTCGTGCTTGGAGAGGCTTCTTCACTGACGTGTGGTGCACAAATGGATTTAACTCAGCAGACAAAACAGATTGGGAAATCTGGAATGGCAGAACCTCATCATCCACACTTGGCCTTGCACTCCTTGGAAGAAATTATATTGGTGACCACTGCAAACTGTTTAAAAAATTCAAAAGTGTTGGAAAGGATATTTAGAAGTCACCTGGCCATTTCATTAATGTCCAAAAGGAAATTAGTGTTTATGGTTTAGGCTGTTTGAAGGTTATAATGTGGATATCACATATATAACTGTAACATCTATTTCAATTTAACTTTTGATTCTTACTAAGAATAATGACCCTATATCCCCAGCCTTCCTTTGGAAGAGTTAGGCTCCAGTCCTCTCTCATGCCTCCATCTCTTCCTTTCCCTGATTGCCTGGTTCTTGAGATCATCCATATACATTGTTTCAGCATTGTTAAACCACCGGCAAGCAGATACCAGCTTGATAGCCGTCTCTGGTCATCTGTTTGTGAAGAAGACTGGGTTAATATGGGAAGGTTTTCTGCAAGTGAGGGATTACTGAAAGAACTAGTGATTGCTACTTACAAATGGTGTCTCTCAAATACTATGTCATGGTCAAATTTTTCAGAATTTGCTCTTCCCGCATGACTCTTTAGAATATACACTGGGAAGCCAGAAACTCTCACACTTATCCGAACCATATACGTTTTAGATGCTTTTATAAATATATTTGGGAAGGGGGGGGTGTGTTTCTGAAATACATACTGGAAAAGGTCAGATATTTGGGGAGCCTTATGAACACTGTGAGTCCCTGTGAGCTAGAGAACATTTCCTTAGTCTCATGTAGCTATATCTTTCTGCACCAGTTATCTACATACAGGCCTACATTGCGCTGCCACAGGTGTGGATCTGAAATCAAAATACCTCCAGGTCAACTTGCTTCTGTCTAAACATTTGGGAAAGCAAACACTACTTAATTTGACTAATTTTCATAATTGGATACATACAGCACAAGACAAAGTTTTCATCTGGTAATACGGTATTGCTGCTTCTAGCAACAGGACAAGGTCCTACCCTTCAGACCCTGTTTACATAGGCTTTCCTGTGCCCATCACAGGCTAGCTTTTTCCGTTTTACCTTGAGTCCCAAAAGCTGCTGGAAGATACCATCACCCAAAATGCCAAGAAATGGCACTGGTTATTGTGGGGTACTTTGTCATGTCCTATTTCAACAAACATACCATATGTATAAGGCAGGGGTCATTTCTTATGCCTGTGTACCGTGTAGGGTTCTTAACTGCTGTTTCAGGAACTGAGTTAGCTGGGGAGTTGTAGACGCCTTGGTGCTATTAATTTTTTGCCCTGTGCAGGAATGCAAGGTTTTCAGTTGTTTCTTTACCTGAATTATCAAGATAAAGCATTTTCATGTGCCTATCAGGCTTTCAGCCTCCTGAGGCCTATAGGCCCCGGCTCCACAGGACGCACAGCTGTGGCTGATATGAGAAGGATTTACAGAGCTGGTGTAAGGCAACACTGCTACAGTTAGAAGTGGCCCCTCTAACTTCACCACATTGCACTTCAATTACTCAAAGTGTTTCTCTGCCTCACTGCGTGCAATAGTTTTTGCTGTAGTACAATAGGAACAGCAGAGCCTCAAAAAGCTGTGTGGATCTAAGGGGCCAGCTGGTTCTGCACTCCCTCACTTGGCTTTATCAGTAGAAATTCCTTCCTCGCTGATCGAATGACCGAGGGAAAATTATCTCTTTTTAAAACAGTTCACATTTCTTTGGATTCAGTTTCAAATTGGCATTCTTAAGCTTATCACAGACCATTTGTAAATGCACTAGCTCCTGACCGAAAGATTTAGCATGTACCAGATTTGTTATCCGTCTAGGACAAACAGTCTGAAAGAGGCACATGCCATACAGTACATTCTCCATGAGCCATTTAAAGGTAGCAAGAGCATTGCATAATCTAGAGAACATTATTTAAAATTGACAGAACCTTTACCCTACCATAAAAGCAGCTGCTTTCTGGGGCTTTCAAATTTAATTCCACATTCACCTACCCACTTAAGATCAGTGTGGAAATCCAACTAACCTTTCTGTAACATCAAAAGTATCCAAGAACTAGTCAAAAGTCTCTCTGATCCAGTGTGGCTCATGCACAAAGACTGCACTTGGTTTCACCTTCCATAATAGAATGAAAATCAAATGACAAGTGGCAATTGCTTGGTTCACCATTTCAATCCCTTTCTCTCCCCCACTTACCCAGGATCATGAGTCCTGTGGTTGTTCAGGCTTGCCCTCTGCTTCTTGTTCTCTCTTTGCCTTGGTGGTATGTTTATGTTCTCTCTCTCAGGTTGACCTTTTTTTTAATACTACAGCAATACACAATGCTACCAGTATGTGTCTTGTCTGAAACAGTGATATGTCTGAATGATTTGGATGAAGGCTGCTTTAGCTATAGCTTTTCAGCATCATAGAAAATCTTTATTTCTAACTCTGTTTCTTTGAAGAAAGCCTAGTGCTGTAGCCAACAACATTGACCAGCTGGGGTCCACTCAGCGGCAGTAGGGACTACATGTAACAAAGGATTAAAATCTCTTAAGGTAACTACCTAATCTTGTATCATATTTCTATGGCAAATTATAACAGATGTGTATGAATAATTAAAAAATAAGTTCTTTTTGCCGAATTTCATAAAATCATCTCAAACGGGAGAAACAACTGAGCTATGTGCCTGGATAGCTTCATACTGGTTTTGCATTGTTGCACATCATGGCCACCTGGAGTTAAAAACTTTCAATCAAAACATACTGACAGTGCAACAAAAATTTTTCTGAGATGATTGTACTATTGTATAGTCCAAGTGATACAGTGTGCTGATAGTATTACAGTGTGATGCTACCAAACCAGTTTGTGACCTTGAAACCAAGAGTTGTTGTTTGGCTTCTACTCCTTCAAAGCACTCATTAAAACTGTAAAATAGTGAAGGTGAGTTGTCATGTGTTGTACTGAGTAGGCAGCTGCCCAAGGACAGTCTGCTCCCCGTGTGCTAACAGTAGTTTGGGTGTGGGCAGTTGCTTCACTTTCACTTCCTCTATGTGTGAATCTGAGCAACAAGAAGAACTGGAAGAAATTGCCTGGCCCTTTGCCATCTCCTCACCTTAAAGAGCAGCTGGTATCTCTAGCAAATTGTAACCAAATTAGTCAAAATCCTGCCGTACTTTGTTTGCAGAAGGCAAATGACTGACATTTTCCTTTGACAGGACTTGTGTTTTAACCCCAGTCAGCAACTCAGCCCCACACAGCCACTTGCTCACTACCCCTTGGTGGGATGGGGTAGAGAATTGAAAAAGTAAAACCAAGAAAACTTGTTGGTTGAAATAAAAACAGTTTCATAACTAAAGCAAAATCCACACATGCAAGCAAAGCATGACAAGGAATTCCTTCACCACTTTCCATAGGCCAGCAGGTATTCAACCATCTCCAAGAAGGCAGGGCTCCATCACATATAATGGTTACTTGGGAACACAAACGCCATCTCTCTGAAAGCCCCTCCCTTCCTTTTTTTCCCCTGGATCTCCATATGCTGAGCGTGATGCCATATGGTATGGACTATCCCTTGGGTGAGTTCAGGTCAGCTGTCCCAGCTGTGTCCCCTCCCAGCTTGTGCACCCCCAGCTTCCTCACTGGTGGAGCAGGATGAGAGGCAGAAAAGGCTTTAACTCTGTGTAAGTGCTGCTAAGCAATAAGGAAAACACTCCTGTTTTATCAATACTGTTTCTAGAACGAATTCAAAAAATAGCCCATACCAGCTACTGGGAAGAAACTTAACTCTATCCCAGCCAAAGCCAGCACAACAGGACTACTGACTTGGTCACCAGATTTGTCTGGGCTTGTTGCAGCTAATTGGGTGTGTAGGGAGAGGCGCAAAACAGTATCAACTCTGAATCTCATGCCGGAGCAAAGTAAAGTGTTTCCATCTGAGACTCTCTAAGTTTCTCTGGAGCTTTCTGTGCTGTACCAAGACCCAGAGTCAGGCAGAGCCTGTACCCTGGAATTTCTGTACCTTAGGGCTATCTCCTCTTCCCTTGGAATAGCACTGCAGGATGAAGAGAAGTGTTTTTCTACATTTCTGTCCTCCCATCCAACTGCAGAGTTTCCTGACAGCTGTGCCTAATCTCTCCCAAGGCTACCTACCACAGAGATGCTCTGTGATCCTGCTCCCAGGACATCCGGCCAGCGGCTCTGGATGGTTATGTTCTGCTGCACCTTTCCACTCAGGAGACCAGGGAGAAGGCAAGGAGACGTTCACTTTTGCTGCCTATACAATGTCAGGACACAGCAGATGGAAATCTGGGAGCTCCAAAGCACCCCAGCTTCCAGCTCGGGAGGGACAGACAGAGCAGCCCCACGCCCTTCTCCAGCATCACAACAGCACAGGGATTTGGGACTGAGAGTTGTTTCTTTGTGTCTGTACTTCTGCAATAGACTGAATTGCAGCAGTGGGACTCATCTGCTCCCTCTGGTTGCATTTACCATGTTTTCTGTTTTCTCAGAGGAAATAGTAGATTTTTTCCCCCTCAAAAGTCCCTAAAGCTATATGTACAGCATAGTTGGGCTATGTAACAGCTGCTTTTCTATATGTCAGGCCATTTTATCACTTCACTAGAAAAAGGCTGAGACTTCAGGTAGATTTTTTAATTTTATTTTTCCATAAGAAAAGAGAGTGAGTAAAGTATATCTGTTAGCAGTATTGGCTACTCCAAGTTTTTGTTTGGTTGTTTTTTAGAAGATTTAGAAATAAGACAAAAATAACCAAGAAAACCCTTACCCTAAGCTACAGAATCCCAACCAATAACATTGAAAAAGAAGCTAGTAATATTGATCCCTTGTGTACTGGTAGTTAAACTTAAAAAATCAATTGAGAGGAAAGCTTTACTGGCCTTCCTGAAGATTCAGAAAGCAAATCTAAATCCCGAAGGTAGAAGTTTTACAATTATAAATATAGCAGATTATTTTCAGACAATGTTAAAATTACTGCTTAGTTCCCTTTCCTTCAGGAGAAATCTCCTATGAGGTGCACTTGGAAAGGAATCCCTGAGAGTACTAGATATACTTCTGTGTGAACCAAGAGTAGCTTTTCAGACTGGTACGTGCAAGGAGTGAGACCAGAGTGTTCAGCAAGGACATCAGTTCTGCCATCACTTCTGTTTTGAGTAACTTTAAACGTTTGTCCTGTTTGTTCAGGCAAATTCAGCTCTCAGAATATAAAGCTATTCCTGCTAAGCTACTACACAAATATTGGTCTGGCAGTGGTCTGCTGAGTGTTTGGAGAAAAAAATATTAGGCAGGCCTTGGTCCTCTAAGGTACCCAGGTGAGAAATCCACATGACTAAACATCTTTGCAGATCCGACTGCCTGGGTTTTTTACAAAGTAAGACATCGAAGTCTTACTGTGCTGCTAGCCACATTCGTATTTCCTCTTTGTTTTCTTTTAGCCATTCAATGTTGATCTTCACCTGCTCAAGCGACTGACTCCTGGGCAATTCTCCTGCCCCAGCATTAGGATATTTTTCAAAGAAATTTTCCATCTGGAAAAGAGAAAAAGATTTGATGTGAAGTAAATAATTCTGTTATTGGGCAAGTGGCTCTTTACAGGGACATGGTCAAGGGTAATTTTGGCTGGGAGAGATATTTAAGATGATGTTAGTAGCTCTGAAATAGTAACAGTAACTCCTGCTGCTTTACACAGTAAGAGGATAAAAAGTCAAGTTTCCGGGCCAGAATCTTGTTAAATATATTGAATGAAAACCAAGAAAAGTGCTGTCACCATACCTGCCAAAGCTGGAGCTCAGTGTTGAAGGTTTGGGTAATAGTTACTATTCGACCAAGGGTTCTGTCATTGATAGTGAATCTAGAAAAATAATTTAATAAATTATGCTTGATGCAAAATTATTGAAAGAAAAAAGGCACAAGCAATTATCTGAAGCTTAAACTCATAACTGTGCTGCAATAAAGCAGATACATTGAAACTTCAGTATTTTTTTAAATTCTTGAAAACTGGTACTCCTATAAAATATCTGTGCTGTTCTTTAATATGTTTACTAATGGAGTGATCTCTTATGGTGGCTTTTTTTCTTTTTTAAATAATGACTTACTGTATCAAGCTGGAAATTAGATATATTGCTGCCCAGAAATACAAATACTGTCCAGGTCACTGCTCTAGGCTTGCTGCTGTGTGCTGTTTCTGTGCCCCACCAAGCACTTCGAAAGGAAACCTAAGAAGAGTGAAGTCACTCAAATAGGGAGGAGCAAAGCTAAAAGATTTGCTATTACTTCCACTGCTCATCAGTATGTCTGCTGCCTGCTGTTACCATTAGATGAAAATTTAAAAAAAAGTTCTATACACTGTCATCTTGTTATGAAATCAGCAGCAAGGGTGGCAACAAGACCGACTAATTTCCAGGCAATAATTTCTATGGCCTTGGTAGAACTTTGTATACTTCTTCATCACAATTTACTGGCAGAAGTCATTTAGGGAAAGAATGGTTTTCAAGTTAGCAACAAAGTACTTTTTCACAGCAGATGGATATAATTGTGTTGAATACGCTTTCAGTTTTCATTTTGCAAAGGCCAGTGATTATAGCTGTATAGTGAAAGCATAGAAAAGCATGGTATGTAACAAGATTTACAGATGGATGTAGTTTCCAGTGAGTACCTGTCAACTAAGTATTGCCAGTTCAGTCGTATCCAGTCCCAGGCCATTGTTTTCCCATAGGTGTTATATGAGATGTATCTCAGGACTGTGAACACATCTTGGCTTTTGATGAGGCTAGTGTTGTAAATATATTTCAGATACCTAAGGGAAACACCATAAGACTTGATGAGAGCCATTTCCAAACAGGAATATTAGGGTTTTTTTCTACAGCATTTTAAAGGTGAAGCACATGGATCTAAAACATAACTGTGTCAAGAGATACTTGCATTGAAAGAAATCTAGGCAGTTAGGAGTCTCTTTAGAAAGTAGGTAGGGTTTATGTTTCTACTTGCAAAGAGCCATATGCCATTATTATTCCTATATTTTAATCAAGTAGGGAAAACGAGATGGGATCAGTCAGTAGTTCAGCCTGTTTGGGCAGTCAAGTGCAAAAAAGTAGTAGCCCAGGCTATAATGATCTTACAGGACCATGATTAAACACACAGGTGGCTTGTTCACACTGACATATGTGCTGTTTGTTGGGATACTTTTATCCATACAAAATTAAAATTTATTTGGGCAGCACATGCCTGCAAATGCTGCAGTTATACTGCTGTTTCCTGTATGTTAGGGGCAATTTTGTTCAATCTCTTTGCTCTTTTCTCCTTACTTCTTATTTTAATAGTAAATTAAGTGACAAATTTTCCCTGTTTTAGGTTGTTGTTTTTTTTTTTTTCTTTTCTGCAAATGCAGTCTGATCTAACTAATTAATTCATGTGTTAATCATGTCAGTTATTATTTGTTGAATGGCTTTGGATTATGGCTGTTGTGGTCAAAAGAATTTAGGAATACACCTGCTTCCTATCATTATTTTAATTACCCTAACTCTTATATTTACTCTTTCTGAACCTCCTATACTTCCTGGTTTCATCTCATTTAAACTTGGAACTCTTTTAGGCAGAGACTGCTCCATCTTATGATATTTAGACAGTGCTCCATCATAGTGATGAATGGCCCTGGTTTGCCTGCATCTCAGCTACATCATACAACTACATGCAAAGTTATCAGATAAGCTGAAAGTAGCGGGTGTGCCTATGCAGAGCAACAGCCTAGTGAGATACTTGCCCAGTCTGACAGCTGGACTGGCCTGGACCACTACCCAGGCTCCTCATCACTGCCACGGCAGCATGAACACAATATTTTTGTTTCTAGCTCAAGTACGTCTGCACAGCACCTCAGGGAGCACTGCAAGTTCACATGGATGCCTTCATAGGACAGTTAGGAACAACTGCTCAAGGTCATTTGCTTAATTTTGGCTACTGAGAAGGTAGACATATAGGCTAAGCAAACTCCCTCTAGAGCCAATGGAGGGTGACTGACAACACCCAAAAGCAATTCTTCCCATTGATTTTAAGCACCTTTCCTGTTCTGGGATAAGCAGTGCTCTGGAGGTCCTGACTCTCTTCACTGATTATAGAGGAAACAGATGACTAATTTTCTCCTGATGTTTTACTATTACTCAGCTAAAATTGCACAGAGTGAAGGTGGACGAGCTGAAGCCTGTTGACTGTGTGCAGGAACTACCATATGTTCGATATCTTTCCACTAAATGAACAAAGCTTTTTTTCTACTATAATACAGTCTCAGAGGGGAGTGTTAGATAACTGATCTTGAAAATGTGTTGCATTTCCTCATGTTGTAATCTGACAAAAATGACAGGACAGAATAGAGAAGGGAATGAGCACACCAGTTGCTTCTGCAGGAAAAGAGAAATCTTCGTGTGTTTAAATCACCTGTCCAAAAGGGTGATGTTCTTCACTGATGCCAGGCCATATAGCAGCTTTTCTTTTTCTTGGGCTAATGTAGTTTCTTGGTATTTCTTGAACATGTAATTCCACGATGACTCATTGCCTGAGTTCTGCATCCCATAGCGATATACTATGAGTCGGAGATTTGCAGCAATACTAAAATAAAGAAACAGTGCTTAAATATTCTTCTCCCTTTCCTGCTTGAAATCAGTGACAAAGTCACATGCTGTGTTCTTCACCATGACAAAAGCTGTGAGCACTCACGTTTCTCCTTGTAACCATTTATTGAAGAGTTGAGAAGCATTGTTCAAAGAGTCTGTGTCATCCATACTGCAGGCAAACTCTAGAACAGAAGCACGAAGAAGCCTTGAAAAGAGAGAGAGAGGGAGAAAGAGACACTTTACTACTGCTTACCATTTTTGAGTCCATCAATAACGTGAGAAGAAAAAAATATGATTGTTTCACCTCCTCAAATCGCTTCCAGAATCATTCCAGGTCAGTTCATCCACAATGGGTTTTACCAGAGAGCGGAAATAACTCTGAGGTAGAAAAAGGGGATTGGTTACTTTTGTAGATTTCTTTAAAGAATAATATATTTGTGTTCATAGTTTATTCTCCTGGGGTACAGCTGCCACAACTGTTTTCCACAGATGATGCCGAGTTCAGGACATAATTGTTTTAGTGATCATTAAACTATGTTCAGGATGTTAGGTCAACTAACAAACCTGCTCCCTGCCACACTGAGGTATAGCCATCCTTTGTGCCCAGGACAGGTGTCAGAGGTTTTGCTGCCCTATACATGCTTCTTTATTTAATGCAGGACAGCCTTGACTAATAAATGTCTGTACTCTGCCTTATGGTGATGGATTATAAAAATAATTAGACATAATTTCTTTTCTCCAGGTGCATAGTCCTGAATGCAGAATCCAGATAATTCAGGTATCACTATTGAGCAGTTTTTAACTTTTTTTTTTAAGAGTACAGTGACAAAAAGTAAATACTGATAATTCAGCAACACTGAAAATCACTTGAACTACAACATTATTCTTGTTACAAATCCTGAACTGTCAGATTTAGTGGTCCCATGTAGGAATGTTTTTTTAATTGTTTCATCACCTGAAATAGGGGATAGAGATTTGTATCATCTTCAAGCATGTTTGCAAGATAGGTTACAGCTGAAATAGCTCTATTCCAAGGCAAATACTCTGTTTCATTTCTTAGGTATTTTGTGAGGTTCAGGGGAACAGAGTAATCCACGAGTCCAGGTCTGTGGAAACAAAAACCATAATGTCTGTTATTTTAATGAATTTGAAGAACTTGCTTCTTCAAAGATATTAGATTTCCTATTTACTCTAGAAGGCCTGAAATAGTAAAGTTTGTGAGGGGAAAAGTAGTCTGGAATGTAACTTGGAAAGTGTTTTCCAAAGAAATACTGAGCATTAGTGTTGATCAATGCCAAACTGTAGGAATTGTCACTGCTATGAGGAGACTGCTCACATTGTGCAGCAGCCCAGTGTGCCCAAAAGTGGGTAGCTCTTAACTGACTACATTAACACCACACAAAAAGGAATTGCTTACTGTAGACATCCTGAAAGGCTGCGGAGACTTAGACTTAGAGGATGTTACAGAATGTGGCTTAAAATTTATCTGTGTCAGCATGGCTGTGTACAAGAGCTAGAAGTTTCTGATCAAGCTTTTGTACAAGAGAGCTGAAGTGGTAGATACCTAATGCCTTGGTATGCATTGTAGGCATGCCTCTGGATACCTAACTTCTTCTAGAGTGCTCCTATTATTGTTATTTACATGATAAAAATACTCCCTTCTAAAACCTGTGCAATTAAAGCCTGCTTTTCTCTTGCCATGTGTTTCTCTTGATTGCATTGGTAATGCAAGTTGCCAAAGTCACCCCTTTTGGAGGACAAGACAAAGCAACAAAGAAATAAGACTTGTAACAAATTCAGAAAACTTATTTCAACCACCTGTGTCGAGCTAATTCGAGTTATTAGGCAATGGAAAGTGAAAAATTTGTGTTGACACCTCTACAGGGAATTAGTTTACCTTGCTAAAGCAAAGGCATCATCCAAAATCCCTGCACGATCAGCAGCTGAGAAGTTCTGTGTGAAAAAAGGAAGAGAGGGATCAAGAGTATATAGATTACTTGCAGGGTAAAAACAGCCTTTACAGACCTCTTCTAAGAGACCCACCAGACAGGTTAACATTACAATACTCACTTTGTGGTCTAGGACCAGAAGAGAGCTTAGCTTGTCCCAGTTTTGACTATCATAATTCACCCGATAGAATCCAATGTGGTCTGGATTGATGTTTAAAAAAGTATCGGGAGAAGCTGGTATTGTAATTCCTGCAAAACAAACCAACAAACAGGGATCAGTTTGTGCATCTTATATGACACAGAACTCATTGGAGATTTCCTGACTCCAAGAGTATTATTTGATTTTAATGAATATCAAAATAAGATCCAAACATTAATTTTCTTCATTTACTTATTTTTAAATGGCTGTGAGGAAAGATGAGTTATTATAGACTTAAATGAATGCCAGCATTTGTCTTAGAACAATGAATTGTGGTAATTACTTGGGCCAGCTAGTTTGTTAAATTTAAAATGGAGATCATTGTGACTAGAGTGAGGATGGTAAGACTTAGTGTCATTGTAAGAAGTAAAAAATTGCAAAGAAACAGTTCTTGCAAATGTATTTTTAAAAGTTTTGCATCCTCATGTTTACTGTTAGTTTTAAAGTTATCATATTTTATCCTCCATTAGTTTCATTTTTAAGTTTGCTTCAACAAACTTTTTAAGGATTTTCTTCTCTATATTCTTTACTAATTCATTTTCTGTAGTTATAGATAAAGGAATTACAAATAAGGTTGAGACTTTCCACAAGCACTCATGTTTAAGGATTTTCCTATTTAAAATGAATACTTGAAAAATGTTCCTTCCTCAGAATCCTGGACTGGTCCAGTTGGTGACGGTAGTTATGAAAGTTTTTCTATTGCTCATTGAAAACAGTGGTCTTCAATCTGTGTTTTGAGGGTGGCTGTAGTTAAAAGCACATTTCTGACCCATACAAAGTACTTTTAAAGGCATTTTTCCCTTACAGTTGCTGTTTTCCTTACTAGCCAAGAATTTTATGGATGTAGAAGTAAGCATGTAATCATGCCTTTGCAGGCTTTGTCAAGTTAAGAGCCCCTTGCAGCCCACTGTAATGTACAAAACAAATTGCAGAAAGAAAGTTCCTTTGTGTAAAATTCTGACTTGTATCATGACATAAAACTTTTTTTTTGTTTGCTTTTGCATGGATAATAAAAGCAACCAGGTGAAAAAAACCCTCAAACCAAAAAAAAAACAAAACAAAAGACAAATTACATTTTAAATAAGTAACATTCAAAAAAATTGAAGAAAAGATGAGCTGACTATAATGTTTCTGAAATCCCAGCATGTGATGTAACTCAAAAACTGAACAAAGTTTTTCCCCCATTTTTGTCCCCTAGAGCTATAGAATGAGAAATTCAGATTTGACTGCATCATTTTTGAACAATGATGAAAATTACCCATATAGGTATTTTCTCAGTCCTGAAATCAGCATTAAAAAAGATGTTTAATAATTTGTAGATCTTTTTCTTTGACTGAAATCAGATTGCCAGTTTACCACGCCACAGATGCATTCATCAGCCTTCCAGTTCATCTCTTTTCCTAGACTCAACAAAGGACATATCTAAGTCCAGTTGATTTTAGCACATTATAATTAAGAGTATGCTTAGATATTTCCTTGAATAGGACTGTATTTAAATAGATGCTTAAGAACCATACCGTGCTGTGGCTAAATTGACATAATGTGTGTACAGGTGAAATAGTAATCTTATCACAAAAATTACTACCAACTTCAGCCCAACCAAGCTGTGTGCTGGTTCCTGGATCTGAAAACTGGAAAGTATGAAAGTTAATTCTATGTTATATTTCTTGTCAAGGACACTGAAAATTTTATCCATTCATTATGCTTAAAAGAGAATAGGAGGTTTACCTGTAGAATCTGATGCATTGTAGAAAGTATAATTTGTTGAAATCCCAAGTCTCCATTTCACTGGTATATTCCATTTGTAACTGAAATTATTTAAAGGGAAAGAAAATCAAATGACATTTAAATCAAATGGTAAAAAATGCTTTCCAGTATGTCCAGGATGTGGGATGGATCTACAGCACAGCCTGACCAAGACTGTGGCTTGGCAGTCAGGGAAGTAGAACAGCAGAGCATGCTGTGAGCATACCTGCACAGCCACCTGCATAGGCCTGCTAAAATTATTGAGCCCTTTTAAGCAGTCAGCTGCTGTTTCATTTTAACATATAGTTCCTCCCAGGGGGATTTTTCTTCCATCTTAAATCCCTTGGTGGCAAGTGCTATGGGAAAATCTAAGTCCTCTTAACAACCCTGGGTTAAGTGAATGGTCATTAACTCCCAGAAAATACAAAAATGAAGGTTATGGTGTCTCCTCTTGATAGAAAGATCTATTGTTCTGTATCTGCTAAACAAAATATGTTAACAGATTTAATACA
Source organism: Pachyramphus minor (assembly GCA_013397135.1). Lineage (NCBI taxonomy): Eukaryota > Metazoa > Chordata > Aves > Passeriformes > Tyrannidae > Pachyramphus > Pachyramphus minor. The sequence goes on from VYXB01007938.1 coordinate 345,662, forward strand.
CTTCTAGGCTTTACTAGTTCTCTTATGGAGCTAATTGCAGTGGAATTTAGAGTTGTCATTGTTTGGTCAGAAGCTCCAATATTGTTTTCTCAAGAGAAAGCCTATATATGATTTTTTTTAATATAAACCCGATTTTTGTAAATGCATTTAATGAGGGTGTGTGATGACCCATCCTTAACAGGAGGGATTTTATTTAGTTTTCATGCTCCTGAGATTACATACGTAAGGACTTTTCCTGAGCATAAGATGTATTAACCGTGTCCTTCTGTGTTCCTAACACGCTGTGCTGAAGTTATGTATTTGCCCAGCAGCACTACTTTAAGAGTACCAGTTTTTGAACTTCCATTTCTTTGGAGTGCCAACATGCAGGAGAGGACTTTAAAAGCCAAACGAGCTTGGAACAAGCCAGCAGCTTTGAAGATTATTCCTGCAGGGTTCAGAGAATAAAGCATATACAGGACCTGGAGTCTTCTCTGCTTAAATGAAACCCTGCACCCACACACGAAACAGGCTAGTTCCATATGGGGTAGGATCTCTTTAGGAGCTTCTCATCCCCATCTGTGATGGTGGAAGGAGGAGATTTTGATTTTTGGTGAATTGACTTCAGGCAAGGGAGTAAGTCTGTCACAAGATAGAGTGTATTGCAAACACTGAAGTCAAGCAACAGTAGAATTCCAGAGTCTGCTACCTCAGAGCATAGTGCAGTAAGTAAAATTTTTTAATACAAATAAGTATTTTTGCCTGAACAGTCTGTAACACCACCCTTCAGATGGCACAGTGCTGTACTTTGATTCTATGAAGTCTTCTGCTTAGGTTGGGAGAAATGCAATGTTGCAAATACACAGGTAGTTATCTCATTCCAACTCTTTTGATACCTATCCAAAAATGCTAATAGCATGGACCTTCTCATTGCTCAAGTTCTTTTCTTTTTAATCAGAAGGAAATAGAGTGGTCACAACTGTTTCTTCTGTTTCTTCATTTTCTACCTCACAGAATCACAGAATATTCTGAGTTGAAAGGGATCCACAAGGATCATCAAGTCCAACTCTTAAATGAATGGCCCATACAGGAGTCGAATCTAGAGCCTTGGTGTTATTAGCACTGTGCTCTAACCAGCTGAGCTAATCTCAGGGTCCTTGTTCTTGCCCTTTGAATTAAAAGAGCTAGTAGAAGCTAATGGAAAAATGCTTTTGGGTAGATTTAGTTCTGCTTCATACTGGCAAGTTTTACTGATTTAATTGATTGGTCCGGGGTCCAGTTCAAGGAACAAAACCTTCCTAACATGAATTAATTTGAATCTCTTTCACTGAAAGGTTAATGAAGTTGTACTGCCTCAGAACTGGGGCTAGCTAAGAAATTACACAATGCCCAATCTGAAAAATTATTTGTCTGGTTAATGCCATGGTGCAGCCACGCCATTTTTCTGTGCAGATCCACCAACCCACAAGTAGAGTTCATTTCCCTTCAGGTGAGTCATCTGTTATTTAACAAATATGCTCCAATACAGTATCCCACCTGTCTTGAACAGGTAGATGAATGTCTGTGGACATTCTGGTTGCTGTCTGGTCACATAAGAGCCCAAGATGACTAACTTTGACTAGACACCTATATTTTAAATGGGTAGAATTAAACAATACAATCCTAAGGAAAATAGCAAAAAAATTGCTCTTGATGAGGATTAATGAAATTTATACATGACCAGCTACTTCCCATTAATTCATGTTTTTAAGACATGCAGACAAGACCCTGCATTGTTTGTGAAGATCCTGTGATGTTTATACATCCTACACCATATAGGAAAGGGAATAAACTACTGTTGTGTACAATACTTGGGTCACAGTATTTGATTTCCAGACAGAAACAATTTTGTGTTAGTTTTCTTAGTCTGAGAGACTATAATTTGCAGTGATTCAACAAATTACTTGCAACAATCTGAGCTGTCTGTGTGAAGATAAGGTTTTCTGAGAGATCCTGTCCAAATTTTCTGCTGCATTTGAGAAAGAATCCCTGAGACAAAGGGCTGATGTTGTCCTAAATTTGAAGTATTTGTATCTATCATCCTCCTGTCTTCCTTTTAAAATAAATGCTGAGAGTAAGTTTAGCAAGAATGGGTAAAACACAACCTACATGTATGTCAGATGAAAACGGTATATGCATAGTATTTCTACCTGTTTTGAACAGACGTTTGCAGCAGGAACTTACCCAAGATCAGATGGAGGATGAGAAGCATTTGCACTGGGATCCAAGAGAAAACGTTTCTGTGTGAATACTGAATTATCCCCCATTTCCAAAACAGGGTAGCCCATCTGCCTAGTCCATGTGTCCATGACTTCCTTCACAGGTTTATTACTTGCCTATGAATGATGGAAGAAGATTGCAGTGAAAATGCATCATTACAGAGAGGGGAAAAAAAAAATCTCCAATACTGAGAAAAAGAAGAGTAGAAAGGGGCAGAGGAAAGCACAGGTTCAGTACAAAAAAATGCTCCATTAAATCATTTTATGGTGTCTGCCATTGGAAGAATGAGTTGGAAACTTAGACAAGAAATGAGAAGCGTGTGGACAGAAGGCTGGCCAACAACATGGACAAGAAATACTGAGGAACCTTTGAGGCCCCTTGCATGCTCCAAGATCACTCCATTTTTTCTGAGGGAATAACTGAACAGGACAAAAAAGACACAGCTAGGCTTCTCTTTACAGTGTGTCCTGTTTTCAGTGTGAAAGAACAGCCAGTATTAACCACCAGCAGCTGCACTAATGTAAAATTTGATCCATTTGATTCATTATGTGCACTGTGAATGTCTGTCCTAGGAACTGGAGCTGGAGAAAGCTGCCACTGCTTCCCCAGGATGCCACCTAGGAGGAAAGGGAGCTAGGGTCAGGTCACTGTTTCCTTCTCCAGATGCGGTAGATGATATGGAGATGCAGAGCACCAGAGAGAAAGTAGGAAGAAGCCCTAGAAGTAGGAAGAAAGTAGGAAAGTAGGAAGAAAGTAGGAAAGTAGGAAGAAAGTAGGAAAAAGTGTGGGACCAAGGAGAAGATGGGAACTATAAAAGGGACATAAACCCATGACTTGGGCAGTGTGAGTGTCCAAGCACACCTTGGAGAGTGTGCTCTCCAAGGAAAGCAAATAATATCAAGGAAGAACGTGGTAGTATGTAGGTGGGGTTTTGGGGGTAATGAGACAGATGGAAAGAAATAGCCCAGCCTCAAACAAAACCAAAGATCAGAAAATGGTGGCACAGACCCAGATGGGACTCAGAAGCTAGAGAGGCAGATAAGCACCAAAATTACTTGGGAATTGATACTATTGAGAGCTTTCAAACAGCTGAATCTGGTTAGAGAAAAGGGAGATTATGGGGTGTATGTGTGTGGTGGATGAGAAGGAGTTTTCACAAAATGAAATGTGTTCAAGTTGTGGGGGAAATGTTTGTGTTGCAGGCTGTTGGTAAACAGCTTTCTTGTTCCTTATTCCACTCCCACGGTCTTACGCAAACAAAAAAAAATTATTTGGTGGAACTAAGATATACTGGAATACACCGGGAGGCTGCCTGTCTTGTGATCTCTTATTGACAGGAGAGCTACAGAATACAAAAAGTTTGGGAAACTGAAATCAGTGGGTGTGATACAAAATATTTATTAGCAAGGGTTTGGATTGATGCAAAACATACCTCTTCCAGAGCTTCCCAAAATTGTTGTGTCTTGGCATTCTGGAAACTATGTTTCTTCAAATATGCCTAGAGAGAGGTAGAAGGCTGTGAAAGTACTGCCAGGTCTTTCTTTTTGGCTATGAAAACAGTATGCATATTCAGTTGTACAGAGAGTTCCGATCAGTTGTAAAGAATACCTTCCCATGGGTGGTAGTATTTTGAGTAGAAGGTTAAATGGATTAATATTCAGCTGATGAAGGTCCTTTGCTCTCCGATGCATCCCATAATGCTAAAAGTCAGCTTTTTTTGGTGTGACTTGTTAATACAACATAAATTTGTACTTGAAGATCTGTTTGTATTTTGTTTGAAGCGACACCAACATACCCTGTTGCAAATTTCTGTCTAATGTAAGAGGCTGCTTAGCAGAAGGAAGCTATTTCAGGAGATTTCCCTACCTGTGGACTCAGAGTGGAAGTACCAAAGTCTAGTCAACTTTAAGTTGTGATCGAAACTACTTTTGTTACAAGGATCAACCCAGCGAAGTGTTTCCGCCACCTAAACCCTGTTCCTGTCCTATGTCTTACCTAGCTACTTAGTGTTTTCCTACCTTGTTACCTGACCCTGGCGAAGTTCAGTCAGTAGATGGTGCTGTTACTTTCGCTGTTAGCCACAGCTGCCTACGTTAATGCTCGTGAAGGCCTTGAGTAGAAGGGAAGGGTTAGCCTCTTGGTGACAAGGTGGCTGTATTTTCCCATCCCGTATAACTGTCCCGATTGGATATATAAAAGCGGAAATAAAGGAAAACACAGCTATCTTGTAGCAGCCTATAAATGTGCTGTCCAGAAGGGAGGGAAGTAAGAACAAATGTTGTAAAACTGCAAAACTCCGTAGAGACACTCAATGCTGGTTCGGAGGAAAGGACAGATAAACTTCCTCCTTCTGGTAGGGCTCCTTTCTCCCATTTTTTTCTTTCCATAATTTTGTAGCAGCACATTTTCACTCCACAAGAAAGGAGTATGAACTGTGCAACCCTTTTCTACTCCCTATTACCTTGGCTTTCTAGGGCTGCTAGTGTCCCTGCATCAGGGCACAAATGAGCTTATGCCTGTAAATATGTCCCTACATAGCAGGCTTGTGTGGGTGGAGGATACAGGCCATATGAAGCTGCAGACGTGCTTTACAGCTGAATGAGGAGATCCTAGCTGACAACATGGTAACAGTGCGGTGGAGTAGGTTTCTCCACTAAAAGCTGTCACGAATTTAGGTCCTCGCTGGCAGGCTACCAAATCTTAATGCAGTTCACATTCCTACTTCTGTGCAAGCATGGAATTTCTTCCCCTCCATGTACTCAGTACTGAAATGCATTAAATACTTTTGTTACTAATACCAGGATCTCTGATACTCAGTTTTTGAATAGTGCCTTTGCTACTGAGGATGGGCTGTATGTCTGGAACGTTTTTGTGACGGCCTTACCTGACAGCCTTTCTGGAAGACCTCTGGTGTAATCCAGTCCTGAATCATTCTGAGGATAGATGCACCCTAAAGGCAAACCAGAGAAGGTTATTCCACACGGCTCCAGTACCGGATTTCCATTCATTTAAAAAGCAACATATGAATGAGTATTCTATAAGACAAAAATAGAAACCATCCATCACACTAAAGTGTTTTTATTAATTCCTTTGTGGCGTGGCATATGCCTGCCTGGTGTAGTTTAATTCTGGATGTGGGAATTGGTCTTCAGTTGTGACACTTGTTTCTAAGTTCAGCTGTGTTTGGTGGAAGGGCTCCCGAGCCCTTCTGCTGGGAGTTACAGTCCTGCTGCTCTGCCAGTTTGTGTGGGTTTGTTGTGCAGGGCTTGCTCTATCATTTTGAACAGGACAGGGGTGAGGGCAGCTGGGGAAGTAGCCCTGTCAGGGGAACAGCCTGACAGAGGCAGTTGCTTCTGCTGAACATCCAACAAGTAAGGAACTCCAAAAATGCTGCAAGTCTGGGGCTTTATATATTGTGGATGCCACCTCAACATTAAGAATGAGATTTGCTCTTTTGAGGACTGGTGCAAGAGCATTGGCCTCTTAAGCAGGGTAAATTTGGGATCAGAGAAGTTGCTTAGATGCCACAGAAAAAAACCCAAAACAATTAGGGCCTTGAATGAAGAGAGAAATAAAAGGAAGAGAGGAGAGGGAAGTAGAAGAGTCATGTAGAACAAAGAACAGAATAGGCACAAAATGATGGAAAAAAAAGCAGTGCAAGCCCCGTCTAAAAAATGATTTTAGGATTAGCATGTTTTAATTTTCTGAACTAAATCAAAGGGCAGCTGAGACCCTAGTGCTACAAATGGTTTAAAAATCTAGTTGTCCCATGAAAACAAGAATGTTATCTGAATTCTCAGTAAATCCTGTTTCCCTTCTTTACATGTCTGAGAATAACGACTTCACGAGTCATGGCAGAGGGACTGTGAACAGGTATGCCTCAAACTGCTTTCCAGGCTATTGTTGCAGAGTCAAGGTGGTCAGCAGATGACTGTTTTCTGATACAGAAATTTAATGTGTTTGCCATGGAACATGTTCAAAAACAATTCAGTAAAATTTGAAACAGATATCCATTACTGGTAATTAAAAGGCCACTTATGATTGATGGTGATCATAAGGCTATGTACTAGGGTACCTCAGTTCCTCAGCTTTGTCTATCAGCCACTTCTTATCTGAAATCACCTCTCATAAACCATCCCCTCCCATTTATATTAAAAGTCAGAGAAGAAATACACACTTATGCATCCATTTGGAAACAGTAGAGATTTTTTTGCTTCAAAGTGTAATGTATAGTTAGTTCCTTGCGTCTTCTACTACTGTCATTCCTTTCTTTCTTTCCATCCTGTCTTTCTCCTACTCTTTTCACTCCTCTGTAGTCCATGAGGGAGTGCGTTTGAGAAAAACTCATCCTAACAAAATCACTGATTATAGGAACTCCAGTGTTTTAATAACTTTCCTTTCTTTCAACTAGTTGGAGAGGCTCAGGGAAGTGACCTACTCTGATGGGGATGTGGGCAGAAGTCTTTATCAACACCTGCATAACTTCTAGAGAGTGTTAGTAATTGCCAAGTATACAACAAGGCTTGGTTTTGGCAGAAATATGGAACATGAATCCTAAACTTCTTTAGCTGGGAGACTGTAAAAAAGTGGGGGTCTAAGAGCAAATTTCTAGCAGAACTTACTTAAGTATCTGTTTTCTGAAAAGATTTGCAAAGTTTGAACTCCAAAGACAGAAATTCTCATTGTTACTTCAATAAAATCTTTCAAACTAGGAGAGAGAATTAGACTGGAAAAGAGGTGAGATGCAATTGCTTTTTAAGAGCAGATAAAAAAAGTTATATGCATTAATTGTTTAGTCACTAGCTCTACTCTAGTAGAGCTTTCCTAAGCAGAGAATGCTCTATGGATCATACAGCAGTTAGCGGCTCCGTTACAGAATACACTGCAATGGCTCCATAGACCCTTAGGCAATTCATTAGAGTTTTAGGATTGTATAAACCCTGTAATTGTTCTGGTAAGACAAACACAGAGCATTCCAAATTATTCTTTATTTGTTTAGTGATGAATATTTTCAAGAGAAGATTGTTTTTATAAGAAAAATGCAAAAGAGAAGCCAAAATAAAGCTAAAAAGAAACAAGTTAATTTTGTCACGCATTTATATATAAATACCAACAGTAATTTGAGCTAAATCTATGCAAATACTTTCTCTTTCAAGCCAGATTATATCCCAAGCCAAATTATATCCCAAGCAAACTGTTCCCAAACAATGCACTAGTCCTCAAGTGTTTTCACTTAAAAAAAAAAATGAGTTCATGTAGCAATTATCTAGGCACAAAGAGATGAGTAAAAGCTAGGATTCTTTTTCACCATTGTTTTTTCAGACCCTGCAAAAGTATGTCTCTTGCTTAGCTCGCCACTGAAATACATTTTGGTCCAGAGTATTTGATGTATACTCTGTATGTTTCAAGACTTTTGTTAGTTTGATTTAAAAACAGTGCTACACAATGCAGGTTTTCACATGGTTTATGATCTGACTGTGAAGCATTTATGATGCAATAAATAGTGGTTATATTGTTGGATAGAGGATTTAACAACTTAAAATATAAAACTGATTAAAATGGATGGATCAAATGTAATAAAAGTATAGTAACTATGTTTACAGATTGTAGCACAGCTAAAGGGAAAGTCAATGCAGTATATACTCTATGTTTAGCTGATAGTGGGATCTTGGAGGGAAAGCAACAAGCTGGTTTAGTTTCATTTTAAAACCAACAACTCTAGTGGCAGAAGCTACTGAGACTGTGATTTCCCTGTAGCTCTGCATGCTGTGAGCAGGTCTGCATGGTGCACAGTGTCTGACTGAGGCTCTGGCTGCACTGCTCCTCTCAACAATTGCTTTTACCTGCATCATCACCAACAAGAGTTGGGAATGTCCCAGAAGAACGGTTTGCACAGACACAGCTCAAGTGAATTAGGAGTCATGATAACAAGCACTTTTATCTCCTCTTCAAAGCCTCCACTTTCTTTTACATTCAAAGTCACAACAGGAGGATATCCTACCTTACTGTAGGATATCCCATCAAACACCGAGGTGATTTCAGCTGGAGATGACACATCAACCACAATTGGGTGGGAAGAGAGCAAAGAGTCATCCTTCAGTACAGGAAGCACATCGTCAATTAAAACCTGGTCAAGCTGAGAAAGAGAAGACATTAGAATAGAAACAAAGGCAGGAGTATATGCCTAACTTCTCAAATAGGTAGCTTGAACTGCAACTTTTCTAGGGAGAGGCATTTGGAAATAGAATGAGATTTCATGCCCTCTGAAGAGGGACTTGCAAACTACTAATTTACATCTGAATGGGGAGGGATAAAGTTTTTCCCTAGCTAAGACAAACTGCCTTTTGCAAATCCTGTTTTCCTGTGTGTATCCACACAGGGAACACACACGACTCAAACACACCCAGCCCACTCTCCATCCACCCTCAGTAAGCAAAAAAAGTAGGTTGTGTTACCAATTTCAGCAGTGTGACAATATTTGTAAAGCATTATGGGCTTCTCTTGCAAAAATGGAGCTAGGTAGGAAGGGAGGAGGAAAGAAGGAGACAGGGTTCCCCATCCCAAAGTTTATAATTATTTTTAAAGTTATTTAAATTTTTTTTAATATTAGGTGGTCAGCAAAATCCCTGTACTTTCTAACAAATATTGACAAAAAAATGCTAAATTTCAATTTAGTTTTCCTCTTCTAATACTCATTAGGATGAAAACAATGAAATATCTCTAGATCTTAAATTAGTATGATATCCAGATACAAAAAAGGGCTTTCAAATTTTAAACTCAGTAGTTAAAATTTTTCTCATCTAGTTAGGATACCAGGTCCTTTATGTCAAAGTATAAAAGTGACCCAGGAATGATTTTTTTCTCAGCCTCATATAACGTGGATCAGAAGACATATTTATGAGGAGCAGCAAGGGAGGCAGGGAAAGCAGCAAGCAGGCACTTGCCTGCTTCTAAAGTCATTAGCCTAAGGAGATAGTAGATTCCAATAACAGGCCCAATCTATGCAAAACCTTCCTTGCTTCCTACCACTGGCATATGGTGTATATTTCTTAGTAGCCAGAATCTCATTACATCTGCACACATGGGGGAAACAGGCATGCTATGTGTCATCACATCTATTTAGGAGGGGAGGAAGGAAAGAGCAAGAAACATCCTCAGAATCGAATGCATGTTTAAGGCTACTCTCTTTGCAACCCCCTTAAAGTGTCTGGAGATGGTTTTGCTGCCCAGTGTGACTGTAGACCATCCACTATCACTACCTATTTTTGCACTGCACAGAACAGAGATTGTCTGAGTTGGAGCATTTGAAATGACACTTAAAATGTTGGCAGAAGCTGAACGGGTGTTCGATATTTTCCTTGACACGTAGCCCAAGCTGTGGAGACAGGCCCAGGTTCCCAGCCCTGATTAGATCAGATAATAATCATAAGTTCCATGAAGAGAGTACAGCTCAACTAAATCTCCTTCTTTCAGAGTTAGACCTTTAAAAACCTTGCAAAATTGCTAAGGCTCCAGAATCCATCTAGATGTTATTTGCCATAATCATAACCAAACACTTGACTCACTTGTCAAAAAAGTGTTACTCTTCCCTGCAGACTAAAACTTTACTAAGTTTACTTTGACTAGGTAGGGGAAAAAGCTTAAACCAACATTTTCTTTATGTCGCACTGCACTGTGTTAGTTGTCTACAAATACACTTTGTGTCTTCCTCATCCTTGTCTAATTTTTATTCCCTTCCGAAATGCTCCTCCCCGTCCCACCAGCCCTCTACAAGACAGAAATAATTACCATTTGCCAGTCTGATGCTGTTGCATTTGCTCCCAGGAACTCAAAATAACTGGCAAATCCTTCATTTAACCACAAGTCATCCCACCAGTCCATGGTTACAATATTTCCAAACCACTACAATTACAAACATAAAGATGTAGCGTTAGCTAAATAGTAAATGTACATTTCAGTCATTTCAGTATCTCACTAAAACCCATAGAATAATCATTTGCTTACTTTTTTCCTGTTTCCAGATGAAAATTATCATAACTCTGGGGCTTAAATAGGAATTGAGGCCTTGACTTGCGTTAAAACATCACTTTTATTATAAAATTGCATATTACTGAGGAGATTGCTAATGATTCATGTGTCACTGAAAATATTCTTAGTTTTTTTCCTCTTGATTTGATGATTTGTGCTTGTAAGGATATGTTTTCAGACAGCCTCCACAGTGTATAGTTGTCCCTATTTGCTTGCCCAAAAGAGACATCTGCACATGTAAATGAGTTCCTTCAAGATATTTCAGACAGATTTTCAGAAGCTGGCTTACAGTCTGGGCCCAAGCAACTTCCTGAGAAAAATTCCAAGGCAGTAGTCACAGTATTTTAAAGCTCTAATGGGGAGCTGTTTAAACATGATATTTTGCAATCAGATTGTGAGTACACATAGAACATCCTGAGATGGAGTTAATAACAGTATTTTCAAGGTTAAAATATTACGACTACATATTTGAAACACTTTAAAAATTAGTCATGTCCTAAAATGTACCTGATGTACGAGCTCATGGGCTATCACAGCAGCTACTCTCTGTTTGTTGGAAGTGGCTGACTCCTCAGGATCATACAGCAGGTTTGTTTCTCTGTATGTGATCAGCCCCCAGTTCTCCATAGCACCTGTCCCAAAATCTGGAATAGCTATTTTATCTGCATTGACAGAAAGATAAAATGATTACCACTGTATCTTTTAAGCCACTTAGCTTGTCCTCTCTCTGTATATTTACAGCCTGTGTTGCTTACCATTTCTGATTCTGGCTTACTGCCGTGGACTGCAGGCTACAGTCTGTGTTTCAGGAGCAAGGAACTGGCCTACAGCAGGTGATAGCCTAACCATGGGTCTGCTGAGATTCATAGAGCTGGGATCAGTTGCCCTAGCTGAGGATCTGTCCTGTGAGGTGATGCTATGCCACCTTCTGTGAACGTGTGCATCATAACATTACTTAATCTTGGCTCCAGAAATCATACTAGTGTCTGGGGATGTGCTGTAGGCAGTAAACTTCCTAAAACTATTTGTAGCATAATGAGGCATGACATTGTTTGTCACACTGCTATATTAAAAGTATTTATTGACATTTTAACTGAAGTAAATCCCCATTGTTGTGAACAGCATCTGTTTCTATGCCTGGTAATTTGTAGGGGTCACTCATTTCTGGTCAGTAATCAATAGAGATTTAAATGAGAATTGCGGACTCAACTGGACTGGCATTTTCTTCTGCAAATAATGACTACAGCCTTTCTATGTGGGTTAGTGAAAAAGTACATATGGATTTAAAACTGAATAGAATGAACAACTCTCACCCCACCCTAAGAGAAGACAGGAATTACTTACTATAAATTAAACAGCTTGATTACACAATCAAAGCTGATAGTCTGGAAAGGACTTCAGTGATAGTCAAAATGAGGATCCCAAGGAGAATGGCAATGCCAGAAGCCATAAATCAATGTGAAATACAATATTTAAATAAAACATTATGCAGAAACATACTCAATTCATCAATTTTGACCTAGATGACTTCTAATAATGAGCAAATGGCATGGTAAGTCAAGATTTGTGATCCCACAAATAGACACTGAGAAAAACACTATAAAATCTACAAAGGTATCTTATCTTCTGATACTTCTGATGCTGCTGACTTGGGGATACCAGTCCACCCTGTAGCACAGACAGGCCCTTATACATACATTGCCTGGTAAGGTCATCAGGATTTCAAGGAAATGAAAGTTTGAATATGAAGCACAGGTGAGATATAGTCCCCATAATTATTGGGGACCAGTGTGTGAAAGAATGTACTGTACCGGTTTCCCTATTCAGTTGTCATTGAAATGCAAAAAGATATTTACAGTAAACTCAGATGATGTTTTGAAAGGAGGAGGCAAAAATCTTTTGTTAATGTAATATAGATTAGCCTGATAGGTACAAACACGAATAGCCAACAAAAAGTTTGCATAGCACTCTTACTTGTCTTCAAAGTTTTGGGTAATTTTTCCCCATTACATTGCCTTGACTTGTTTGCAGTTGGTATTTTTCCATCCCTTTAAGTTCACGAAACTAACTGAATTACCTCTTTTAAGGTCTTTGAAGGGGGCATTTCCAAAACGCTGATTACATTCCCAACTTTATTACTTCAAATTGCACAAATCAGATCCGTAGTCCAGATATTCCAAGCTAAAGGATGCCCAAATGCACTACTTTCTCTCTGCTTGTCTTGTAACCATGGGCAAAATTTGAGAGTGTGGCTGGTCTTGTTTATTTCTGGGTCTTTATTTAGCCCAGCAGTAGAAACTATAACTTGAATGCTGGACCACATTCATCTTTCTAAGAAGTCGATCCACACCCGCTTTGCACTAAGGTTAATAAATAATATGGCAGCTTACATCTTTACTTATCTCATTGCTGACTTTTGTCCAGAAGTTCCCATGGAAGTGATATATATTTTTATGAAATTTCTGGCTCTGTTTTAACTCATGATGTTCCTTTGCTGATGACACCAATGCTTGCCCTGTTTTTCCACGAGACACTTTAAAATAACCATGCCAAGTCCAGTGCTTCAGTTCAGCAAACTGAACCATGAAAACTGGCAATTAAACTGTCACTGAGACCAACTCTCTCATTGTGACATTTAGGAGCATCTTGAACTACATTGGTACAGTTGTAAAATATCCTGACGTGGTATCAGCAGTTAGCAACCAAATGCTTTCATGCTGTTTTCCACTAAAGCACAGAGACCTATAGGAGCAACAGAAACATGACACTGAATTAACAAAATGAAAAATATAAATGTTAATAATTACCCAGTTTTGGAAGGGAATAGCTCAAATTAAAGTACTCTTCAAAGAAGTCAAATACATCTTTTGTTACAGTTGCTGCATATTGTGCTGTGTGTAGTTGCTGTGGCTGGGCATAAACTCTCAGCTGTAAAACAGAGACAGTTAGAGCAGTTTTCAGTTAAAAGAAATCAGAAGGTGTCAAACATTGAAAAGGCATTTAGCGTACATACCTATAACACAGGAGGTTTTCTCTAAAAGACTGTCCTGAACGCTGAATTCTGTTCCGTAACACATTGATTGAACAGAGTTTTTGAAATGTTGTACATAAGAGAGACCAAGCCAACATAATCTGTTCACGCTTTCCACAGTATACCTAAACTGTAAAACTGGCAAGACACATATCCAGAAGCTCACAGTGGCCAAATTTGGAACAGGGCCTAGATGTATACCAACCCCTACTTCCCCAAGGGCTGGTTTTCTGCAGGAGGAAACCTGGGCAAGCACAGTAAAAAAGGATCCACTTGTTCTGAGCAGTTAATTGATCTTGACTGATCCCATCAGATCAATATTTAGGAGCATATCTGTATTGAAATGTGTCTGAGGCCCATAACACTCTATTTTATTCAACTTCTTCCTATCTTTTGTACCTACTATCATCACAGTTTCCTCTTGGCCTTGTATGCTTGAAGATCTCAAAATCTTTGAAGACAGTGTGTTTACCAGACCTGTCACTCTTCCCAGATTCTGGCCCATGCAGGACCTTGGGCCATACAGCCCTGGGTTGCTGTGCCCCATGAAAACACAGCCAAAAATCAGCTCTTTCTTTTACCACTAGGCAAACCCAAGAAAACTGGCATGTTTAGTAGTCCTGTGTGTGATGAGTGACCATTTCTGTTCTCCTCTTGAATATCTGAATGCAAAAAAATGGTGTGTTGGATGTTGACCTTTCTATCCCTGAGGCTTGGTGCCTGCTGTCAAGCAATAGAAAACCTCCAGCTCTGTAGAACTAGAGACTTTATGGCACCCATATCCATGATGAGGAGGCCTAGAGCTTGAGAAGACCACTCGGGATGTTATCTCCACATTTTGAAGACAAAGTTTGAATTCAGAATTATGTAACCTCTTGAGGGTCTTTCCCTCAATCTCTGTCCCAAAGCTTACAGGAGCTGTAGGTTGTTCTCTTCACTGGACCTAAATATTTCCACTGTGAAAAGTAAGAGATCTCTATATGGAGTAAAGTTTCTGATTTTAGGAAAAATGATCCATCTTGTTTTGCCAGCTGTATGACTCTTATGAACGGGCCACATTCATCTGGCTATGTCGGTGTGGCTTGTTTACTCCTCAGTGCTGTCTTACAGCCAGGCATTTAGGGCCCAAGCTGAGCAAAGGAGCTGGTCTATTTTAGGAGCTCTCTTGGAGCCTGACTACACGTTGACTTCAATACCATGAAATTACACTTCCTCCAAAGAGAGGGGAGGATGGGAAAGCAGTCAGAAATAAAGCTGGAATGAAAAAAAATAAAACCAAAAAAAGCTTATGAGATTCAATTGGGAATCCATTCTAGCCAGGGGATTTCCCCCAGGGTCAGTTTGCAATTACAATCTGCAATTTCCACTTCTGTAAGCTCTTTACCCAATTTAGCAGCCTTCAGTCCCCTAGCTGATCCATATTAATGGTTTCCAAAACCTTCAGCATGCACTAGAACTGACTCTGGGTTTCATTTGTATAATCTCCTCTGTGATTTTCCAAACCAGACATTTGGTACCTGACAGGTAATCAGCTCAGGAGCATTGTTTCCAGCTGTAGGTACATTTCCCACCATTGATTCCATTAAAGTCTCCATTAGGACAGAGTGAATGGCAGAGTTTTTAAATAATTTACCATGTCATATGAGCTGTATGTTCTTGCTGTTGTTTATGAAAGTAATTTAAGGATCACATGGATACTTTCTGTTGGATTTTCCATTGCTAGAAATTTACACAGCAAACTATGGAATTTTCTTTTCAGCTGCTGGTGAATCTGAATACCTTGTTGTTCAACTGGACTTCAAAGTTCTTGGACACCTTGGAAAGGTGTCTAGGAAACCTTGGAAAGGTTAGAAGAATGACTTTCTGAATGTATGATTTAAAACTCTAAAGATAGTCTGGTTTTCCTAGGTAAAAGGTAATTTTTCTTGGTAGAGTTTATGTGATTCTCTTTATTAAAAACAATCTTACAGATGTACTTTTTACTGGCAAAACTATGTCCATGTTAAGAGAAAGGAAACAGTTATGATTTTAACCTCGCTTAAACCCCAAGCTTTCTAGTGCAGGCAAGTCCTCAGACTGTTTAGTGAACAGCAATAATAAAATATGTAGTAACCAAGGCCTGATTTAGATGTTTCTTCAGGCAACCTCTGCACTGACACAAATATCTCCGCTTCTACACACACACACTTTAATTACCGTGTTTCAGTGAGCACTCCCTTCTATCTAGAAAAGTTACAACCAGTCAAGAACATTGTGGGTTTTATTGTTTTGCTTGGGAAAAAACCTCAAATATTGGCCTCAGAGTCGTACTCTGGAGCTTGGCATGGACAAGCAGAAAGTATTAACTTTTGCAACTAGAAAATAGTGTTACACACTTTTTCAGTAAGTTTTTTTCCCCCTACCACATTATTTTCTGCACAAAAAGCTACACAAATTCAGCTTCTTAAAATAACTAAACTCTAGAGACTATCTATTGAGGCCAAATAGTTCAAGTCCTCTCCCTGATAGTGAGTGGATCAGCTGTGTTGAAGAATAACTGGTTAACAAAATTGTATGACTGGGTGGCTTAAAAATGTGCTCCTGTTTTGCAAATAATTCAGCCAAACAGCGGGGAACTAAGCATATTACACCTCTATCTCAAACCAAGCTCCATTTCCTTGTCTAAGTGTAATTGAACCTTAGCTATTTGTCAAGAAATAATATAAGCATACAGCATGATAGTAGTTAGGGCACAGAGGAGACAGGCCGCAGCACAGCACTGTGCCAGGAAGTCTTTGCTAAGAACTGCATCAGAATTTTGGACATTTCTGCAAAACAGATTTTCACATCAGTGGACATCCTTAAGTAGTGAAGGATTTGCTGAGCTTTTTTGGATAGGGAAACTCAGGAAGAGCTAACTTGCTAGGTGAATGGTGGCCCTGCTGGGGCTTTGTTATAGATTCCCTGTCCACTTGTGTCCCTGTCTCCAGAAAAGGAGGAAAGCACTGCTGGCTCAGGTGAACCACAAGACCACATTTTACGTAAGGGGAAAGGAAAAGGAAGCAGCAATAGCATACAACCCTAGGATCATCCTCTGTGTCAGATGAAGGAAAAATCTAAACCAATAATTAATTAACAGCACACTGAGCAATCTCAGTCTAGGTTTAGGCTAAATGAGGAGTTTATGTTGCGGGGCAAATCATATTTAGGATTTCACTTTGTGAATCAGTGTAGCGTCTTGTGATTTCTTTATCTCTAACCAGCTGTACCTTCAGAAGACTTGAATCTAAGCAAGAACTATATGGGACTGCCTGCTGCATCTAAATAAAGGAGCTATTTTAACTTTATGGATTCAGATTCAAATCCATGCACTGCATTAGGGCACCTACCAAATATCCAGCTGTTTAGGCAGACACTATCACTTCTGTACTTATTTGTAAAGAACTTACACTGGGCAGTTGCCTGTAGCAGCTGTTGTAAAATAAAGAATATTAAAACCAACACTCAATGCACATATCACTATAGTTGTATGTCTCCATGGCTGTGATAATATCAAATGCATAGATTCATATCTTTTAACTCACAGAAAACTACAAAGTATTTGTATCCATGGCCTGTGACTCTCCTGCACCCCCTGACTTGTACAATCCTTCAGGCACTGAGTTTGAGTCAGGGACAAGGTTAGAGAAATAGTGCTTCTTGCTCATCTGTGTGCCTATATGGGAGGTATTGACTGAGATCTCACAAAGATGGGAGAGAGGGAAGGACTGCAAAACACTGTATGTAGTTAAGGCCAGAGGGACCACTGTGAACACCTGATCTGATAAAATAGGCTGCAAAAATAGGCTACAGGAAATGGAAAACTATGTGTCTCTTTTTATAAGTAGAGATTTTTTTTTTGTTTTAAATGCAAATCAAGGTACATTTGTCATCTGAAGCATGTTCAGTTTGCAGCAGGACTTACAGGTTTTCCACTACGGGATATTCTCTCTTCATAGGCAAACTGGTGCACTGCAAAGCATACCAAGTAAGTGCTCATGGGAACTGACTTCTCAAAAGTTGTTCGATTCCAGCCATCACCAAGTTGTACAGTTTGCTGCAGAAATGGAAGAATAATCAGTTTTATTTTTGGAATTGCAAACACATGCAGAACAGGGTACAATATTTGTATGAAGGCTGCAATTACATAGGAATGATAAATCACCCCTGCAGGTTCACCTCTTCTGGCATCTCATTGCTGAAGGTGTGAGAAAAGAAACGGTTTTCTTTTGCAATACTGCAAAATGGGACTTTGTTTTTCTGCACTAGATAAGTTTACTTACTTGTAATTTTCATCAGGGATTTGAAATGGTTCACATGAACAGGAATTTCCCCAGTGTATGCTATTGTGTTTTGTTCTTGCAATACTTGCATAAAATAACATCACTTTGGGCAGATCAGAGAAGAGACTGAATTCTCTCTTCTCTCAAATATATGCACCGTGTATGAGTCAGGGCTTGTAGAGATGCTACTTGGGATAAAGACCAGTGTCATGAATCTATCCTGAATTCATTCAAATACAAATGAACACTGATAATTTGTGGGTAGCTTAAATGTACTTAAAATGTAGTGCTTTCTTGATTTTCCCGAATGTCCTTAACTCTCAAATGAATACTATGGCCAAACCTTCATCCTGTTATATGTGATTTATCCCATAAATATTTATTTCTGCTTCTCCTTTTGTGCTATTGTCTGATAATTCTTTGTGTTTCTGACTGGATGACTAACTTAAAGAGGAAAAAAGCAAAAAGAATATAAAAGACATTAGCTTTCTAGAGATACAATACTTAATGAATTTTTTTTGTTATTAACACAATATAAATAAAGCTCAGACAGTGAATGTTACAGGTAATATGATTAATATGAGAAAAAAACCTTTGCACAGATATTCATAACCTCCTTTTGACAGAGATATTCACAGTCTACTTTTCCACTAATTGACTTATCTTGATATCTTTTTTTCTTTCAACAAAGTGAGGACTTAAGAGGAAAAAAAATTTTTTAAAAAACAAATCCAGAGAAAAATGCAAATGAAATGTACAAGTTTCTGATTTTGCTGAGCTGATTTTGCCATGCTGATTATATACCTCCACATCATGAAAACTGCTACACGACGTGTAACACACAACATGCCTTGCATTTACAAACTACTACATTTCAATCTCTTGAAAGGATGTTTCCCAAAGATCTTTCCCTACCAAGACCAGAGCTACTGACCTTGTGAGCACACCAGATATAAAAGTGCTCCACTGTAATCCCTCAGTCAAACTTGAGTATGAACTTGGCATAATCTGCATTTTCTTATCTGCACTTGTTTTTTAGTAAATTAATTGAGAAGCTGTAGCTAGCCCTTAAAAAGCTTATTCTTGTATGTCAATTCTAGAGGCAAGGTCCACATGTCAAGGTGTAAAGTAAATCTCAAAACCCACTAAATCTTCCTAACATCTAGTCTCATCCCCTTACCTTCTTTGCTGGTACCCTCCCTTATCTGAGGTCTGTGGGGAAAGGTACAGCACTCTCCTTTCATGTGTTGTTCATCAGAGTGCCTGATCTCTTTTAGGTATCACAGAAATGCCTTTAATAACAATGGATCAGAGCTTTAAATTTGCAAAGGGTATGGAAGGCATCTGTATTAGATTGGTAATAGTTATCTCTGCTGCATTGCTAGGAGAAAAAGTTTGGGGAACTCTAAATAAAACAGCACACAGTAAAGCAGACCTTTGTTTTCTGGGTGGGGGAGCAATTTGGGAAGATGAAAATGCCAAAAGCCTGGAGGCTGGAAGCTCTCTTTTTTTTCTTTTTTTCTTTTTTTTTAACTTGGCACTTTATCTCCCACTACAGAACATATTATTAGAAATTGCACAATGGGCTACACATTCAGTTGAACTATTCATTAGAAAGTCTCTCATCTGTGAGTCTCAATCTTCTTCCAGAAACCCAGAGGTAGATAATTGATGCTGTTGAATTTCATACAAAACTTGGAATTTGAGACACTTTGTCCAGAAATGGATTATTTATGAAATTATAGACATGATGGAATCACAAGTGTCCCAAGTGTCCACACCCATGAACTGACAGATAGGATTTCAGATCCTGTATTATTAAAAATAATAGTCCTAGACTCTCTTGCTAGAAGGATTCTTTGCCATTAGATTGTGATCAGCAGACACTGATTATTTTAGACTTTCCACGTGGAGAAGTCTAAAGTTGTTTTCGAGAGTATTCTTTCTCAGAGTCCACCCAGTTTGACTGAAGAATCTGTCATTATTTATTTATAGCTAGTAGGGGACGCTCACCTAGAATATCTGAATACAGGATCAGCTAGCTAAAGACAGGAGACACGTTTCATTTCTGCCTTGGATTTGACTCTGTATTGCCATGTTGTGTCCTGGCAGACCACCATGAGCCCTAACTAACCCACCAGTTCTGTTCTATGGAATATTTATTAACCATTAGTTTTACAGTGTCCAGGTGGTAGAGTCTGTGAACACGCAAGGATCTTGCAATCCACACTACCACTCCAGTGGCTTTACAGAACCATTCCACTTCGGCAGCAGAGCTGGGAAATACATACCTGTACAGGCATGTTTGAAAGTGCTTGGTACGTATCTTGATGGATGATAGATATGTTGTAAGTTGCCTTTTTGTTTGGCTCATCAAAGCAGGGAAATGACTTCCGTGCATCTGTTGGCTCATGATCAGTAGCTGCGATGCTCCTTAAACAAACAGCACATTGGCAAGCCTTCATTATATAGCTTTGAAATCTTGTTTCTAATTTCTAAACATAATTTTTTTATCAATTTCACAAACTAAATTCAACTACAAGTATTTGTGTGTACTTGTCTATTCATAAAAGCAGGTGACATCAGAAATGCACAAGCTGACATCCCATAGTAACATATAAGTCAAAGTCTGTCATCAACATCCTCTAGGTTTCAGAGCAAAAGCTAAAGCAAATTGCTTATCATCAAATATTTTTAGGAGCCAGGCAGTAAGATAGGCATGACTCTTCATGGATGGTAAAAATTTTGCTTACCTTCCTAATAACCTTTTCCATTGATTTATGCACCTAAAATAAAATACTGATGATATCACCTGAAAGGAAATCAAGTCACTCCATGCATCATTTACCCACTACGGCATATCTTGGGATTGGAGCTTTGAACATATCCTGACACAACACCTTGAAATTGTGTAAATGCCACTAAAATATCATCCTGTCTATGTGTTTCTTTTTCTGCTTTTACCACATACATCTTTCTGTTAGTGCTGTTATGTTTCCCTGACTCCATTAGTGAAACTGCTGGAGAAAGCGTGGAAAGTTCAGGTGAATATCCTAGTATATAACTGATGCTATGCAAGCTGTGTTGGGGGTTTAGAAAGTCATTTTGGTTGTGCAAAAACAGCTAGAGGAGCTGAACAATAGGAGTCATGTAAAAACACAAGGTGAAGGTTGGGAGCGTTGATATCATGTGCTTGCTTCTTGCAGTGACATCGGTCTTTCCCATTAACAAACCATACAGTTGCAGAGTGTATTCTCAAGTGATTGATGGTGAAAGGGATCACAGATGCTTCTTCAATTAATCTGGAATGTTGAGCATTTTCTGACAGCACTTCTACAGCTGCTCCAACTATATTAAGGTAGTTTTTCTTTCCAAAAAGTAATTAAAAGTGTATACCATAAATTACAAATCTGCAGCAATCCTACAAGCTCACTTGACAACCAATTTTTCAATGTTTCTGTTGCCCTTGGCATTTCCCTGTGACGGTTAAATACTAAACTGCTCATTAGGAACTTGTAGCAGCAAGGGTCATTTACCAGTCTGGCAGAGGTACTATGTCTGGGTTCTCTCCATTCATGTTCATTGGAATAGTAACTCAAAAGTTCATGGGCAGAAATTTCAGACTCAATAGACTTTCTTTTGCTTGGTGCATTGTTTGCTGTCACTCTCTACTTTTTGTAGGATTTGAAAGCTATTTCACAATTAAATTAACTCCAAGCCTCCAGGGCAGTGTTTCACAGCTGTTGCTTAAAAACCTGGCTATACATTTTGACACATTTATGTCTTGTTCCTACAGACTGATAATACTGTGATATCTCTATTGATTTATAAGGTGATAATCCACCTATCTTTATATGCTTGTGGAGGCAGATAGACATTAGGAGTGCAAAACCTTAGAGCTACCATTCCTGTAGGCTAGATGATGAGAACTCAAGACTATGGCATGCATAGAAGTGGCATCAGACACTCAAAACGTAATAATTTCCTTTCAAACTGCGTAATGTAGTTTTCAGCTAAGATTTTCTTCACTCTTTGGTGGCTTCTGCTCTTCTACTTGCTGTTGATATCCAAATCTTTAAATGTGAACTAGAGGTGACAGTTGGAAATGTCATACTAATAAGAAGCGAAGATGTGGCTGAGACTGCATCCAGCTTTTCTCAAAATAAAATAGGGATACATTTAGAACCATGATGGATTCCCCCCTTCCCCCCCACCAAAGTACATGGCATTAGTGAAAAACCCTTCCTCCCCTTAAGCCATTTGAAGCATTTTTCGCTTAGTCTTTCCTAAAATTCAGATTCATTGCATCTTCTGAGGAAACTTTCCTCTTGAGGAAGAAAGCCAGGAGTGCTACTTCTGTACACTAAAGAAAATTTTGTCTTTCGCTATTTAACAAAATCCTAAATGCAAGTGTCCCTGTTAGTCATGTGCCAAACCTCTTGTTCTTTTCTTATAGAAAACAGAAAGAATTCCTGTAAAAGGGAAGCCATACCTTATCACTAATAGTCATGCAAAATCCAAGCCAGTTGCTGTGACATGTTTGTATTGTTTGTAATGTTAAGGAGAAAATACAAGGGATCTTTAGCACATTTCTTGTGAGAAATTAGTGAGTCAAAATAACCCATTACACCAGGCAAGAACTCTTCTTGTACTTCTTTCCCTAATATCTGAAAATAACACAGTTGTAATGTAGTTATGCTCAGTGCATCGTGCAAAATAAAGAAGAACTGTTATTCACTTTTCATCAATGGGGAAATGAAATGCACAAGGAATAGTTTCACCAAAGGACTTAAGTGCTTACTGCTGAATTCAGGAACCCATAGGAGGATCTAGGCAGGTTTATGTCCAAACCCTACATTCTCAAAGTTTCTGATTTCCTGTTCCCTACCTGCATGTGCACACCAATTTAAATATTTGTGTTCCAATGTATCTCAAGATCTGCTTTTGGACATGTCCAAAAGCACCTTTGTCCTGATGGGAATTGTGTGATCTGTCTTAACAGGATTCCCAAACAAGGCGTTGTTCTCCCTAAGCCTCTCAAGGATCCCAGACTCATAGGCATGTTCAGCACATGTCTACCTGTTCTCCACAAAATGTAGTGGGAGATTTGAATTTAAGCAACAGCAGAGCCTGGATATGTGCCCAATTTGTAAACAAAAGATGTTATAGCAATGTTTTAGCAAACCTTTGCCTTCAGAGATATATAGCTGGGAGAAGCTCAGTCCTGGGAGCTGGCTTTCCAGTTGTTATTTATTCTCTCAAAAGGTCCTGCTGCTTCTAACACTGCACAGAAGGGAAGGTTGAGTAGATTAATTATATTTTGGATTGCATTTTCACCTCAGCCCTCTTCTTTTTAACATTCCCTATTAATAGACTTAATCATTGTTCTTTCCTGATCTGATTTGTATTTACTTGCAACAAGATAAGAATGGAACTATTTGGGTTGAAATTTTCCAAGAGTGATGTCCACCTCAGGCAAAGACAAAATAAAGAGCTAATTCCAGTCAGCATTGTTTTTGAGTAGAAAGCCAGGGGAAAAAAAGAGTTTTACTAAATAGTAAAACACTTCCTTTGCCGACCTTTCTCACCCCATCCTATCACCTCCCCTCACTCTGCAGAGCAGCAGTTTGTCTGGCGGTTGCTTTAATTTCAAAGCTGTACTTATCACTATGGTGTACATCACCTCTTCCACCCCCACAAACAATCTGCCCAAACTCAACCACATGCAAAATATTTCACAAGTCGCCATTCACTCATTCTTATTAACGCCCTTCTCAAGCCTAACAAACAAACTCACGTGCTCAAGTTCCTTTCTGTATTGAGAGTTTTCGGACTGCTGGCTAGGATCATCCCCAGCCAAGAAATAGGAACAGTCAATGTGAGCTCACATTTTGTATTTTCTTTAGTTTGTGAAGTTCCCCTTTTCTAGTGACATCAGATGCTTGGCCCTTGTCTACCTCTACTGTCTGGATTTGAGGGAAAGGCACTGCAACTCAGGAGACCTGTGTTCTGGTCCTGCTGTTCTGGTGGTGTGACGGGTCTGGAGCTATTACTTTAATATCTGGGTATCCTTCACCAATAAAAAGGAAGTAATACACCTCAACTTAGAAGTATCATAAGAGGCTGCACTTTAAAACTGCTGTGGAGATGTCAGATACACAAGGTATAAAACCAAAGCACCTTTGAAGTCAGAGCAATACTGAGGTCAGAGATGGAGAAAAACAAGGGGGAAAGAGCCGTCTGGTGTTCAAGCTGGTCACTGCATAGCTCTTCACAGATCAGATAGCTATGTTTAAC
This sequence comes from Pachyramphus minor, assembly GCA_013397135.1. NCBI lineage: Eukaryota > Metazoa > Chordata > Aves > Passeriformes > Tyrannidae > Pachyramphus > Pachyramphus minor. The sequence goes on from VYXB01007938.1 coordinate 369,557, forward strand.
TAGGAAAAGTCAATGCTTGCTTTACCTTCCGCCTCTTGGATTTGCTGGTGTTAGTACCTGTCACTGCTGCTTCTCCTGGCACTGCCTGTCAGTGGTTGAAGGGAACTGATGTGAGTCTCACTCATGAAACCGTTGTACCAGAAGGGCAAACAAGTGCCATGACAACACACTGGTGCTTGTCTCCATGTTCCTCCTACAGGGCCTTGTAAAAGCCTAGCTAAGTTTATCTTCTGGCTGTAAAGGCTGGAATGAGTCACTTCAGAATTGTAAGTATTGGAAAATGGATGAATGTCCTCTACATACATTAACTGTGAAGAAAAGCCTTTGAATGGTGGGCAATGACTTTTTCAAGCTTTCACTGGAGTGCAAATCTGGCAAATGGAATGGGTTAGCTGAACTGGCAGAGGCTTTATAATCTTTCAGTAACTATTGATATATTAATAAGGAAGAGATGGAGCACAAAAAAACCCAAGTCAAAGACAACCTTAATTGTTTGGATTTTCCTACACATAATTTAAACCATCTGCAGGAAGGACAGAGAATATGGTTTGAATATTCCTCAGGCTTACAACATCAAGGAGGCATCAAATCAGGAAAACTATCAGAAGAGTATTTTACACCAAAACTGTTACCTTGGGGAGTGACAGGAAGACAGTGGTGATAGTTGTATGCTATTTATTGTACTACAGAGACAAAAACAGGCCTCAATCCTTCCAGCTCTCTGAGGGAGCAATTCAAGTTCAAAGGTTCAAAGGTTCAAAGCTAATCTGGGACCAGTAGAATTTGAAAACTTTTTTCAGACAAATAATAACAAACCCCTCATCTCTCTAGCCCACATTCACTAGTCAGCAGCCAAAGGGTTTTGAATATAGCATCTTCCTTAGGGGAATGAGAAAACTAAAGAACAGCCCAGAAATGTCAGCAAGTTGGTAAGAAGCAAGAGTGAAAAGCTGAAACAGGAATGGAGCAGGCCTGAGCAAGAAGAAATAAATAAAGTTTAACAAATAAAAGAAAAACTGCTTTACTTGATCTCTCCGTTCTCAGTATAGGTGGTCCTATAAAACCCAACCAGCGAACCATTCAGCCAGCCTTGAAACTTCAGGGTGAGCACATAGGGATCACTTTGATCAGTGACAGGGAGCTCTGCTGCTGCCTTCATCACTATGTATTCCTGAGGGTTGTACTCAAAGCAATCACTCAGAACAATCTGCTGTCCTGAAGATTTCTGGAGTGTGGGCATTTCTGTAATCTTGGTCTCTCGCAGGTGAAGCCACAGGGAGCTGGTAGGTTTCTCCAAAACAATAGAAATATTGACTGTCCCAGTGTAAATGTCTGCCTCCATTTCAGGCTTGATTTCCAGATCATAGTGGACAGGCTTGACATAAGTGGGCAGCCTAAAATCTGTCCACTCTCCAGTCTCATCTTTGGAAGGACAGGGACCCAAATCCACTGGGGGATGAGGTTGATTTGTTGTTGGTTTCTCTGTTGTTGGTTGATCTGTTGTTGGCTGATTTGTTTCCGGTTGATCTGTTCCCTCTGGAGTTGCCTGAGATTTAGGTCTGCTCAGTCCCACACCAAGCCCCACGGCAAGACCTACAACGACCACAACACCACAGATGATAGCCACATGCTTCGTCTTCATGCAGTACCTCTTAGACTTCTCATCCTCAAAATCCATGCCTTCCATCTCTGCTCCTGGGTCCACTCTCAGAGCAAAACATTAACCACAAAAAAGGTTATTAGTCACTCCAACACTTGCATTCAGTAAACTCAGCAGTCTTGGTTTGTATTTTAATTGTGTAGCTATAGCTGTTCTCTGCCTGTCTCCGGCACCTCACTTTCCACGAGACACTCAATTAATTAAAGACAACATGCACTTGGAGGAAATGTGAATGATCAAAAGAAGTGCAGCTGGGCTGAGAGAAGGAGGGGAACTGACACAGAAGAACATTGTTCCTGCCTGCTACCCTTATAAGCAGTGCAACCCCACCCCCAGCCCCTCCTGTTCTGGCTCGAGTTAAATATAAAACAGTGCTATGTTAATCAGCAGTCAGGATGTGATCAGATGCCAAAGCTCTGTCAGCAGCTTTCAGAAAGAGTTTGCAGATAGAGGTGTAACTGCTCCAAATCCTCAACCTTCACCACTACCTCTTCCTTTTTTTCTCTGGTATGTCTTGTTTAGGTTTTTGAGGTTTGGGTTGGGTTTTTTTCCCTCTTACTAATAAAGATTTCCTTGAACTTCCACCCTAGAGGTGAAATGATGTCTCCAAACTCTCAAAAATCCAGCAAAAATCACTTCTTTCAATTGTGTCCCCTCTTTTCTAGGCTCATTTACCTTTGCCAAGTAATTCAAGGCAGTTACGGACAGATGAATGCACATTGGAATGATAAATTTTGATCACTGACTTCAAACTTTAAAGGATATCTAATTCCTCTTCCCCTCATAGGGCCAGTTTTCCAGGACACTGATCATAACCATGCATGCAAGCTGGTAGCCTCGGATAGCATTTCTTTGTGGGTCAGCACAATTATAGTGCTGCCCATGAACCCTTGCTGTGAGGGACGCTTCTAAATATGCTATTACATGATTTGTGCACTAAAGATCTAATTTAGTGTTTATTGCTTGTCATCACAATGTGACACTTCATTGAAACAAGTTAATTGAATAGAGCCTGATTCTGCTCGAGGGAACTTATTCTAAGTAAGGTCTTACTAAGCCTGCAAGCAAGATGTTGCTAATGCAGTATGAAACTGAGCACAGCAGTAGTCTTGGCCTTGTTACTGGGCTAAAGGAAAATAGTTTAGAATAGCAACCTTAGTCCCTGGATCTCTTAACCCTTCTATTCCACTTATGTAGCCCACTTAAGTAGATTTTTAATCAGGCACATTGGTTTGGCTTATAGGCTTATAAGGAGGCAGAGTATTATCAGTCTTTACATTAGTTACAACTCTGCCTAGTTAGTCTTGACTTTTTTTTTTTTTGAGATGAATGAAGTTTCACCTGGATGGATTAACTTAGGCCTTAGAATTATATACGATATACTCTGAGTGAGATGCACTGAATCAGGGAAGGAACTTCTCTGGAAAAGACTTCACCCAGTCTGTTTAGAAATGGATCTGCTCATAAGTCTCACTTTGAAATATCATCAGCCACCACAGGGAACGTAAGTCACCCAGTTTGCATCAGCATTCTTCCAGCACACTGCTATTTATATAGCATCTTGCTTTAAAGACAAGGATTTCCTACAGGAACTGAGAAAAGAAAAGTTTGGGGGTTTTTTTGCAGAGCATGAAGTTAACTCTTACTCAGATATTTTCAAAAGTGAGAAATTGATGCAAAAAAAAAAATCAAGCACAAAGCTAAAAATCTGTTTCACATTATGTCTGTTTCTGTCTTTATTGTTTTCCATTTCTCTGCTGTGATCAAAACTAGATATGACATGGGAAACCAGTGCCCTTTAATGGATTGGGTAAGAATTCAACTTCCAGCAACAGAGCCAGCACTGAAAATCATGGTCTTAACATTTAAAACCACTTCATCTTTTCTTTTGTTCTGATTGGACAGGACAAGGAAAAAGAGCTACAATAGATTTTAAATAAGACATCTTTAGCCAGCACTGACCATAAGTGATGAGACAGTAAATATGTCTTGATTTCAGACATGCTTTTTACATCATTTCCATTTGCATTCTCCTTAGCCACAAGCTTTTCTGTTACAGTTTTAATCTGAAGATGGAAAATGCTGTTTGAGCTGAGAGATTGCAGAGCAGGTTATTTACTGTAGTTTTGAAAAGACTTGCAGATTTTTTCACTGGTAAAAATTACCTCCTTCAGGAAGAGCTAGAAAACATATGTAGATGAGCTGGTCGTAAAGAGCAAATATCTATGTATTTCTTATCTTAAGCCTTGAAAACAACACTAGCAGGAAAATCCATTACAAGGTGTCAGTCAAGGGAGTAGTGTAGTTATACTCAAGCTCTAGCAGTGATCTTTGTATAACTGAGGTTCAAAACCTAGTTGCAGCCAAAACTTGATATATTTCTGATAGTGGTAGCTATAAGCAGACTTACTCCTGCCAGATCAGAAATGTGTTTTATTCCTAGCTAACACTAATGGAGTCAGTGCTAAGCACTGCTAAGAAGCGGCTCAGCTGCCAATGACCCAATATACATGTCCAAGGGTAAGCAGGCATCTAAACTATGCAGGCCTCTACACAGCAGCAATGAAGGAGGGCAGAGCTCCCAAACACAATGCCAGCATTCTCTCTGCTTGGCCCTCTCCAAGCAGAAAGGGGCAGGGAACAGGATCTACCTCCCCAGAGAGGGCAGCACCCTGGCCTTCATCAATAAGATATAGATATTTTGTTTCCTTTTCCCCTCAAGGGTAAGATGATGAACCTGCAGAAGAAAGGGAAGCAGAAGAAAGCCCACCCCAAGCTGCTTCAGCACAAACCACAACCATGACTGCAGGCAAGTGCTGGCCGAGCTTGGACAGGTTTATATTGCTTCAGTTTGATTTCTAGAAAACTGAAAAGAGATTTAAACAGTCTCAGCAGTCACCTGGACAATGCTAACACCTGATATTATTTGTTTGGTGTTGATTTTTAACTGAAGCAAATTTCATCTGAAGCTAGGGTTTAGTTCTCAGTTTGCACTGGAGTTACCACACTGGCTTAACCCTTCCCCTTTGGCTACCTAAAAGGGAGGTGGAGGGGGTGGACGCAGTCATGATGTTGCTGGTGGGGACGTGTACATGCCTGTGGAAGCAATACAGGTATCCTTTCAGATAACTACCAGGAGTGTAATGAATCCTAATTTTTGTTCACAAATTTTCAGTCATTCCTTTCTGATATAATTTCCAACTTTAAGTATGCAAAATGGAATAAAATTTCTGCAAGTGACAGCCAGGATCCACACTAGCAAAGGCCTGCTCTAGGCATGCAGGAAGATGTCACGTACTCCCAGGATATCCTTAACTGAAGCTGACAATGAGAAAAGAGCTGCTCTGGAAAGCATCAAAGACATGAAAATAAATGAAGTATATTTAAAAAAAAAAAGGCGAGAGAGAGAAAGAAGGAAAGAAAAAACTGTGCTGCAACTCACAACAAATGAAACTCCTATGAGCCAAGTCATCCTTGGAGTAACATGAAACACTTACCAAGCCTATGGCAAGGAGGTCTTTGTCTCACTGTGTCCAGGGACTTTAAGCCAACATGAGGGCAGCAGAGTCTAAGGACATCTGAATCCCTTCTGCTCTATGAGCTGCCCTTGCAACAAGGCTTATGGATAATGAATGAATCCTCTCTGCCTCTATCAGGATGAATTTGTCTCTCTTTATGCTAAACTAACACTCCTTGCTAGATTTTTCATTGTAAGAAATAAAAAAAAGAAGGCATGAAGCAATCTGTTGTAGTCAGTGCTTTCTGGCAGAGCTGCACTTATTTCTCCCCTGTGGCCCCCTACAAAAAAAAAAAATCTTTAGGACATTCATTGAGAAATAGCAAACTGGTTAGGATGTTGTTCCACCAGGTCACAAATGAAGGGTGTCAGAACAAATTCCCTTGTCCAGTGTTTTCCTATGTCTGCAATGACTGATTTTGTCTCCATCTTTTGGCTTTGAACATCCTCTAGGAATCACTAATCCCCTGGAGTTCACAAGTCTCAGTAATTACTGGCTTGCAGTGGTACTTGTTCCATTCACAATCTTTTCTATGACAGTTTTTATCTCCAAAACAAGTTCTTTTGGGTTTGTCTTGTTTGGAAGCGCAAATGTTTTGAACTGATTTGAGAAAGACAGTCAGGATTTCTTCAGTCATAATTGTTTATCCATTTAGATCTTTAAAATCTGGACTCAGCTGTGGGATAGCGTTGGCTGCAGTGCCTTGGGAGGACTGTGTTATTTCCTGCTGCAGACTGACAAGCTCCGTCTGTAACACACCAGTTGAAGTGTAGTGCAGTCCCACCACTTGTTCTGGATTCTGCTGTGTTCCCCCAGCAGGTCAGTGCTAGATGTTTTATTTATCACTAGGGTTGAGGCTGAAAGGAGTTACCTCAAAGCCTGTTCTCAAAGAAGTATAGTCAGTTACCTGTAGTAGAGGCATTATTTTCCTCCTTTTTTTCTTGTTTCAAGTTCCTGGATGTAGATTCTGTACTTTGAAATGTGAATGTAATCTCTTATACTATTTATGTAAACAAAGCAAGACAAATTATATTCATTTGTTTTACTGTATTATATCATGTCTCTGATAAGATATCATATCATATATCATATCAAATGAACTCTTATAATAAAATCATAGAACAGCTGGGGTTGGAAGAGACCTTAAGGATAATCTAGTCACAACCCTCCTGCCATGACCAGGGACATTTTCCACTAGACCAGGTTGCTCAAAGGCCTTGAACAGTTCCGGAGATGGGGCATCTCACCACCCTCATAGTAAAGAACTTCTTCTTAATCTAAATATAATCTAAACCTACCCTGTCAGTTTAAAGCCATTACCCCTTGTCCTATCCCTACAGGCCCTCGCAAGAAGTTCCTTTGCAGCTTAATTGTGATGATATGGCTTGATGTGATATCAAATCATATCATATCATATCATATCATATCATCATATCATATCATATATCATATAATTTCATCTTCCACTGCAGTGTTACCAAGGTACTTGTATTCTTTCTTTCTAATCATAAACCTTTAACAAAAAACCAGAGTAGTCTGGGTCCTGGTGAATAGAGTTCCAACTCTCCAGTTCTATCATGCTTTATTATTTTTATGTTTTCATATCCTTTTTCTTGTCAACAGAGGTCATTCAAATAGTTACAGTTTATGGCTCTGCAGTCTTCAGTTCCAATGTGAAATTTCCTTTTTATCTTTAAAAACATGCCTGAGGAGAGTTCTACTGTATTGACCAAATACGATTTGACCAAATACAACTTATACAGACACTTTTTTCAAACTCACTCAACATAAATCTTATTTAACAACTTCCTCAGCAAAAGTGAGAAAAGCAACAAGCTCTTACAGTGTAACTTCCAGGATATGTTAGAACATCAGCTGGCCCATACGAAAACCAAGTACTGCAGTTTAGAAATTCCGCATGAAATTCCTTGGTGAACTTTTGGAGGCATTTTGTCCTCTTAGAATGAAAAATTTCTTTCCATTTCTTAGAATGAAAAAATTGCTTCCCACTCTCTCCACTTTGTTTTGTGAGCAAGAGTGGCACAACTTTCAATCTACCTGATATGAGTTGGAGTTCACTGAGGTGCCACCTCTGCCCTTGAGCACTGTTGTGTCGTTTGGTATGTGGTTATATCAATCCATTTCTATGTCTAGATAGCAGAGCATAAGAAGAAAGGCATTTCAATGGAGGAGAGCTGTAAAATTTCCTTCCTACTTTAACTAGTCCCAGCCTGAAACTTAACCTTCAGGACAGGCTTATTTGTATTTGTTTTCTGCTTTAGAAGCAGGGGGAAGTTCAGATGCCAAGTGAGTGAAAATGAATCATTAGTCAGCCCAGTAGTGGTGTCTGCCCAGCATGCAGCAGATGGTGCTAAATCCAAGTGTGATACTACCTTCATTGAGCAGGTAATGGAGATTACCATGGGAAACAGTATTTTCGGTTGAAGTATGTTTTCACTTACAGTAAATTTGGGGGTTCTCATACTACTGAAAAAAACACAGCAGAAATAAAAAAGTCATCAAACTAACTGGCAAGGCAAACAGAAAATGGCAGGATAAATCATCCTTTTAATCTCTAAAAGAAATTAAGACACTGGATCTTGCACTCTTAAAACTGTGTGCACTGGGAGCATTTTCACAAGAGTCAATAGTAAAGTGCTTGAGAATCTGAAAAAAGAGCAATAGCATATGATGACAGTGTAAAAATAATGATTAGGTTAGGTTAAGATAGTTTTCCTATGCCATAATGTAATATCAAGGAAACTCATTGGACTTTCAAAGGCAGTAAATTTGGCACAGATGAAAAAACCTTTCATCTTAGTTTCTCATATATCTCATTCATAGTGAGGGGCCATTGATGCTGTTCATGAAAGCATCTAATGCAAGCCACTGAGAAGCAGAACAGTGGACCAAGTGTTCTGCTGTATAAATTCGTGTGGTCCTCTGCTGCTAAAGGTGAATCAGAAATCATTCCAAGTCACAGAAAAATAATTTTTCATGTGATTTCCAGCACTAGAAAAGTCTCCTAAATGAAACCAAGTTAATGGAAGATGATACAACAGTTAAACGTTTTTGCTTGATTGGAGACGAAATCTCAGGGCAATTTTCTGTCAATGTGTATTTAGGTTACTTCCAAATCTGTTACCTGTTTAACTTTCTTGGCCAGGGTGATGAAGCTGATAAAAATGAAAACAATTGCAGTTGCAATTGAGAGTCACAAACCTTTTCGTTTACTATTATATATATATAAAAAAAATCCTCTTCCCCCCCTCTTTGCAAACAGGATTGCAGTTATATTAAGGCATTTCAAAATTAATTAAGAGATTGGGGAATGAATGAAAATCAAAAATTATAGGTCTGGTTTCCTTCCGTTCCAGTCTCCCAGTTGAACCTTTGGCTGCAAAACAGGAATAGAACAAGCTAGGTCTTCGGGACTTCCACCACATTTACATCATCTGTTTTGCCTGCATGCAATATGTCTCTCTTTCAAGAACTAGCTCTGTTTTCAGTAGTCCTTACCTCCCAACACCCACTGCCAGCAGGTGCTGCAGTGGTTGGGTAGAGCAAGAGACAGACAGAGATCAGTGGACTGATTCCCAGACAAATTCCTAAATTGCTCACCACAGACGCTGCCATAAACAGGTGTGTATGTGAGGGGTGGCGAGGTATATGCACTGGAGCACCAGTTAGCAAGTTTGCCTGAAAGAGGTGTTGCATTAGGAAGAGAGCTCTGAAATGAGCAACATTTATTTGATGTTATTTGGGAGTCACATCCTTCACCGCATGCTGAGCAGACACTGTTACTGGGTGACTAATACTTAACTTTCATTTTTGAACTCCAAACTACCCCCTGCTTTTAAGGAGGAAGCAATCCTTTGGAGAAAGAATCAGCCAATAATTTCACACATAAATAATACTATAAAATATATTTTCCTATTTTAGCAAACCCAAGCTGATCTGGGAGTAGGATTTTTTGGCCAGTAGTCAGTCCTGATATCTAAATTAATTTTTATTATGACCAGCAGCAACCAAAATAATAGGTGTTTCCACACCACAAAAGGATGAGGACATCTTTACTCTTCAGGTATATAAAGTGTTATTTTGAGCTTGTGTGCAGCAGTACAGGTTGCCAAGGACATAAATGAACAGCCAAATTTAGCACTGATGAAAAAGCAGCATAGGCATAACCAAAGAAATACAGGAATTTCAAACCTTACAGATGATCAAAGCAATATTTCATCTTCCTGCTAAAACCAGCTAAGGAGTCACATCCTTTATATCCAACACTGAATGGACAAAGAGGCTTACAGTTAGGGAAATAATCAGATAGTGTCTTGGGCTATCTGGATCCAGTTCAAGGTTTTAACCCCTTGTCCAAAACATTCTCCTCTGATAATCAGATGTCAAATGAGATTGGATCTTATGCACCAATTCACTTTTAATTTTGTAGGATCACTGCCTCTGCTGTCCCTGGAGAAGTTTAAGTACTCATGTTTTACAGGATAAGCTACACAATGGGATATTGTACAGCCAGGTATTTCCTGCAGAGCCTTCTTTCCTTTCTCAATTTAATTCACTTTTTTATTTTCCTTTTCCTTAAACCTCAATGATAGACTATAACAGGAAACTTCCTTTACTAAAAAGAACTCTATTCCAAGAACTTCTGTCAATACAAGCCACAGATATACATCTGTGATATATATCCATGAATAAAAAAGACATTCTTTTCAGCCTCTATCCTGGTGTCTTTTAGAAACACACACCACAACTTGTATATGCTGTTTTCAGGATATTTCTGGTTCCTTCTGAAGTCAATAATACCACTTCTATTCATTGCAGAGAGACCAAGAAGTGCAGGCCTACATTAATTACTGCATCTGAAGGCAGTGTTTAGACATAGGATGTCTGATGCTTCTTCCTCACTGAACTTTTTTTCTATTTGTAACATACAGAGCACCCTCATGGTTTTAGACAGAATAGAGGCTTGGTCCTTGCCCAGAGACTGTATCTGCCAGTATTAATGCAAGAAAAAAGTTGGTCACTAAAAAATGGAAGGGGAGTATGAAATGAAGTGATAGGACCATTATACATGTGCTATTCATCTTGATTTTTTGTAATCCAACAATTTTTTGTAATCCAATTTTGCAATTTGTATAGTGACAAAACTAATAATTCATATTACATGACGGGCTCTCATTCCATTGGCTTCCTTCTCATAATGACACAACTTTAAATGAAGTTCTCTTAAATTAAATAACTCCGTTAAAATATCTGCTCAGCAGAGAAGAGCACTTCTTGAACTCTCAGACAAAGCAATCGCCACCTGAATTATCAGAACTCGTATCTATGGTGCAGTCAACAATGTTTTTCAATTTTGATGAGTTGGCCTAAAGATTAAAACGTCAAAGGACAAACTGTTCAGCGTAATTTTACAATAGTCATATCTTACTTTTCCAAGATTAGAAAGTTGTTTCTGAAGCATATACTTAGCATAACAACAAAACAAAGTGCAATGTATTGACCTCCTTCTCACACCTTTTAGTTCAACATGACTTTTATAATGGAAATAATTTTTTGGAGGATGACACATTGCTAAAGGGATACATGTCAACAAAAAGCTATCTCAGACACAGAACTTTAATAATTTTCTTAAGCTTATGTAAAAATTTGTACATCTAGTTGGCTATGATATAAGGGCATCTCTGTACAAGACCTGAGTCTGTCCACTCCATCTGGAGGGTCAGCTGGTCTTTTTTCAAAAGCTGTGTCACCCTCTTCCTTCCATGTAGTTTGGTCTGTAATACCTCTACAATTGACAGAGGTGTACAGTCATGGATTGTAGGAGGGAAAAAATGGGAAAAGGAACTAAAGCTAATCACAAGTTACATAGTGACAAAACAGTTCTTTGTAACAAAGCTGTTAATATAAAAGGACACTGAAACCTATTGCCAATCCCCAGTCCTTCCTTCTTACTTTTTGATTATCAGTTGTCCCAGTCCAGGACAGATATCCAAATTGCTGATATTCTGGGGATATTTCACCAAGATTGCAAAGGATTGCTTCTGATTATATGGAACATTTTAACAGTGCTGTTTTACCTACCAGGTAAAACCCCCCCAAATGTTCTAATTACAGAAATAGGCCTTTTTCTGCTTTGCCAGAGTGGGGTTTGGTTTTTGTCTTATCTTGCTCTACGAGAAAGCTGCACGTTTAATACTGGAGAGAAAGAAGAGTTCAGAGCCTTGCCTTCAGGCAGACTCACTATAGTTTAACTTGCTGCACAAGCTGTTCCCTACTGTCCTGTGGCAAAATTTTGGCACACACTCAGCTGAGGCTTCCAAATTCACATGAAACATTTTAACAAGCAGCCCAGTTTTTCATGTACTTCCTAGTGAATTCAAGCATCTAATTTAATGCTGAATCTCCTGAAAAAAAAATTGAATAACTAAAAAATACCCAAACTAAACAAACCACAAAAACCAAACCACAAGAATTGTAATTTAATATTTTTGTGACGAAAAAGCAATAAAATGTAAGTAGTAAAAAGAAAAGTCAGCACCTGCTTTTCAAGGTCATCCTAAAAGCTTATATTATTACATGTTGCAGCTCTGCACTCCTGAAATCCTATCAAAACCAGTATCATACCCCTGAATATATCTAGGTTTGCAAGCAGAAATACAGTCTCATTTCAACAAAAAGATTCTGGTTATGCTTCCCTGATCATTTGGATTATTGCCACTGCCACACTGTGCTGGGTGTCTGCACTCCCCTTGTGCCAGCCCTTTCCTGCAGTATATAGCAAGACTCAGGACTTTCTGTATCCTGCAATATACTGAAAAAGTCCTGCTGACAGGAAAGTTGTTATGTTGCTTCAGGTCATGCACATGTTCAGTAGTGGTGTCCAAGCAAATTCTCTCTGTGGCCTATTAGTGCCTTTTATTTGATGTAAGTGCAGGACTGAGAGGAGAACTCTGTCATTCCTCTGGAAAATAAAATTCGGCACTAATCCCACAGCCTCGCCCAGGCCAGAGCACCCAGCGTAGCAGAGATTAGAGTGATTCTCCCAGGCGGTGTATGCCACATTCAGGCCTGTATCAGAGCCCCTCTGATTGAGTGCCGCCTGTCCCAATAAGGGAAGCTGACTGTCAATAGTGTCTGCTAACCAAGTCCTTGGGAACTAGCTCAATGCTTTCTACTGTCCCTGATTTGTTTCTGCAACGCTAAATGTAATGTCTCCTCAAAGCCTTTGCATTCTTCTTTTGGGGTCAGTAAAGACCCTCACACGTCAATGCCTTCTTCCAGGGGGAAAACTATAAAACTCAGCTTCTCAAGTATTTTCCAGCACATGTCCACAGTTTTAGGAATGTCAGAAATGGTTGTAACAAGGGAAAGAAAGTGCTTTTATTCAGCAAATCACTAAAGCCGCCTTCCCCCTGGGAACAGCATGAACTAGTCTCTTAAATACAGTTCTAAATCCCTTGATCTGCTGGGATTTACAACCTCACCCAGAAAGCAAGAGGTGAAGCCAGGCAATGACCAGGGAATAGAGGAAATGGCCTCAACTGCTCTGAATAAAAGCACTGGGAAGAGAGTAGTCAAAGGAGGTGATGGCTAAAGGAACTTGCTTTCTAAGGTGAGACCTGATGACTGAGATTTCTATGTATGTGCTGTGGAAGATGGATATATGTAAAAATATTTCCCTGGTTGGGCAGTTAATGAGGCAATCTGGTTGGTTTCAGTTCGTCTATTTTTGGCACTTGTGTGACTCAATGACAAATATGTAACACTTCAGATTCAATTTCCTCTTCCACGTGCAGCCTCTCATGTGCATCTCCCATCAATGTAAGAGCAGCCAGGACCAGACCTGTGTTTATGCCTGTCCCCAGAGCTGTGTGATTATTTCTACACTCCATACAATCGAATTCCAAAAGTTGTGAGCTAAAGTTACCCAGCAGCATTGGAAATGTGGTGCTGAAGGATTTTTGTATCAGATTATGATTTACCTTCCTGTTCCAGAATATGGAATCCCATGCTGCTTTCCTGAGTTGCCTATCTTGAAAAGGTACTTTTGCTATTCTAATGAGGACAAGCTTCCATTGTCTCACTCTTCATTGCTCATTTATAAATAGGAACAGATGTTTCACTTATATACGAATGAAGAACAGGTGTGGAGAATAAAATTATTTTCTCCTGATTTAGTATTGTTTCCCTTTCTTCACACTAGCTTCTCTGTGAAGATAATCCACTCCACTGTTGGCCAGTCACTCAGGCTAGAGTGGAAAAGCCAGGCTGTGCTCTCTCCCATCCATATTGCCCTGAAAACATCTGGATTTAACACTCCTGTTCTCTTCACTGCCCAGAAGCATAAAACAGATGACTTTGCAGCTGTATGAAGGTGGCAGTGAGCAAGCCATAATCGATGTGCTTTGCTATGCAAACTGTCCTGTTTTAGACTTGTACTGATAGATTTGCAATATTTTGAGTATAGGGAGTCATGGCTGTTGGTTCTAAGCGCAGCATATTGCTGAAGTGGAAACTGAGTACTCATTTTCAGAGGGATTCCTATACTGTAATATTGCAATTAGTCTTCCACTTAAACAGGTTAATAGTTTACTCAGGACTCACTAATACATTTTGAAATGCTAGAAATGGTTCTATTTTATTACATGTAGGTGGACTTTATTCTTTCACCAGGAGTGGCTCTAGTAGTTGTCAAATTGCACAGGAGTAGCATAAGTGTTCTCACATATGAAAAGTGGAGCTAGCATAAAAAATAGACTGATATGAATGTTTATTACCATAGAAAGATTTTGAGAAGAGACTTTCAGCTAAATAACCTCAAAGTTGTATAAATAAGGCGCTAAGTTTCAAATGCTGTTTTGATGGGGAGACTGCCCAATATTTTGATTGTTAAATTCTGTGCTTAGGTACGTCTTTCAGTGGTGGTTTTTGCTACAAAAGCACCAAAAGACAGAAAGGACAAGCTTTTACTGCATCTGTATGACCTCTTGTGTAACTCACATTGCTCATGTAAGCAGCAGAATAATGTTTCCCTGCCATCCTGTTCTGAAGTTAGATGTGTAATCTTGCTAATACTTAGGTGCACTCAATCACTCCAGTTCCCAAATGTACTTTTTATGAAGTGTGGTACTCCTTTTTTACCTAGTCATTTTTAGAGCTAGACTGTGTTTCATTACTACATAACTTAAACTGTTCCATTGCCTGCACATGATAGCTATTGAGTTACTTCTCTATAATGAAAAAAGAACCTACTCCATTAAAATGCTCAAAATCCTGACATACACAGGAATGTTTTACAAGACAATATATAGGCACCCAAAAGTTTAGCTATTCAGATCCTCAATACTTATTTTGGTATTTCTAAGAGAAGTGCTGTACTTTCTAGAATATAACTGTGAGATTCCAGTTCACACTTTACTGACGCTATTCCTGTTGTGATCATTTTTCCAAAGCAGTGAGAGGTACACTAGTGTCCGTTGCTTTTTCATGTCATCTGAAGTTGTTTTCCTCAAGTCTATTAGGCCATGACTGCCTTTGTTCAATCTCTGAGTCCTGTTCAACAATACACCTGTATAATAATTGTCAAGGTCTTAATTTTGTCCTTTTTTGTGTGTGTTTTCCAGTAAGCAATGGTAATGCATCTTGCAAAGAGCTTTCAGGAGGGAGCACTCGCAGAAGAGAGTTGTTTAGTAGAGATTCTTAGAAGCCTTCGTCCATGCTCAGGGCTAAATTACAGTCTTTAGTGGCAGTTTCTGAATGGTGGACAGTACAATGATAAAACTCTCATTCTTTAGGAAGCAAACAGTTCTCAGGAAAATCTTACAGGCTTTTCATATCAGACAACACCACAGGTATCACAGCTTGTCTTGACATGAAATGCTGGGTTCCAAGCTGGCAAAGCATGCTGTTACTCTGACTTAGCAAATCAGAAATACCATAAGTAGATTAATTGTCTGCTGGGGAAAGAAAGATGTCGAACCAAGAAAGACTCATGTTCATATTGACCAACTGCTAGGATACTGAATGAGAGCGTAATCTGAGCAATGAGCAGAAGGAAACAGTGCTATGAACAAAGGCAGTGTGCATTTTGTAGGAGCAACCTGAGACTATTTTAAAGAAAAATTAAAATTACTTGACATATCATTTTTCTAAAGTTATGCTAACAATGAATTAGTACAGTGCTTAGTTTTCATATTCTGGAAGTCTCAGTGAAAAAAGAATAAAACAGTTTCTCATAAGTATGTTGACAGCTATTAAAGAAACATTCACAATTCAGGAACCTGAATACATTAATATCTTAATACAAATCAAATCCAATGCTCCTATAAGATATTCTCCTGTTATTGCTGTGCCTGGGTACAAGACAGGTGTTATAAGGCTTCAGTTTCAATGACCCGAAATTTTCTGGACAATGGTCTCAGGCACATGGAATGATTCTTGGAGTGTCCTGTCCAGGGCCAGGAGTTGGTCTTGATAATCCTGATGGGTCCCTTCCAACTCAGCATATTCTACGATTCTATGGTTTAACCTCTGCCCAGCCCCTTCACTGCCTAACCTGCCATCAGAAAGAAGGGTACTAGAGCTCCTACTAACATTATAAACAGAGGAGCCAACATCCTTTGGGTCAATTGTAAATTTGGTACAGCATTGTAACTTTTGAATTAATACGTATTTCCACAGCATGTGTATGGCATCATCATGAGATGTGGCACCCATTGCTGGCATGTTACAGATCAGCATATGAGGGAGATTAGATACTTTTATGCAAGGTACTTGAAAACAAGTAAACCAATGACAGCTCCAAATTCTTAAGTAGTGTTAACTGAAGACAAACCAATAAAAAGTAACATTGTACAATAAAACAGAGCATAGCCTTGGCGTTTGACTACATGTAAGTGTTGCTGAAAACAATTCTTCATCTGGAAGTAACTTAGATTTAAGACTGAAATCCTCCCTCTCTCCCTACTCCATCCTTAATAGAAGGTTTGTAAAACTTTACATAGCCACACAACAGATATTTAGTGTGTTTCAGGACTGGCAGGTTTTTCCTCAAACCCTAATTACTTCCTTGGCTACAGTTTTGGATTTCATAGGAGTCTGGTTTGGATGTCAAGGAAGAAGCTATCATTCCTCAGAGAGAAAGCCATAGACTTTCTTATTATAGCACCAAAAACTTAAACACCCCCTGAGAAAAGTCCCCACCCGTAAAAGGGAGATTTCTAACAGAGCATCAGGACACCAAATGGGTACTAACAGTGGTGAGGCAGGGCTCAGGTCTAGTGGAAAAGTCAGTTCACAATATGAGAGTCCTTGGGCAGATATAGGCTGTGACAGAGCTCGAAGAAGGGAGTAAAAGCCCATCCTGACCCTATACAGGATCCAACAGTTAGAGATGTGGGTGGGGGTCCCAGGTGAGGCTAGTCAGGGCCATGAGGACCAGTCACTACACTCAAGGCCTCACACAAAGGTGAAAAAATGGCTTGTGTTTATTGAAAAGCATTGAAATGGCTACTGTGTGTAGAGGCAGGGGAGGGTAGGTGAGATTCCACATTTCTAACACTGCCAAGAGATCTTAACTGAGGACTTTACTTGAGGAGGAACAAAAAGGGAAACTTTGCCAAAGTGCTGATTACTGTGATCAGCAGCAATGATTTCAAAACAAGGAAGGAAAAAGTCAAGTTGTGAATAGGAATGTGCTTAGCAAGAGATTCCCTTAAGAAATGTAAAGTACCTTTAGCCTTGCAGCACCTGCCAAGATCTAAATTACAGATGGAACATGCACCAGAGATAAGACAATGCAAGGGCAGGAAAAGATATGATATGCAGATTATTTGACAGCTATTTGAAAAGTGTATGATTGTTATAGCGAATTTTGCATGGCTATTGTATATGTGGAACATAGGTGAATCAAAAAATGATTCAACTCCTTAACAATCCTGTGAATCGGGAACCTTGCATTCCCACTTGAGTGATAATTTGTGATGAATTGGCCTATACAGCACTGCACACAGCTGCATAGGGACACTCAAGCTGGTTCTGAACAACCTGGTAGGAAGAGTCACCTACCTAACATGCTGTATTGTCCTGTTTCAAATGAACCACCTTGATTATTCATCTGTGTGGGAAAACAGTGGAGAAATGTGTCAGTGACAATAAGAATTCAGGATTCCTTCAGTGTAGCCTTGCCACCTTTGCAAATCTAGAAACCACCACAAAGTGTGCTTTTGCTTTGATATTGGAAAAGTATGAAGAGTTGGATACAAAAGCTGAGAAACTGACTTCTCAGCTGCTGTACCCACCTTTTCTGCTTTTCCTGTCAGTGGAGCCGAAAGAGTGTGTGGATGCACATTGCAATTTCTGTTGGGCTGCAAGAGTGGCTGGATTGGCTGAGAGAATAGCTGCTCACAGGGTATACCTCATCTGGGAGCCTTGGAAGTTGTGAGGATGTTGAAAGCATGTAGAAGACACAGGAATCACAGAGCTTCTGTGAGTGCACCATGTAAGTAGTGACGGGGGGAAAAAAAAGCTTTTTAATATCTAGAATGTGTTAAGACTTCAGGGTTACAGGAAGAAAAGCTGCACAGGTGCAGTAGGATCATATATCTGGTAAATTCCTTGGTGTGGAACACCTTTGGGGGAACTATATTGCACACACTGCATTAGCAATGTGATCTGGAGAGGAGGGGATGGTTCAGCCCTTGATACCTGCAGGAAGCAAGGGTGCTTCTTTGGCCTCTGCTGCCTATCTAAGAGTTGAATTGGGTGCTTCATTGACAATCTGAGTAGCAGAAGATGAATGCTGAGTTTGCTTCTGTGGCTGATAAGGTGTTGAGGAGACTCCTTGCTGGTGCAGGTCACTGTCCAAAGGAGAGTACGACCTCTGAAGGGAGGTGAATGCCAGAGGTACAGGGGCTTTTTGCTTCCTGCTAACGAAACTGAGAGTTGGTGATTATTACTACTGTTGTGGACTAGCACTGAATGTGCTCCTTTGTAAAAGGTAAAATGAGGGCTCCCTGAAGAGATCAGTGTACCCCATTGTCCTTGTCTGTATTTTATGTTCCTCTTGAACACTGCCTTCTCTCTTATACTAGACTAGCTGAGGGATGTATTAAAACTGAATCCAAATGTAAGGGTAGCAAGAAAATCTTCTGGGGGCAGAACTTTGAACTTGTACAATTGGTGCCATACTAAAACTTATTATTAGATTCTTTAGACACTCTTACAGGACAATGAATACACAGATATTTTGCAAATGCAGAAGGATATTATCTATATGTTACAAAGCAAGATATATACTCATAGCATCAAGTCAGTTTTTCTGTACTGTATAAACCAAGTAATATTCATATAGTACATATTTATATCAGAAAATTCCATTTACTTCTTTTGTACTTTGAAGAGATATAGTCTAGGTTGAAAGGATGCAATGATGTTTAATTTAGTCAGATTATGTCTTGTTTCTTAGATATTCTTGTGTTAAAGATCAGTATTATTGCTAATACAGGTCAGTCTTACAAAATTTAACACAGACACAAAAACTTTAACAGAAGTGCAGGAAGTTCATCTCAGGAATAGCCTCTACTACTGCAATACTGAAATATGGAGGGAATGGTGAGATCAGATCAGAGATCAGAGATTCCATCTGTACTGTAGTTTGGTGCTGACATCAGTTGGCATGGGGGAGAATCATTAACAAGATTAGTGCAATAAAGATTATACCATGTATATGATATTTTATTACACTTCCCCTCATGTGCAGTAAAGATGATATCCTGCATGTGATATTTTATTACTCTTCCCCACTAATGTGGCAACCTTTAACCAAGTTCCCCTGGTGAAGATCAATTTAGATAAAAGCGGAAGATTGCATGAAGCTTTCTGAGGCAAGGGTCTATTTCTTTGTCAATCCGCTTTCTCCTTTTCAATCTCTGATTTTGCAGTGTCAGGGCTCACACAAGTTTCATATACTCTTGGTATACAGCCACTTTCTTTGTGGTGATGGCCTGGTCTAGAGGCCAGGCTTCTGATCATCAATCGTGGGTTAATCTAAAAACCTGGAATCCTGATCACAGGGGTATGAAAGGGACAGAGAACAAATTACAGGTAAATATTCTTGTTTGTGTTTCCAGGGACCTCAGTGAAAAACATTCTCCTTATTTTTAAAGGGGTTATTAGTACTTGCTAGACTTCCACATCTTTAGTGGGTATTCCAGGTGGACTAATAGTGCGATCTTATTGAAACAGCACTGAGACCTTGCTAGGAAACAACCAGGTCCTCTAAACAATGAAAAGGAGCCAAAAACTGATGTTGCATTGTTGCAGATTTTTTTAAAACAAGATTGCCAAAAATTCAGTAACAACAGTCACGTTGACTTGAAGAGAAAGAGTCAAGAAACTCTTGTTCAGAAAGGTCTGTATCCCAAGTACAAAAGCTGTTTCAAGGGTGGGAGACTTGTGTGTCTGAAATCTTCAAACATACAAATGAGACGACAGTTTTCCCAGGAGCACTGAAAGGCCCAGAAAATGCAAGATGCTTTTAACACAGATGATGCCTTTCCCTTCAGATTAAGCATATCCTTAAGCAACCCTCTAGGGCATACAGTACTGGTAACACATACATAGTGACATAGTCTGGAAGTCTACATGGCAGTACATATTTAGCTGTTGGAGCTCCTGTGGATGGACTACATAGCCATACCCCTGGAGATTGATTAACAGACTGATTTGTAATAATTATTTTGACCACAAGTCCGAAGGATGCCACTGAGTATTCCTTACTGTTCATGCAGAATAGGGCTGTCATAGACATTTTATGGTCACTATACTTCGAATATTATGTATCTCGCCATAATGATTATAACTTAAACATTCCCACATGAATATTTAAGAAACTGCTTTTCTTTTAGTTTGTATGGCATTTGCATAATTATCACTGAAATTCATGGCAGATTCAAACTGTCAAGCCTATTTACATTGCAGTGGAAAAGTATTTACTGATCCATACAAATGCTACATTTGCATCTGCAACAGAAAATGCATACCTCTTCAGTTTGCTGATGGGAAAAATTATACATCTGGTTAAAAAACTTTTTCAGAGCAGAGCTGGCATTTTCCATATTGCATTAATGTATGGAAAACTCTTCTTTCCCCCCTGGAATTTCAGTCAAATCTGAGAACATGTTGTTGAGGAAATTGAGTGGTGCCAGAATTTGTATGAAGTATTAAACCCCCAGGCTTCCAAGCCATTGACTTATAATAGTCACAGGTTTTTTTGGCTGGCCAAGTAACAAGTACAGCATTAATACAGGATTTAAAACTAGCAAAACAAAATAAATGGGACATTGTCCCATTCTTTAAAGGGCTGGACATTTGGGGCCTCAAAAACTATGTCTGAGGACAAGGTGTTGAGTACCTGACCAGATTTAGTACTGGGACACTCAGCTCTCCATTGTAGCTGTTAAACCACTGACTGAAAAACTGGAGGCAAACCCATGCAGAGCAGTTCAGGTCCCATTGGACTTACTAGCTTAGCCTCAATAGAGATCAAATGAAGCAGCACTGGCCCAAAGCTGGCTTTGAGGGACCATAATCTCAAACCTAGGGGAACATGACGGAGCTATAGCCAAAGAGCTCTTCAGAAGTCAGGACAAATCCAGATGGATTTGATACATCTTGGTTGGAGCTGGCCGTGTTGGCATGACTGGAGCCTCTCAGCTGTTCATTCAGAGAGATTCAGTGTCATTGGCCTGTGCTCTTATGTTAACTGCACAGGAGAAAAAGTCAGAGGACTTGGCTTCCTAACAGTCTGAAAAGTGAACCAGTGTGGCACTGTCTGCAAGTCACTCTTACTGTCTCCTGCTGGATGCAGAAGGAAAATGACGCTCTATGTAACTGCAGAAAGAAACTGAATTCGAAGGATTAGCCTGAAGAGGCAAATGTTCAAATGTCAGGGTTCGGACTAGTGTTTTGAGATATGTTAGGTTCTCTTTGTCTTCAGAAACTTCCAGGTGTACTTGATGGAATTCCAGACTAGGAAGGCTACAGGCTTCCTTGTCATGCAACCAAACTCGAAGTTCTCTTACCAGGAACTGGGGTGCTGTCGTGGGTTACCCAGGGATCAAAACTTTTTTGCTCAAACTCCCCCCTTCACACAATTACTATCAGTCGAGAGAGGTTTTATCCAGACAAAACAGAGGCTTGACTTAAGGAAAATAATACTATGATTTATTACTAGAAAGATAAAAACTAAGAAAATCACAAGCACTACACCAGTACTAATTAAACTTACTTATCTTATGAATAATATATACTACACCAGTACTACTCAAACTTAGCTTATCTTATGGAAATAACATATATTATAACATTACTTAAACTAACTTATGAATATCAGGTTGCTATATACAAATTTAGTCCCTTTTCCGTGCGGGGAGTTGGATGGTTGGCCGGCTGCTAGATGTAACAAAAGCATTTCTCCTAGCTTATTCCAGTCTAAGAGAAAGGTATCTTCCTTTGGTAAAATATTTACAAAAGCATTTCTNTCTGAAAAGTGAACCAGTGTGGCACTGTCTGCAAGTCACTCTTACTGTCTCCTGCTGGATACAGAAGGAAAATGACGCTCTATGTAACTGCAGAAAGAAACTGAATTCGAAGGATTAGCCTGAAGAGGCAAATTTTCAAATGTCAGGGTTCGGACTAGTGTTTTGAGATATGTTAGGTTCTCTTTGTCTTCAGAAACTTCCAGGTGTACTTGATGGAATTCCAGACTAGGAAGGCTACAGGCTTCCTTGTCATGCAACCAAACTCGAAGTTCTGTTACCAGGAACTGGGGTGCTAAGTAATGCATCAGTGTCTATGAGACTTGAAATCAAACCAGCACCACACACTTTTGAACTGATAACCCTGCATAATCACAGACTTGTTGTCTTGAAACATTTATAAGACAGCTTTAACTAGATTGGTCAAAGATGGTTATCAAAATACCTTGCTCTATTAATAAAGGAACTGTGATATAATCAGAAATGCTTCTTTGGCATTAAACTACTTCAGAAAAACGTTCTTATTTAGAGGGTTTGTTTTTTTTGTACCAGCCTCTATGCTAAACTGACATGATTGATCATTTCACCTTAACTCTCTAACATTTAAAATTATGTTCTTAAGTATTCTTCCACATTCAAAATGGTGGCCTTCAAAGTAAAAATTAACTCATAATGTCCTAGAAGTGGATAATTGAACTGTGAAAAATGTCTTTGTATTAAATCCATAGAAGAATGAAGCTGCTTCTTGGCCCCAAACACTTAAAAGATTCCTTTCTCCCATGATTCTCTTTTTTTTAATTAATGAAGCTAAATCATTCTAGCCATTCTAGTCAAGTCCAAGTGAAACATTAGTTCTTTTCTATACAAGAATATATTATGTTTGTCTTAAACTATTCTGTTACCTGTGAAAAATCCTGAAATTTTATTCTTTCTTTTTTGGCTAATAGGGCTTTTAAGTGCTCTTGACACTTGCACACTACATCACTATACTTTTATCTTTAAATCGTGCCCATGAAATTGCATATCATTCATAAGAATTAGAATCATAGAATCATAGCATGTTTTGGGTTGGATGGGACCTTAAAGACTGTCTAATTCCAACCACCCTGCCATGGGCAGGGAACCTTCCACTAGACCAGATTACTCAGATGGCCTTTCAGCCCGGTCTTGAACACCTCCAGGGATGGGAATCCACAGCTTCTCTGGGCAACCTGTTCCAGTGCCTCATCACCCTCACAGAAAAGGATTTCTTCATAATATCCAATCTAAACCTACATTCCTTCAGCTTAAGACCATTCCCCCTTGCCCTAGTCCTACATGCCCTTGTAAAAAGTCCCTCTCCTGCTTTCTCAGGCCCCCTTTACTGGAAGGTGCTATAAAGTCTCCCCAAAGCCTTCTCTTCTCCAGGCTGACAAGTCTCTCAGTCTGTCCTCATAGGAGAGGTGTTCCAGGCCTCTGAACAACTTAGTGGCCTCCTCTGAACTTGCTCCAACAGGTCTCTTGTTGGGAGCCCCAGACCTGGATGCAGCACTCTAGGTGGGGTCTTAAAAGAGCAGAGTAGAGGGGGAAAATCATGGCCCTCAACCTGCTGGTCACCCCTCTTTTGACACAGCCCAGGATGTGGTTGGAATTCTGTGAACACTCATTGCCAAGTCATATTTGTCTTTTTGTCCACAAACAACCCCAAGTCCATCTCCCTCCAAGTCCATCTCCCCAGGCCTGTATTTGTGCATGAGATTGCCCTGACCGAGGTGCAGGACCTTGCACCTGACCTTGTTGCATGTCATCAGGTTATTGATTATTAGGTTATGAGTTTACTGAACTTCATGAGGTTACTATAATTGCCTCTGAAACACTTTTCTGGGCTCAAGGTGTTTCTCATTTGTTGCCATATTCACACTATGAGCCTGTCTTATTGTTATTTTTAAATCTTCTTTTGGAACAAAATTAATTTTCTTAATACAGATGCAGTGGCCTAGGGTTTGAACATACATTTAAGCTGGAAAATTGGCAGAACCTTTAAAATCTTAGTCTGAGTTTACAAAATATCATGTTTTGGTTTGTGTCCTCCATAGCTCAAACTGAAACTTCACGGTCTTCTCTCTGCATTTTCTGCATTGAAAAAAAATAAATTTGACTTTTAATAACCTGTGTAAAAAGCTTAGAATGATTTCTCAGTTCTGGACTGGGGCCCGCGACAATATTCATGGGAGAGGAAAAGATGTAATTGTAGAAATTTGGCACTTGAATGCAGGTTCATCCTGCAACAGGGGTAGTGCAATAGTGTGGGAAGTTTTTCTGTTCTTTTTGCACAGTATCCAAGTTTCAAATTTAATTTCCTGTTTTGCTGTAAGCCCTCAGACATCTCTCTACAAAACCTTCTCCTCCCGAGATGCAGTTGACAGCTTCCAGCTTCCTCTGTGATGGAGGAATCCTGGGTCCAAGTTTTCACCTCTTTCACATCCCAGACAAGCATCTTGATCAACTGGGACTTAGTTCTGTAACCCAATATTTCTCAACTCCTCCAAAGGAGGCTATGTGACAGTTTGACTTGAAAATGGATAAAGAAATATCAATACTTCTGGGGGTTCAGCTTATTTTTACAGTAGTGTGTCTTAGGGCTTCAGGGAAAGCTTCTGCCAAAATCTGTCCAATTACTTTGTGCAGAGCACATTTAATTCAGATTCTTTAGTCAGTAGCAGGCTCTCCCCTAATGGCACAAAAAACCTGTGAAATTTAACCTCAGAAGAAGAACCTCTGGCCCCTTTGGCTCACAAGTGTTGGACCACTGAAGCAGAATATTTGCATATATAATGCAGCATACTAAGCTACAGATGAAGAATGAATGGCATGAAAGGAGAAGAAAGCATGAGGGTGAGCTCTGCACAGTGGACCCTGATGTGTCCATGGAGGTTAACAGTTGACCCTTTGTGGGGGTGGGCAGCTGAGAGTGTGACCTGAGCATGTATGAAATGGGACAGGCCCAGACTTAGACATACACAGTACATTTTTCAAAAATATGTGGTAACTGCTGTCCAAAAACAGAAGGAATACTGCTCTGATTCAATTGTTCTGTATTTGTGTTAGCAACCTAAGAACCTGACAGAAGAGTTCCAGGTGCTCAGGGCTTCCCTCTTATTATACTAAATTTCCTCATTAGGTTTTCTTTGTAGGGGTCAAAAACCTTAATTTTTTTTTTATTTTTATTTTTATTTTATTTCATTTGTAGGGTCAGTATTAGTGCCATCTAATATGTAGACCCCAAAATAGAGGATATGGGAAGCATCTAAATGAGGAAAGTGGAAAGCAATTTCATCAAATGTAGGTTCTAGAGAATTAAATGGCTCAGCCATGATCTGGAAAGCAAATTTATGCTCAGGTTACAGAGCAAGGTTTGGTTTAATCAACTGTTGTTATTTTCCCACACTCTTCGGTCACAGAAATCTGATGCAGTTCTCTGATGCCTGTGGCATCAAACCAGACATGGTCTGAGGTATCTGAGAGTAATTGAAGCTCACTAATGGAACTTTGTGGTGTGCAGAACAAATGTGTTTATACTGTTTGTGTCCCTCTTAACCAGAGAGTTACAAACAACCAGGCAACGTACAGCACTTTAGGAAAGATTATCTCTCCATTAATTGCTTGAGTGACAGGTGTCTATACCTTTGAGGAGCTGACTGGCATGGAAGTAGAAGCGAGGCCTAGCTTGAAAAATGTACGAATTTTTAAATTCCAATGCAATTTTCATCTACTCTTGCAAGACTTTAAAACCCCCACAATTTAATACATTTATTCCATTTAAATATCATGTTTGTAAGTATTTTTTCTTGAAAGGCTAATGGTAAAAAATGATGAAAAGCCCAATACACTGTTGTTTTGCCTAATATGGTGTTGTATTCGTGCTAATATAGATTTGCCAAAGTTCTTTGAAATTTAAATACTGTACTAGAGTAATAATAAACAAACAAAATAAATCTGGAGCTACTCAATGCTTTGAGTCTTCAAATTAATGTTGTATGCTTGTTGTACATGTAGCACATTTTCTTTTTTTAATAATTTAAGTTCAGACCAGACCTTTTCAGCAGAATTTTAACTCATCTTACAAATGAGCAAATTTCTACCAAAAGGAGAATCCTATACAAATGTAAACCATTCGTAACTGCTCTAGAATGCTTAAGACAAAATAATTAATTACAAAGATTGAAAGATTTAAATGATCTGAAAACAATGAGTAATGATATTGAGCTTAAGTTGTATGATTATTATCTCTCTGACAATGAATGAAATGTGTATAATCTATTACAAAAATTGAGAAATCAATTTTTTTTTTACATCAAGTAGTATGTTCTGTTAGTTCCACAGCATTTTTCTTACTTCCACTTATTTTAGAGAATACCATTATTTAAGCTTCCTTGCTTCTCATCTATTTAAAATACTTCAGGGAAACAGTTCAATAAGCTGGCCTTGCACTTAAAACCAAGAAGGTTCAGTCACCTTTTCAACAAGATGAAAAATTCTCTTTCCCACTTGTCTGAGGAGGTCAGAATACAGCAGCACATAAGCCAGAGCACAGATCCCAGGTTGTCTTCTCTCACTGAAGTGGTACTGTGCTCGATCATCCTACTAACTGGAAAGCAATTAATATTTTCATAATCTCATGCTTCTTACTACTTTTGCTTTTTACATGAGCCCAAATTATGGCCAGGGTGATACTGTGATGTAATTATGTAGACACAATATAGATGTGCCAGAATATTTTATTTATGGTGCCATTGACAAGTTATTAATTTTAAATGTCAGCAGGAATGCACCCCTGCTGTTAGATGAGGGAGACCTCTTACATATGTGTTGAACTCATTTTTCTTCTCTCTCTGCCTCCTCCAAACTCAGCAGAAAGTCTGTGAATTCCCTTCAAATATAAATTGTGATGTAGACCCAGAGGCCAACAGTGCTGTATTTTGTTTCTCAAGCCCAGGAGAACACAGGAGCCCTGGTGGGCTGCTCAAATGCAACCAGCAGCTTCAAAGTGCCACCTGAGATGGAATCCTGCTGGACCTCAGCCTGAGGAGCATGCCAAGTGGGACACACTGAACTACTGTCACCCTGGCTCTGCCACCTCCCAGCCCGTCTGCCTGCTTCTGAGGCTCCAGGCACCATGGTGAGCAGGGA
Organism: Pachyramphus minor; assembly: GCA_013397135.1. NCBI lineage: Eukaryota > Metazoa > Chordata > Aves > Passeriformes > Tyrannidae > Pachyramphus > Pachyramphus minor. The sequence goes on from VYXB01007938.1 coordinate 396,463, forward strand.
ATGGCAGGTCTACTGCCCTCCTTCCCCTTCTGACTCCCTTACTTCCTCTGTACATCTTCCCTGGAGAATTCCGCAGCCTGAACTGCTGCTTTTTCTCCTGGTGAGGAGTCAAGCCCTTGGCATGAGTAGCCTCACGGACACCTTTTTTACAGAAAAGTAGCTCAGAGCAGAAACCTAAATGGCCAAATCTATACTTCTCCCTCAGCACTGGGGAAGAACAGGGCACAGCACCAAGCAGAGCCACCCCACAGGGAATGCTGCTATTAGTGCAGTGTAGACCTGTCCCAAGGCAGCATGGACTGACACCAAGAGCCAGAGAGGCCCTGAGGACAGATTGAGATGGTTTAAAAGCACATTTCCTTTCCCCAAGTCAAGGACTCACCCTGGTGCAGTCCCAAGCTGACAACATGCTGTGTCCAAGAGCATTTTCTCAACATGCTAATATTTCAAAGCACCTGTACCTGTGTTGTGGAAACCAGGACATTCTGCTGTGCCACCAGTCACCTGAACACACAACCTCAGTTACTCTAAGAGATATGATGCTGCTAGGCACTTCCCTCTTGGTGACAAAGCTAGCTTTATTCAAACTTGCTCTCTCTGAAGGATGTTAAATAAATTCTTCCAGAGTGCTTCTAAGAAATCTCTCTCTGAAACCCTGCATTACACGGCAATGAATTTGTGTGCTTCTATCCTTGCCTCATTTAGCTGTCATGGACTTCTTTTGACCTGCAAGTGGCAGTATGTGGCTTAAAATGCTTCTTTCTTCTATTGGCTCTTTCTTGTCCAGATGATATTCCAAGGAAAGGATAACTGGACAACTGACTGAATTCCCCTGACTGGGAGCTTACTTTAAACAACCTGTTTGTCTGAATGGTGCCACACAGCTTCCTATTATTTCTGATGCTGCTCAAGCACAGGAAAAGGTTTTGAATTGCTTTCTGTCCTCAGGTTTTTAAAGCAGTTTTTGTAGTAGTCAAAAGATTTCTTTTCATGTATATTTTGAAAGCTTTTATTTCCTACGTGAATTTTAGAATAACTTTGCATAGCTAATTTCTACATAATGCTTGGGTATCATCATAAATATACATCGAGAAATAAGTACATTCAGTCCACAAAAGAAATTTAATTTGTGCACATGATTTTATTCACAAAGCTGGTGTTAAAATTCTCTCCAGGGTCTAATATTTGTGTGATAGATTCTGCTAAAGGTTTCCTGGGGTTTATGTCAAAAAAGTGGTTCAACATTACCTGTAAATGGTCAAGAACAGAAGAATAGTCTCCTCTGCTTTCTTCCAAGAGACTTTAACCTGATCTGTTTATTTTTTGGTTGTCATCCGAAGTTTGAAAATAGCTTGAGTGACCCCCTACAAACCTCTGTTTTACAGGTGGAGTAAGAAGGCAGAGTTTATACATATTGGATGTTACTCTGCTGCCTTACCCATGAGTCAGCCCTCTCGAGGACTGAATAGTAATCATAAGTGACATTCTTCTCTCTGTTTCCCATCCTCCCTCTGCTTTATCTGTAAAGGTGCTGTGCTTCTGCCTTGTCAGCTGCAAGTCTGGTGCTCTTTCACAGGCTTTAAAAATAAATCTTTAAAGAAACTATTCTGTTCTGTTTGGCTATAAAGGACACTGAAAGTTTCATATATAGCATATCATGCATAAAAATAATTGCTGCAACTGCAATGTACAAGTTCTTATTGTTCCGAGGTAAAATCAAGAAGTGCCATAAGTAAAAAATATTACTCTGAAAAAAAAAGTCCTTCCTTTAAGAAGTAGAGAAAAACCGCTATATCAGTAGAAAAGCAGAACACAGAGAGGGTTTTATATGTAAGTCAGCCTTTTTATGGTACTCATCATAATCCTTTTAGTACCTCAAAAATATGAATTAATTTATGCCCATAACTCTTCTAGAAATATAAAAAAATTATTTTCTTCAGTTTAGCAAAGGGAAAGTGGGCCAAGACAAGACCAAATGAATTGCCCAACATCATAAGGATCACCTGTAGTAGAGCAGAATACAAATGCATATTTCCAGAGTCCTGGCCACACTTTTAACCACAAAAAAATCTTTCTCTCAAAGATAATTGTTGGTATCTATTGCACAGGGAAAAAATATCAACCACACTTCCAGGAAAATAACTTAAAATAGTCCATAAACAATAGAAATTACAGATGAAGAGGGAAATAATGAGCTTAGAGGTTTTTTTGTTTTTCAAATGCATTAATACATTTAAAATACATTAATATCCTATTTTTAACACCAGGGATCTCTCTCTCCTGTCAGGTTCATAATCCTCAATTTGAGGGATGATGTAAAACATACTCTTCAGTCAGTATCCTGACAGTTTCATTCCCATGCTATGTCTGCTTAAATCCCAATGTTCTGAACCCAGGAGAAACCAGCTCTGAAACCTGGAGATTTTTAGAATTACAAATATTTCTTGTTCAATTTTCTCCAGGAGTTTTAAAGTAAGAGATGGCCTACACTGTGTTAGATAGAAAGCAGCTGATGCGAGACAAAGTCCTGGATCATTCTTTTCCTCAACACTCTCCAACTACAATTAGACCAAAGGTACAGTGAGGAGTCAGTGAACCACTGTGACAACTGCAAGGCCAGAAGAATAGCCCAGAACCCTGCCTCATTTAATAGATTATGACCGTATTGCATTGCAAATAATGTTAGTGTTTTATCTTTAATGATAAGTAATCAGCTAACAACAGGATGCTAAGAGTCTGGAAGGAGTTAGGTGTGCATCCAGCTGCATGATACTACATTAAGTAACATATATCTCAGTATGCTTAAGGTGGGAATGACTTTAAACTAAGCATATGTGTTTTCTGGCCCGTGCCCTGAGGTCTTCTTCCACTTTTAACTTTTCCTGCACTTTCCCACCACAATAATGTTATTAAATTCTGGTCTTTTGCGTAGTATCTTAGTAACCTGAAAATTGGTTTGAGATGCTGCATAGGACTTTTGGACTGGTTGCTTTCATCTCAGCCTCATCAATTCAGTGGTTTAATTTTGTATATAACAAAGTTTTAGCTCTAAGACTTCTTCTGGACCTAGAATATATATATATGCCTATGAACAGGAAGTGTCCAGGTTGATATTTGTAGAGAAATTAATTAGAATGCAAGATGGGAGAGAACATGCATATCTATGTAAACGCAGCCAATGGTATCTGTAATCAAAGTAGATGGGGAGCACATTATACCAAAAAGAGCTGCATTGTCACTGTAACAAAATGCTTCTTTCCTGTGAATTGCACAAGATATGGTGCCTGTCCCTCAGTGAGAAGTGCTGCAGGAGTTTGCCTGACTGGCCAGTCACAGGGGTCACAATTAATCTTTGTGCAGCTGCATCCAACAGCACTGCTCTGCTGATCTTTCTGCTCCGCCACTTCAGCTGAAACAAGCTGCAACAGCAAAATGCTTATTGCTTCGAATTCTTCTCTCAGGCATGTGTGTGGTGTCACATTGCATAACACACTGTTTAACAGTCAATGCACAAATACATTTGCCTTGTGATGTTAGCCTACAGGTATTTCTCATGTGTGTCTGTGTGTGGCAAGACAGACTAAAAAATTAGGAAGTCTGTTTGAAAAAGGCTGTTCTTTAACAACAGTGCAGTACAAAGCCACTCAATGTCTGCTTGCTTTGCTTGTTTCTGCACCTACCTCTGCAAAATGCTGTTAGCTGACAGTCTAGGAGGCAGAAGGTAGACTTTCAAAGTCCTTCTTTTCCACTGAAACCTGACAATTCAGACTCCTGCTTGAAGTTGGAATTGCGCTCAGCGCCTAAGCAGAAACATTTTTCAAAGCAAGAGGCAAGGGGTCATATGGCTGATTTCTTGCAGCACCAACTGCTCAAATCTTAAAATAATTAAGTCAGAAGCAGTAGATTTAATCCCACTGTGTTTTGGGTTTTTTTTCTCTGACCATCTGTGAACAGAAGTGTTTCTTCCCTCAGTGCTGAAGTGAGGGAAGATATACCAGGCAGTAGAAACCACAAGAGAAAAGACAAAGACTTAGGGCTACTGGAGGAGAAGAAGCCACTGCAGGAGAAGAAACCCATGTGGTACCTGTTAGCTCTTTCACTCTTCCTCTATCTTTCTCAAAAAAAAAAATAAAAAAAAGGCATCCTATTTTGCTCCTTCTCTGAAGAGGAATAAGAAGAGGCCCACTATGCTCTGCATCTGTACGGAAGTTGGGAGGATAAGAAAAGGAAAGCCATCTTCTCTCAGACAAGAATGACCACAGGCACATTGCACTGTCAGATCTTACCTTTCAGGGTGTGAGCAGCCTGGAAGAATAAACCCTTAAGGAGTCTTAAGGACATTTGAAAATGCAAGGACAAGGTGAAAATAAAAGAAGAAAAACTAGGTGAGTAATAAGGGGAAGGTATGTCAAATAATATGGAGCTTAGCAGTAAACAAAATGATGGGAAAAGCTACTTACTGAAAGACATGCAAATAAGCAAAAAATAAGAGTCATGATAATCCTTGAAAGAAGAGTAGGAACAGAAAGTCAGTGTCTCCCACAAATATTTTTGGAAGCATTTTTTTTTTAAATTCCATTCCATATGCTAAGAGCCGATCCCATCTTTAGAGTTGATGGCTTATGCCTTTCTATCAAGCATTTTTTCTCAGCTGTGCTAACAAGTTTTTGGGGAGGAATGCAGTTCTGTGTTTAAGATGTAAAATAGAAATACTTGCTTTAAAAGATTTTCAAGCTTCCTGAAGCTCCTGCTTTTTGAAAAAGCCATTTGTTCCAAGACACAATCTATTGAGGAACAATAAACTAAGGCCAGCTTCTTGCTGTTCGTGGCTGTTTTTATAGTCAGGACTGGCGTATGGGCATATTTGCTGAGAAATATTAACTGTTGCTCAGGTTCTTTTTTGACAAAAACAGGATTCTTTGCAGATTGTGACAGAGCACTTCCATGCCAAAAGTGTAGATAAAAAACAGGCAGTAATAATACACACACACACACACACACACATATGTTTTGAACTAATAACCTTAGATTCTGCTTTAAAGCACCTCTGAAAACCCATTATGGCAAAGGACATTTCTTAAAATTGGTACCGCTCTCACCATAAGTAATATTCTTTAATAAGGTCTTCAGGAAGTTATTCACAGTGCATTTGCAACAGAGAATTTGCAGTTCATACCCACTGCTGCTCAGAGAACTTTTAGGGCATGAGGTGTACAGGGATGATAAGCAGCATTAGCTTTCACCGGAAAAATGACTAAAAGTAGCCCAAGACTTCAGCCTTGTCATGGATATAGATGTGAATATTTTTGCAAGTGATAGGATAGATATTGCATCACTGTGGTGAGTTTTGTTCCCAGTTAGCAGGTGTTGAAGCTGACAGCGTGTGCCTTGCTCACCTGCTCAGGGAGCAGGATCTCTGCCAGCTGCAGTATCCTGCCACCTCTCCAGATCACAGCCTGCAGGGACTGGAGGGATGGCACAACACAGGAACTCATTTACAAATGCCTGAATTTCCACATTTCAGCTGCCCAGATGAGGAATCAAGAATTTCTCTTCTCAAGGTATTTAAGGGTCTTTTCTGAACTGAGGACTCAAATAACCTTTCCAAGTGCAAGGGAAGCATTTTAAATGCAGCAAATGTGATCTACAACTAGGGGTGACATCAGATTTCCAGGAAGTCCCTTCTAACTCAGGATATTATATGATTCTAAAATATGTGTTTACCGTGTGTGCATATCTACTGTTAATTTTCCAAGTACTGATATATTTTTTTCTGCCTTTTCCTTTCTTCTTACAAGCTTACAGGTATTTCTCCTCCACACTGCAAGTGACAACTTTAACAAACACAAAGGATTCTGTCTGTGCTCCTCAGCAGGAAAGTCCTATTTCATAGGACATAGGAAATATCATGGAATATCCTGAGTGGGAACAGTCATCAAATCAACTACTGGCTCTGCACAGGGCAACCTCAAAAAGGACACCATGTGTCTGAGAGCGTTGACCAAATGCTTGAACTCTGTCAGGTTTTGTGCTGTGACCACTTCCCTGGGGAATCTGTTCCAGTGCCCAACTACCCTCTGGGCGAAGAACTTTTTCCTAATATCCAACTTAAACCTCCCCTGACACAGCTTCATGCCATTCCCTTGGGTCCTGTCACTGGTCACCAGAGAGAAGACATCAGTGTCTGCCCCTTCAGTACTTCCCAAAATAATCTTCTCCATAATTTTACCACTCATTGAGGTGAGAATGGCAGGCCTGTAATTTCCAGGGTCATCCCTCTTGGCCTTCTTGAAAACTGGAACAATATTTGCCAGCTTCCAGTTCACTGGGACATGTTCAGATTCCTAAGACTGTTCAAAAATCATTGAGAGAGGTCTTGAGACAACATCAACCAGCTCTCTGTATACTCTTGGATGAATCTGATCAGGCCCTATAGACTTACAGAGTTCCAACCGGAGCAGTAAATCCCACACAAGTTCAGGGTTGACTAGGAGTTTATCATTCTGGCATTGTATTTCTGTATCATTGCTAAATTCAGTGGGATGTATTTCACAAGAGGATAGCTCTCCCAGCTGCAGCCTGCAATCTGACTCCATGAAGAGCTTTGGTATCAAACCTGATCTCAGTGAACTATGAGCCACCTTAGTACCTGAGTTACCCAGTAATTTGGCTCTCAAAGGCCAGGGTGGAATTATTGACTGATTGGATATAAACATGTGAGTTTCCAAAGCAGCAGATGGAAATGCAGTGTAAAGAGAGAAAACAGTTTGGAAGCTCAGTTACTTTGCAGTGGTTAGTGTTTTACAGTGTTCCTGTCCTTGCTTCTGCTGAATAGCACTAATTAGCTTCCCTAATATGCCTTCAGGAGTATTTGGGTAGAAGGAGAAAAGAAGGATGTTAAAATCACTTCTCTGCATTGTCTTACACCAGGAGTGCTGGTTCAGCACCAAAGCTGAGATATAAAACCTTGTGTCCCTTCCGATGCTGGGAACCTCAAGATAGATGCGGCATCAGACTGACCTATGGTCAGGGCATGACATGCTGCTCAGACTTCCTGTCAGGAGTGAAATTCCGTGGCATTGAGGTCTTCAAAGTTTTTATAGGACTTTCTTAGAAATAAAATAAGCTGCTTCCTTTCAAGATGGTGGCATCATCACTAGTGGCAGGTGAGAGTTACCATCAGGCTTTTCCATTATGATTAACTAGTTGAGTTTAGGTATAAGGGATATGTAGAGCACAGCACAGCCCTGAAGGCCAAGAAATATGTGCAGCGCAGTGAGCACAGCTCAGCACAGCATGTGCCTGTGCCTGGTCTGGGTAACCAGTGCATGGATCAAAAGCTCCTCTAGGTACAATAGTCCAGTTAAAACAACTACATATGTTCTCAAGTCTTAAGTCTTAAGGGAGAGACTCCATGAGGAAAATACATCAAGTTCTGGACACNTGACAGCGTGTGCCTTGCTCACCTGCTCAGGGAGCAGGATCTCTGCCAGCTGCAGTATCCTGCCACCTCTCCAGATCACAGCCTGCAGGGACTGGAGGGATGGCACAACACAGGAACTCATTTACAAATGCCTGAATTTCCACATTTCAGCTGCCCAGATGAGGAATCAAGAATTTCTCTTCTCAAGGTATTTAAGGGTCTTTTCTGAACTGAGGACTCAAATAACCTTTCCAAGTGCAAGGGAAGCATTTTAAATGCAGCAAATGTGATCTACAACTAGGGGTGACATCAGATTTCCAGGAAGTCCCTTCTAACTCAGGATATTATATGATTCTAAAATATGTGTTTACCGTGTGTGCATATCTACTGTTAATTTTCCAAGTACTGATATATTTTTTTCTGCCTTTTCCTTTCTTCTTACAAGCTTACAGGTATTTCTCCTCCACACTGCAAGTGACAACTTTAACAAACACAAAGGATTCTGTCTGTGCTCCTCAGCAGGAAAGTCCTATTTCATAGGACATAGGAAATATCATGGAATATCCTGAGTGGGAGCAGTCATCAAATCAACTACTGGCTCTGCACAGGGCAACCTCAAAAAGGACACCATGTGTCTGAGAGCGTTGACCAAATGCTTGAACTCTGTCAGGTTTTGTGCTGTGACCACTTCCCTGGGGAATCTGTTCCAGTGCCCAACTACCCTCTGGGCGAAGAACTTTTTCCTAATATCCAACTTAAACCTCCCCTGACACAGCTTCATGCCATTCCCTTGGGTCCTGTCACTGGTCACCAGAGAGAAGACATCAGTGTCTGCCCCTTCAGTACTTCCCAAAATAATCTTCTCCATAATTTTACCACTCATTGAGGTGAGAATGGCAGGCCTGTAATTTCCAGGGTCATCCCTCTTGGCCTTCTTGAAAACTGGAACAATATTTGCCAGCTTCCCGTTCACTGGGACATGTTCAGATTCCTAAGACTGTTCAAAAATCATTGAGAGAGGTCTTGCGACGACATCAACCAGCTCTTTGTATACCCTTGGATGAATCTAATCAGGCCCTATAGACTTACAGAGTTCCAACCGGAGCAGTAAATCCCACACAAGTTCAGGGTTGACTAGGAGTTTATCATTCTGGCATTGTATTTCTGTATCATTGCTAAATTCAGTGGGATGTATTTCACAAGAGGATAGCTCTCCCAGCTGCAGCCTGCAATCTGACTCCATGAAGAGCTTTGGTATCAAACCTGATCTCAGTGAACTATGAGCCACCTTAGTACCTGAGTTACCCAGTAATTTGGCTCTCAAAGGCCAGGGTGGAATTATTGACTGGTTGGATATAAACATGTGAGTTTCCAAAGCAGCAGATGGAAATGCAGTGTAAAGAGAGAAAACAGTTTGGAAGCTCAGTTACTTTGCAGTAGTTAGTGTTTTACAGTGTTCCTGTCCTTGCTTCTGCTGAATAGCACTAATTAGCTTCCCTAATATGCCTTCAGNATATTATATGATTCTAAAATATGTGTTTACCGTGTGTGCATATCTACTGTTAATTTTCCAAGTACTGATATATTTTTTCTGCCTTTTCCTTTCTTCTTACAAGCTCACAGGTATTTCTCCTCCACACTGCAAGTGACAACTTTAACAAACACAAAGGATTCTGTCTGTGCTCCTCAGCAGGAAAGTCCTATTTCATAGGACATAGGAAATATCATGGAATATCCTGAGTGGGAGCAGTCATCAAATCAACTACTGGCTCTGCACAGGGCAACCTCAAAAAGGACACCATGTGTCTGAGAGCGTTGACCAAATGCTTGAACTCTGTCAGGTTTTGTGCTGTGACCACTTCCCTGGGGAATCTGTTCCAGTGCCCAACTACCCTCTGGGCGAAGAACTTTTTCCTAATATCCAACTTAAACCTCCCCTGACACAGCTTCATGCCATTCCCTTGGGTCCTGTCACTGGTCACCAGAGAGAAGACATCAGTGTCTGCCCCTTCAGTACTTCCCAAAATAATCTTCTCCATAATTTTACCACTCATTGAGGTGAGAATGACAGGCCTGTAATTTCCAGGGTCATCCCTCTTGGCCTTCTTGAAAACTGGAACAATATTTGCCAGCTTCCCGTTCACTGGGACATGTTCAGATTCCTAAGACTGTTCAAAAATCATTGAGAGAGGTCTTGAGACAACATCAACCAGCTCTCTGTATACTCTTGGATGAATCTGATCAGGCCCTATAGACTTACAGAGTTCCAACCGGAGCAGTAAATCCCACACAAGTTCAGGGTTGACTAGGAGTTTATCATTCTGGCATTGTATTTCTGTATCATTGCTAAATTCAGTGGGATGTATTTCACAAGAGGATAGCTCTCCCAGCTGCAGCCTGCAATCTGACTCCATGAAGAGCTTTGGTATCAAACCTGATCTCAGTGAACTATGAGCCACCTTAGTACCTGAGTTACCCAGTAATTTGGCTCTCAAAGGCCAGGGTGGAATTATTGACTGATTGGATATAAACATGTGAGTTTCCAAAGCAGCAGATGGAAATGCAGTGTAAAGAGAGAAAACAGTTTGGAAGCTCAGTTACTTTGCAGTGGTTAGTGTTTTACAGTGTTCCTGTCCTTGCTTCTGCTGAATAGCACTAATTAGCTTCCCTAATATGCCTTCAGGAGTATTTGGGTAGAAGGAGAAAAGAAGGATGTTAAAATCACTTCTCTGCATTGTCTTACACCAGGAGTGCTGGTTCAGCACCAAAGCTGAGATATAAAACCTTGTGTCCCTTCCGATGCTGGGAACCTCAAGATAGATGCGGCATCAGACTGACCTATGGTCAGGGCATGACATGCTGCTCAGACTTCCTGTCAGGAGTGAAATTCCGTGGCATTGAGGTCTTCAAAGTTTTTATAGGACTTTCTTAGAAATAAAATAAGCTGCTTCCTTTCAAGATGGTGGCATCATCACTAGTGGCAGGTGAGAGTTACCATCAGGCTTTTCCATTATGATTAACCAGTTGAGTTTAGGTATAAGGGATATGTAGAGCACAGCACAGCCCTGAAGGCCAAGAAATATGTGCAGCGCAGTGAGCACAGCTCAGCACAGCATGTGCCTGTGCCTGGTCTGGGTAACCAGTGCATGGATCAAAAGCTCCTCTAGGTACAATAGTCCAGTTAAAACAACTACATATGTTCTCAAGTCTTAAGTCTTAAGGGAGAGACTCCATGAGGAAAATACATCAAGTTCTGGACACAATTTGTAAGTGGTTTAGCTCTCACAGCTGACTTTTGCTCAGAAAATTTCTGGGTAAAACCAGCTTTTCCAGGGCTTTCTGCGTAGAAGTGCTTGTATCACAGTGATTAAAATGGCTGTGATCACATGGGGAGGAGCATTTCCACTTCATTTATGCTATTTGTGTGTTGGTGAGAAGTCAAAAATTGGCACAGGACTCAGGCAGCTGTGTTGGTAATTCCCAGATGAAAGCACATGGGATCCAGCTTCTCTGCATTGCTTAACCCTAGCATTCAGGGAGGAGAGGACTGTTTTCTCTGTTTGCTTCAGTGATCTTAATCAGTATGGACGCTGCCAAGGAACAACACTCAGTTGGTGCCAAATCTGGGCTGTGAGAAACAGACCTCAGTCCGCTTGGAAAACACCATAGCCTGCCACTTCCAGGCCTGCGGATGCCTGAGTCTGGTCTGGCAATGCCTCCCTTCTCCCTCTTTTGGTAGGATGTGTTGAGCTCTTCACAGCCTGAAGGAGTCCTTGCAGCAGCTGCTTCCAAGAGAGCAAGGCTTTTCCTGTGCTTCTGGAGCTTCCCTGGGCCACAGAGGATCTCCCTCTGTAGCCACAACCACAGAAGACCAAACTAGACTTCCTGACCAAGTTCAAAAACTAGCAGTGCCAAATAGAGACTCCTTCTTCCAGCTCTGACCATTTCAGCCAAGAGTATGAAACTGAAAAAATCCTATTGATCTCTCTTTTGTTTCTTTCCCTCTGATGTGCAAACCCATGTCATAAGGATGAAATCTGGGCTGTGCTGAAGCAGGTGGTAAAATTCCTATTGACTTCAACAGAGTCTGGGTTTTACTTCAGAAATCAACTGCAGAGCTATGCAACAAATTAAGTCAGCATTCCAGATGCAAACTCATACACTTTACTGGTTTAAATTGCACTACTCTGGGTGTATAGTAATGCTATGGAAGCATAAATTATTCTAGGGTTTCCTACATGTTACTGAAAATCAGATGCCAAACTTAATCTGCCTAAACTCCCAAACTACTGACACGTAATTCAACTATAAATTGTGTGCAAAAATGTGCAAGCTGCTGAAAGTAGCTTCAGTCAAATACGTGCCTGAGAGGGGGGTGTGCTCAGTAGTGGATACAACATTGCACTTGCCCGTTTATTGCTGTCTGTGCTTTCTTTGGGTGTGCATCCTTAACTTACATTTTTACCTAACTGTAGGTTCCTTTCTTTCTTCCTAAAATACTTAGTAGGGAACTGGAATGAAAAATTAAGATCATTGTCTAATTTTGTACGAGCAGAAGGTTCTTTGGCATGGCTATGCAGTGAAACAGGCATTACTGACAGATTTGTCAAGTTTCCCATATGGACAGTTTATGCTGATTTCCAGGCAGTTACAAATAATTGGAGTTAAAGATCTCTGTAGCTTGTCTGGCAAGGCTGAAACAAGAAACATGTATATGTCTGACTTCAGAAAGCTTATAATTTCTAGTGCTGCTGGTTTGCTTCTCCAAGGATCTGGCATGTTGTCTTCCAGCACCAAACAGCAGACTAATTTGGGACTACTAGAAATGATCACAAAGTCACTTGCATGAATGATCACATTATGCAGCCTGAGGAAAGCTGGTAATGTCAGGAAAAATGGAACAAACCCTTATGTTCGGTATGTATTCAGCAAGGGCCTACCCGGTTTTGATGTCCTATGATCTTGTTTTCAAAACCCAATAAAAACAGTTATAAGGAAAAGGAAGCTTGCCAGCTTGACTAAACATCTGTTTTATGGTGAAGATGGCAGTGGTAGAAAAAAAATCTGTTTATTAAAGTCTCTGAATATGTGTAATTATAAGATACTCTGTGATGAATAAAGATGATGTTAGGCATGATATAAATGGTATTTTAGACACTTGCAGTAGTTGTTAGACACTTTGAAAGTGTCCTAGCTCCCAATGGAACAAAATGGAATTTCCTTGATGACAACACTTGGCAAAAATACAGGTTATCAAATCCAACAAGCAGAATCACCACAGTGATTATTCCTATTTTTTGTGTGTATGTGATAAGATTTGCATCATGTGTATTTTATGTTTGCACTTCTCTTCTAAGAAAGTCAGTAGGGGCAGGACCAAGAATCTGCTGATAACTGATATGTGTTGTAATTATGTTGGGTCTGGTTTATGTCTAATGATAAGATTCCTGTGTTTATATAATTTAGACACCTGAAAAGAAAAATGGGAATTTGGAGCCTCAAGAACTGCGATTTGTATAAGAAGGGAGTTTCTCTTTCTGCTGATTCATGGAAAATAATAGGACTGAGGGTTAAGAGGTTATCTAGTCCATCCTCCTAAATCAGTGTAAGTCAGTGTCTTTTGTGAAGCTTCTGAGGAACTGGGAGAAGATGAGGACCATTTACATACTCAGAGGCTACTATCATACCCATTCTTCAGTGCTCTTTTTTCAGTCTGCTGCAGTAGCCTTTTCTACACCAATGTTCCTGACCTTTTCTTCTTCCTCCATAAGGTTTATTAGGGGAGAAAGGAAACTCCAGAAGCACCTACTGTTCTTGAAGAAAAAAGAACCCATGGTTGATCTTTTCAGTGAAAATGATCTCTAAATCTTGGTTTTCTGCACCTTCAATCAATAGGTTTACCACCACATATCGGAATGGTGCATTTATGGAATGTCACAACTTGTTGTCCTTGTTAAAAACATTTAAGGTTAGTTAGTTTTCTACAAGAAATAGGCACTTTTTTTCTTCATTGACATATAAGCATTCAGTGAAGCTCAGGCTCACACCTTACTAGTAAATTTTAATGGGAATCCATACTAGAAAAGTCCACCTGCCAGCTATACCAGTATGGTGCATTTGCTGGGAATGTTCCATCTGATAGAAAATCTCTGAAGTATCTGTGTTTGTTGCTTAACTCCAGGAAGGTTTAACATAGTAGGTAGGTCAGGTATAGACAAAAATATTAGGTGGTGAGATATTCTTCTGCAATTCTGTCTGGCTGTGGACTCTTTACCTTTTGTTTGTTCTGATAAAAACATTGAAAATCATGAAACAGAGAAAATGTTATCTCATTTGCCAGGTCTCTGTTTCCCTTCTCAACCCATTACAATTGTATTGACTCAGTTGAGCTGATGTAATTAAGAAGTTGAAATTAACTCTGAGTTTTGATACTGCTCTGTTCTTTGCTTCATCTTACAAAAAAATATTGGAGTTTAATACATGTCTTACAAATGTATGATGCCTTCAGAAGCAATTTCTTCAACTAGAGCTATGTATGATTTATTTTGAACAGGAAATTCTAGAAGATTCTATAAAATCTAGAAAAAAAACCCCTTGTCCTGGAGCATTTTTTACAGTAAATTTTGATCATGACTTACTGAAACAAGTGTGAATTTTTTTCATTGAAATATGAAGAATGTGGTATGTCTTTAGACTACTCATTGTTGTTCTTAAGCTTCTCAGCATCACCTCCTAAGCTTATCTAGAGTCCTCTGTTGGTAATAAACATGCTGGCTTTCACTAGGCTTCCCAGGGATGAATTTGGCACATAACCTCAGTGTGCTCTCAGAGTGCATGTGATTTCTTTCTGAAGTCACTTTGACTGTCTTAAAAAAAAATCTCATTCAAATATCTAAAAACCTAATTGCCAGACTCTTAAAAGGCAAGCAGCGATGTAGATCTTCAAAGTTCATCCCCTGGTTGCTGCGGGAGTTCAACACCCAAATAACCTGATTAGCTGTACTAGATTGATGTTTGTATATGGAACTAGTGAACATTTACAGCTCCAGTACATAAAATATCACACTGCAACTTTTCATATTCCTGACAAGTACAAGTGGTTTAGAATTGTGAACTATATCTTAAAAGTCTTTAAAGATACAGAGAAATAACAGACCTAGCTTTAATTTAAAAGATAATGTTCTTTAAAAAAAATCCCCTTTGTGAATCTATTAGATCAATTCCACCTGCCTCATACTGCCGCATTGCAACATTTCACCTTAGTGGCTTATCACTGTCCACATCAGTAGCAACCTCCAAGTGTGTAATCATTAATGGTTATGGAGAATTTCTCCCTTTCTGAGTTTGAACTTTATTTGCAAGGAGCTGGAATTAAATTTTCATCTAGTCAGTGTTCTGTCTTTTAAAATAGCTAAGTTTTCATTTACCCTAAGATTAATTCCTCAACTGTATCATCCTCAGGCCAGATAAGGCTTTGATGTCAAAGAAGTAAGTTATGAATCTCTCTTGCAAAGTCCGTGTGCATTTCCAGAACTCTTTGGGATTTCCTCAATTTCTATCAGTTTAAGTGTGCATTTTCCATTTAATCTGCCCTTTTTTCCTCTTCCCTAAAACTTTGTACATCTTTATCTCCTGATTGTAATTTCTTTCTTGGTTTTTCTTTACTTTTTACTTCTTTGAGGAAATCAATTCTCAAATTTTCAATTAATTATCCTAGCACTGTCATTATAATTGGCGTGATCTTTGAGATTTTACAGTTTTGGCTGATCTAATGGGCAAGTAACACACTCCTCATGTTTACTGAATTCCTCTCCTGACCATAGAACCCCATTTGTTTTGTTTGAGTGACACAGTTCTCTCAGCTGCAACCCTTGAAATTGTTTCAGAAGAGCTTTTTTCTTTCTTATCACTCCTTTCTTTCAAAATAAATTGTATTAATTAGTTTTTAAATCATAAGTTTGAGGATCTCTGTGTAGTCTTATTCTTATATCTCAGTTCTTTACACTGAGGCTGTCCTCAATTAGCTTGTGATGGCTATTTATATCACTCCTGAATGTTCATCTCCAATTATAAATCTGTACAAAAGACCAAATCTGAATTTACATGGAAAGTACTTCAGCAGTTCTCTTAATATAAATGACTGAAATGTGATTAAAGAAATTAAGAGAGACTTGTGAAGGCAATTTAAGGTTCTGCTGAAGTAATTTAAGTTACTGAAGCTCTATTATAGTGGTGAAAGTAGAAGATGCCTGAATGCAGATTTTACATTAGATTTAAGATCCTATTTTTCAGGCTCTGAATTTCTTTTCTATTATACAGAAAAAAAATAAGAACAAATCTCTTAATATCATTGCAACTAGTTTACAAAAATGTTTTGTTCATCTGTACAAATACAAATTTTAATATTTGGCTTCACAATGTTTTTTTTTCCAGATACTTAAGCTGAAAAAAACCCCAACCTGTATTGTTTCTCCCAGGTGCTCATTAACCTCAGGTGAACTTCATATAGAATCATAGAATCGATTGGGTTGGAAAAGACCTCAGAGATCATCAAGTCCAACCCTTGGTCCAACTCCAGTCCGTTTAGTAGATCATGGCACTAAGGGCCATGTCCACTCTCAGTTTAAAAACCTCCAGGGATGGTGAATCCACCACCTCCCTGGACAGGCCCATTGTATGCCTGGTCGCTCTGTAAAGAATTTCTTTCTAATATCCAGGCTAAATTTCCCCTGGCAGAGCTTAAGCCTGTGCCCCCCTGTCCTATTGCTAACTGCCTGGGAGAAGAGACCAATCCCCACCTGGCTATAACTTCCCTTCAGGTAGTCATAGAGAGTGATGAGGTCACCTCTAAACCTCCTCTTCTCCAGACTAAACAACCCCAGCTCCCTCAGCCTCTCCCCATAGGTCTTGTGTTCCAGTCCCTTCA
>VYXB01007938.1:413056-439118 GCA_013397135.1 Pachyramphus minor
CCCAGCTTGGTGTCATCAGCAAATTTGCTGATGATGGTCTCAATCCCCTCATCTAAATCATCAATAAAGATGTTAAACAGGACTGGACCCAATACTGACCCCTGGGGGACATGACTAGTGACCAGGACACCACTAGTGACCAGATATGGTGACACATATGGTCAGTGTTTAATGATAAAACTTGTTAAATGCAGTAAATATGAATGGCATGATCCATGTAATGTAATAATCCTCTAAATAAAAGGTAGAGGCAATCAACAGATTGAACACAAGTGAAATCAAGATAAAGATACAAATGTGAGGGCACAAAATGTATACTTGGATAGAATTCCTGTTTTGTATGAAGCCATTGTATATGTATATGTATACCATTTAAAAGACTTCTAGGATCATCAAGTCATATAAATAACACATATTTACGTGCTGGTGTGACTCCCAGAAATGTGTCTACACACAATATTTTCTCTCCTCCATATATAACCTGAGGATTGCCCATAGGTGTTCAAACTCTATCATTTATCTATATGATTAATCCACAGATGTTTTTTTCTTGCTGTTTTAATAGAATGGAATATAGATATATTCTTCAGTCAGATTCTGTTATGGAGGCTGATTTCAGGATGTCTATGTCAATCTAGAAATATCTACTGCACTCAATTTTAGCCAGAGAACTGCTTATTTCTGGAACCTGATTTCACTTGGGCACTATCTAGAGCTGTTCTGCTCAGCTTTGTCAAGAGGGAGGACAGTGAAGTATCTGTGGGCAAAAAGTGCCTCCACCATTAATACCTAACTGCAAATTCAGGACTTTAATTTGGTGTAGATATCTAAATTACAGCTCTCTTCACTCAACTTTATCCGATTTTTTCCCCTCTTTGAGACCTGCATCTGTGTGCTTCCTTGATTTGTCTCAGGGAGAGGAAATTTGTCTAACTGAAGTTGGATAGCCCCAACCAATGGTTGATTCCTGTGCCTAATGTCATTGGGATTACACCAGTGATGAATTTAATGCAAGTTTAACAAACATAGTCCATCTATAAAAATGTCTTGTATAAAGCTGAAAATCCCTTTGCCCAGTTCATTAAACAACCTCCATATTGAAGAGTAGTTCAGAGACATTTTTTGTCCCATTTGTAAACATTTGCTTCTTGTTTTAAAAATTCCCATTTATAATGTATCTAACTGTAGATCTTATCTACAGTCTAGGGTGAACTGTACATAACACCCTTTAAACACTGTAGTGTCTTCTCTCTAAGCACTACTACTCTGGATTGTTTCTATTATGAGAGCTTCTGCAAGGACTGGGACTGTTTTCTTTAATACTTTTCCCTAGGTCACAGAATCTCTCTCCTGCTTCCCTGCTAAACAGGATCATATCTGGTCTAGCACTGGTACTGAAGATAACTGTTTCCTGCTAATGAAGCACCATAAATTTCTGTAGAATTCTCAAACAGCAGAATTGTCTGGAAGTTCAGTTTTGTTCATTGTAGTCTCAGATATATTTGACTTTCTGGTGGGTTATAGTTATGATTTACATTTTTATAGCTATATTGAAATTACAGACTTCATGTGGAAAATATTGCTCTAAGAATGGCAGAAAAAAACCAGCAGCTGCACTAACAACCCTCATTTCTTATATTCCAAGTCAATGTGTCTCAGACAGTGTGTTGTGGTCATGGGGGATCAAAGAGGAGGAGTCTGAAATCAGGAGTCTGAAATCTTCAGAATGGAGTCTAGTATCCACCTTGGTGTGACTGATGTCCTGTCAGCAGTTAAAAGTAGCTCTTATCCTGGCTTGTGTAAACACTTAGAAAGGAAGGCACTGCAAAAGGAGATGCATCTGCAAAAGGTTTAAGCAATACTGCCGTAGAGTTTGTATAGAAAATGACACTCAGTCTCCTGAAAACTGGTGAAGTGTTTGCAGTTTAAACTTGAAGTCTCAGACAAGACTGAGAGATGAAGAATCTGATGTTAATTGTGAATTTATTGAAGGAGAATAAAAAGTAAATCCTCAGGATATATCTGAGATATCCTCATTGTAAATGTGTATTTTGAAGGCACTAATCATATATTTTCCTCTTCTCTTTGAATGTGTACAATTGTTTTGATTTAGTATAGTTGACTACACCAACACACTCTTCTTGCAAATTCTCTTGCAAGCTTTTCATGACTTTTCATCCTTTCACTAGTTTACAAATCAAGAAGGAAACTTTCATTAATAGTTGCCAGCATTTTAATTCTGATTCCCAAAACTAATCAATCCCTTTTATCAGACTACCCACACCCTTTGTATTTCTGTCAGCAGATAGCACATCAGAGATGAGGGAAAGAAACTCAGTGCCAGTAATTGTTATGTCTTTCTTTCCATTATCCTTGTTTCTGTTCTTAGCATGGAAAAGTAAAAAGGTTGTGACACTGAGATGAACTGAGAAGAGAATCTGCCCCTTTTTGCTTGGTGGAGGACAAAGAAGCAGGTGAGAAGCAATATGTATCTAGCCTACTGTTAGCAGTTCCCATTTAATAGCACACTTTAGCTTGGAAGCCACTGTGTTCATTTTGTTCTTACATCTGCAAATGTTGCACAGCTCCTGTGGAATACTGTCTTAAGAAAATAAATGTTCTTTCATTTCTCTAATGGTTCATTTGATTTCCTTTATTTGGTCTCAATTTATTTAAAGCTTTCTGAGCACTGAATCTCTAGTATGTGAATACCCTCAGGCAGTCCTATCTATTGGGAAGAACATCTCCAGTTATTTATCGTGTTTCTAAAATGGCATAAATGCAGAAGCAGACAGTGAAAAATATCACTGCATAATAATGTTATATAATTGTGTTTATCATAAGGAGGGCAATGTACTATCTACTCTTAAATGCCACTTGCCACTATAGTATCTTCAAACTCAGATCTCTCCTTTCAGCAGTAGTCTTGTTTACGGGCACAGTAACTCCCTGCCAGATAAATGGTGCTGCCACCTTTATTACAACCTTATAGTCCTTTCATATGTGCAATATTGGGGTAGGTTTTCAAACTACTTCGTTTACCAAGTTGTGTTTCCCTTGTTGCAGATAGATGTGTTTCTGGGAATAGCTAATACACAGTGACTGGCAGTATTTTGTTGATAGTTGTTTTTTTGCATTAACTTCTCTTCAGTTTTGTGGGGTTCTGCCTACAGGTGGCTCACTGCAGAGCAAAAGCTGACCACAGGTGTTAAGTATTACTTACTCTGTGTTTTCAGTAGTATCTGCATAGTGTGAACATCTGTCTGGAACAGGCAAAAGAAAAAGGAATTCCAAGGAAAAGTAAGTGCAGAGCAAAGTGTGCCATGTAGGAGACCATTCCAAACCAATTTCCTTTAAAAACAAACACCATAACATTCCTGTATTCAGGCAAATTCCTTGTATTTGCCTGAAATAGGTGAGCCTGCACACCGCTGAGCTTTTTGCTCTTCCAGATCCAAATCCCTACTGGCATTTGTTGTCTTAAATGCTTGGTGCAGTGGGCTAAGCTCTATCAGTACTTCTTTATAGATTCATGGAATCATTAAGGTTGGAAAAGACTTCTAGGATCATCAAGCACCACCATGTTCACAACTAAATCATATCCCCACGTGCCACATAGAGCCAAGTTGCCCTGTCCCAAAGACAACAAACGTCAAGCACATCTAGAGCTTCAAGAAGTACCAAGGAGTGCTGATCCCATGTTGCCTTCCCTCCATAGACATTACCTGTGGCAGGGAAGTTTGGCTTTCTTTACCTACTTACCTCCATTGGGGCACCTAGTGCAATGTATTGGAAGGCCAAAACAAAACCTCAGAAATAAAACCATCTATGAGTTGATCTCCCTAGTTCAAGTTGAGAGGGGAAAGATGCTTTGAGTGAAGATCCTACATGAGACAGGTCAGAAGCAGAGAAGATAGATCAGATAGAATCTGAAGGATGGGCATCTATAGCCTTGAATACTGACATATTAGTTTTGGCTGACCCATCTTCATTTAAAGAAGTTGTGAGGGATTTCTGAGGTCTTAGCTGCTTTTGTCCATGGGGACAACTGAGAGAGGGAGGAGGTCACTTCTGTTGTGCAGAAGGATGTTGGCAGGGGTAGTTCCTGCTTATTTGGTGGGAACATCTGTCTCTGCTCCAACTCTCTCAACCTGTCTCCACAGGAAAGGTGCTCCAGCCCTCTGATCAGCTTCATGGCTCTCCTCAGGATTCACTCCTAAAGGTCAATGTCCTTCCTGTGTTGAGGACCTCAGAGCTTGGTGCTCAACCAGAGCGGAATAGAGGGGCAGGATTACCTCCCTCGACCTCCTGGACACACTGATTTTGGTGCAGCCCAGGACACAAACAACTGGCTTTCTGGGCTGTGAGAGCACATTGCTGGCTGATGTCCAGTCTCTCATCCGTCAATGCCTCCAAGTCCTTCTCCCCAAAGCTGCTCTCAATCCCTTCATCCCCCAGCCCATACTGATTCTGGTTGATTACCCCAACCCAGGTGCAGCACCTTGCACTTGGCCCTGTTGAACCTCACTAGGTTCATATGGGTCCAGGTCCCTCTACATGGCATCTCATTCTTCAGGCATGTCAACCATGGCACTCAGCTTGGTGTTGTGAATCTTAATTTAATTCAATCTCTTGAATCTTTATTCTGCTGAGACTAGATCTCATTAAAATACCTAAACGATATTGACTGTACATTCCCTTTCTCTTAAAATGTGATAGTACAGTGCATTTTTTAAGTGGAACTTAAGTTCCTTTCTAAGATGGATTCTTTTGGGCAGAGAGAGGGAGATTTGGGATTTCTGCAAATGTAATAAAACCATTCCTGAAAACATAGTTTAGTGCTAGAACACAAGCTGAGTTAGAAAAATAGCATTTTTTGCAACTAACAAGAATTAAACTTTAATTAAATGAAACAGAGAAAGAATTGTCAAGTGTAATATACAACATTAAATTAGCAACACATCTGGCAAGGATATTCTGAACTATCTTTGCAATTTACAACTATCTAAGTTGTTATTTCATTATCAAGAGGGCTCAACAAGATAAAAAGAAATGACATATGACCAGAAAGCTGAAAGAAAAAAGAGTAAAAGTGAAAAGAGATAGGAAAGAAAAGTGAGTTACGCAGCAGCAAATGGAGGGAAGGAGGCCTCCACCCGTTCACCTGACTACACAGCAGCTTGAAAAAATACGTTCAAGCTGTGAAAGGCAGCCTGCTATTGGCATCAGCAGTGGCCTTTAAAGACATGAGGGAGAAAGCAGAAAAGCTGTCGTGCATCATCCCTTGCTGTACCAATTCATATCTGCTGCTGGGGACAGCCCAGCTGGCAGTGGCAGCTGACTTGGTGGCAAAGAGTTGCTGCTGTGCCTTGTGCCTCTGCCCCTTGAGGGTGGCAAAAGGATCTGTGCAACAGTGACCGTGTGACCCTGGGTGTGCTGGAATGAGTCATTCCCCTTCCACTGAGTGTAAAGTTACTTTCTCCTGCGTTTCACCAGGCTCATGCAAGTGGATTTTGTTTGAAGCTTATGGTAAAAATAGGTCATTGCAGGAAACAGCTATTATGTCAACTCTGAGATATTATTTTTGGATACTAAAACTCTCAGAGTTTTCAAAAAGTAGATGAGAGAAGGAGAGAATCCTGGTGCTGGAGCACGTGATCAATTCTGTCATCACAGAACTTTCTTCTTATCAACGTCTTTGATAACCTTATTTACCAGTTAGTAGTAAAAGTGAATGTTCAGTGCATGGTTTGAATTTCAGCACTGTCAAAGCATTACTTTTCTTAGCAGACTTGCAGCTACTTTTCAAGTGTTAGCATCAAAGGTTCAAGGCAAATGCCAGAAAGCAGATATTCAAAACACATACTGGGGTCTTTTGCAGGCTCTGCAAAGGCAGATGTAGCAGTATCAGACACTGATGTATGCAGAGGTGACCATAGCAGCTCCTGGTGCCCTGCTCTGTGGCCTTCCTTGAGCAGCTCTGCCAGGTCCTCCTCCCATCCACCCTGTCCTGCCTACGTTGGGGCAGTGGCTGTCCCCTTATCACACACTTCTGATGTCCTGCACAATGGGAGTGTTAGAGACACAACTGTGCTACATCTGGAGTTTTGGAGGAAGCCAGTCCAGCACTTTCATTTAGGGGCATTATCACCTCTTATCTCTAAGCTATATTAAATCTAAGGGCCTCTCTGCCTTATCTGCTGCCAAATAAAAAGGGAGTCCAGATATTCTGGCAAGGTTTATAGGCAGGCTGTAGGATAAAATCTGAAGAAATACAGACAAAAAAAGACTACAGACATCATATTACTAGCCCCTTTTTTATTAAGTTGCTTTACTGGAGAAAATGGTTTATTTTAGGTAATTCTATCTTTTCTCTGTCTCACGGACAGCAGAGTTGCAGGCAGACAGTGGTAATTGTAAATGCCATGTGCTTCCTTCCACTGATGTAGCAGAAAGGCAGCATGTCTGACAAGCAAGTACAATAGAAGAAATTGCTAAGATGGCTTTGAAACATGAATTAAGATTGCAGAAACTGGAAGGGCAATGCTTCCTCAGGTTCTTTAGCACTGTTTTACTGCTTCACTCAAATAAATTCATACATTTTAGTCTGCTCCTGCATCTTGTGCCCAGTGATCGTACCAGAAGGTGTTTGCTACCTGTCTATGTCCATATTTAGCAGCCGAGCAGTACTTTTCTATTTTGAGTTGGGTTTTCAAGTGGGAAACAGTCTCATGAGAAACTTCAGCTATCTGAAAGAGCAGTAAGTTAGTTAGTAGTCATGAGATGCTGCTGGGAAGAAAAGTAATCTCCACAATTTAAATATTCAAAACACAGCCCTGCAGTTTTGATTAGAAAACAATCTTTAAATTTTGATTGTGCTTCCATCCAGACAGTGGCACGATTTTGGTCACAAGGGAGGACTGCAGTTTTGTGTTAGCAGAAGGCAGGATGAAACAATGCCAAATATTTTACCACACTATTTTTCATTGCTTTTTTGATAGGTCTTCATAGGTTTGATATAGTATGGTTGCTGAAATCAACCATGCATTTAGCCAGTCCTATAAACCTGTTCAAGGAAACAGTAGACCAGATGTAACTTTTCATACCTTTTGCACTTAGTTGTCTAATAGTAAATAGAATTTGCCACCTATTTTTATCTGATTATATAAACCAAGCTTGGTAGTACTGCTAGGCACTGATTTAAAGCTGAGATAGTCAAGGTCACAAATCCACCCTTTACTTGTGCGGTCTGTCAAGGGTTGAGGCATATTTATGGGAAAGTGTGGGAGGAAGTTTGTGCATTTCCAGTGACTCGCTCAGAGTGTCAGTAAAGGTGCTTTGAACACAAAATTAGTTTTATGTTTCTTTTAATCCCATTCATTTCTGCCATGGCAGAAGTGTTTGTTTCTCAGATAAGCTTTCGAAACAAGCAGTTATACTGAGGGGAAGACATGAGGTGCTTGCATTTTTTTGAGACCACTGACCTTCCAGGTTCCCTGTCAGTCACACCAATGGAAGTTTGCAAGGAATTAACCTTGGTTCAAATTTCCATCATACTTTGCTGACTTTTTTTTTTAATGAAACCTAGAAGTTGCTTAGCTCCAAATATCTCTATGACCTGGAAAAAACAAATGCACCTTTCTAACTGATTATGGATAAAATGATAAGCATCTCTGAAGTTTTTTTAAAGAATAGGATTCATAGTCAACTTTTAAATGGAAAGAGCTGGCTGAGCCACACCAACTTTGATGCCAAGTTCCATAATGGAAGGAGAAAATACTATTAGTTCCAAAGTATTACTACTTTATTCCTTAATTTACAATACCATGCACATGGACAAAATCCATGTTCCCCACTGGGACTATAATAAGAGCCAAGACATGGTTTTGTCAGGACAGTGGAGTATGAATTGTAGGAGCAAAAGAGTCCTTTGCATACTTGAAACAAGTTGAAAATATACAAGTAACCTAAAGCAAAGAAGGTACTCCCTCATACCACAGAGCATGTTCACTCTGAGAAAAGAAGTGTCATTGATTTAATTTCAATTAAAAATATTTAACTAACCAATAGTTAATAGTTAATCACAGTACACTTAAGACACTATAGGAGACATTGGAATGAAACAGCATTTAGCTGTGTCTAGTATAAAATGATCTAATACGATATTCTTCAGCTGTATACAGTATCCAGCTGTAAACTGGGAATTTTTGAATATCAGTATTCAATTTGGGAGGGGGAAAGTGGTCAACAATTCCAGCAATGTAATTTCCCTTTCATTACTCAATCTTGTAATATATTTTAAATTCAGTTAGTATCATATTCTGTCTTTAAAGCACAAGCAAATATTTGGATCAGCTCCAAAATGCCTATCTGGAATCAGCAGCAATGCTGTGTTCCAGACACCATTTATTTGGTATTACCCAGGGATAATCAGTACTAGCACTCTCAGGGACAGCTATAGGCACTGTCCTACAAGAGCAGCTAATTCAATTGCAGCCCCAATTTTGACTGATAAATTCAGCTGTCTGCATTAACTGTGAGGAAAAATACCTAATTTTTGAGTGCAAGTTGGAGTACAATATCTAGCCTGTGGTATTCACTTTAAATTTTTTTATGGAAATGGAAATGGAGCAAATAACAACAAAAGTCAGCTTTTTGTTTAAGAAATTGCTATAAATGGAGGTGTAAAGTGCTGGGCATATATATTTCTAAATTGCTAAGGAAGTGTGCTTGAAAGAGCATGTAAGAAGGGGCTGGGATTGCCCTTGGCATACTGCTCTTGGCAAGGCACAGATGGAGCTCCGTGACTCAGCTTCCTTGTTCTGCTGGAAAGATAGGACAAGTCCTTGGTAGATTCAAAGTGTTATTCTTGCTGTGCCTAGACAGCTCCAAAGACAAATTCAGTTCGCTGGTACATGCAGTCTTCTGCCCAGAGCACAGTCCTCTCTCTCTACCTACTCACACAGGAGATGCAGTGCTGTCAGCATTATGTTGTGTAACTGTCACCATGTTTTTCCCATACAGATACTGCCAAGGCAAAATCGCTACTTATCCATAAACTAAAACTGTAGCTCAGGAATCTTCATGCCCCTTAGACTCTTCAAACTATTTGCTGAAAATGTAATATGTACTCTGTATGGACACAGGCATTTATGACTGACTGGTGATACCAAGTCTTCAGAGAGAAACATTATGCAAGCAGATGGCAGCTGCTTTCAGTTGCCTTTAACCAGGAGACGAAAGGGACCAGCTGGAGTCTTACTAGTGCTTGAACAGCCACTCATTGACATTTCCCTGTGTCACCCATTTCCAGAAAAATGATTTTTAATGTCTGTTCTGCAGTGCAGAGTTCCAGCCAGGAGCTACAGCCCAGCATGTAGAAAGGGAAGAAGAGGTTTTATCAGCAGGGACTGATACTGATGTCATCACTGGCTGTGAGTAGAGAAGTTGATTGCCATATAGTCATATAAAAGGGAGCATCTAAATCAGAGATTAATTCTTATCCAGGCATCCCACTGACAGTGGTAAAGTACTGATGAGGCTTCTACACTGAAATGTGCAGTAGTTCAAAAGTAGCCAGTACGTGCCCCATGAAAACTGAACAGCAGCCTATTTTTTTTTATATATTATTCAGGAGTCTCAATTTTTTCTCATGGTTTAGTGCTGTTTGCAAACTGTTATGGCTGGTTACAATATGCAAAAAAATGCATGGAAACTGGGATTAGTTGGAATTCAAGCACACAGGTTATTTCCATTCTTTTTTTAAAAAAGTGATTTTCTCCTTTGAATTTGGACAGCCCTCTCTCTTCCCCAAGCATCATGTATGCCAGGGCCAGCCTAGAAGCAAATCCCAGGTCCTTTTCTTTCTGCTTGCAGTCCTTCTAATGACTGCAGGCAGTATTTTGGTCCCCACTGAAGTACAAATTTAAAAGTAATAGAACAGATAATTTTGGAAAATGGCTGGCAGAAGTTCACATATATGCATGCAAGAAAATATTGTCAGTGTCCGTTTGACTGCTGTCTGGGGAGCAGACTTCTGCTCTACTCTATCAGGAGCTGTGAAGCAGGGGCTGGAGTGCTGTGCTCTTCTCTAAAGTCTCTCTGTAATGTGTGCACATCATCACTTGCATAGCCAATGCCCAATTGACCACCAGATGGCCTTTGCAGAAGCAAAAAGTTAAGGTCAAGATTTTTATTTCCGATTTGAAGGTAGACACTGTTTCCAGTCCTGCATAATCAGATTCTCTGTGCACCAGCTGATTTCCTAAGGCATAATGTATTTAGATGTGCAGAAAATTGCTTATGTTATTATCCTCAAAGCACTACAAAGGTAAGCAACAATCCTCAGTATCCTTCTTGTAGAGAGACAGAATAAAGACGTGAATTGTTAATCACAAGGTTCTCCATTCCTTCCCAACAGGCATTGCAGGGTAGTGGTGCCTCCAGCTGGCTCAGGATGGCTTAGTTTGCAGAAGAGCAGATAACATCTGTCTGTTGTACACACAACATCAGGGACTGCAGAAAGTGCTGCAAAAATGGTTGAAGAAGCTGAATGAGCAACACAGTGGTTAATTACACACTGAGTTTTAGTCCTGCAGCAGTAGCTAAAGGAAAGTGTTTCTAACTTAAGTACATCTGCACTATTCTGTCATTGCGGCAGTGGTGCCTGCCCAAATGGCAGGGGTGGGAGTGAAAACCAGCTCTTCTGAGTCACTGTCAGGAAGCTAAAAACTGAGCTGTGCATTGGTAATGATTATGATGCTACACCTCAACCTTTACCTCTGCTGTATGTGGAAAGTAGGAGTGTGTACATGACTACGCTGGAAGGAGTTACACATATAGCATCATGGAATCATTAGGGTTGGAAAAGATCTCCAAGATCATTGGATCCAACCTTTGACCTAACAGCATCATATCAACTAGACTTAGTGTCAACTGTGAACCTACTGAGGGAGCACACAAAGCCCTTGTCCAACTCATCAGTAAAGATTTTAAACAGGGTTGGGCCCAATACTGAGCCCTGGGGAGCCCCACTGGTGACCGGCTGCCAGCTGGATGTAACCCCACTCACTATCACTCTCTGGGCCCAGCCACTCAGCCAGTTTTTAACCCAGAAAAGAGTGCACCTCTCCAAGCTGTGGGCTGCCAGCTTTTCCAGGAGAATGCCATGGGAGGCAGCATCAAAGGCTTTACTGAAGTCCAGGTAGCCAACATCCACAGCCTTTCCCTCATCCACTGGTGACCAGGTCACCCGGTCACAAAAGGAGATCCAGTTGGCCAAGCATGACGTGCCTTTCTTAAACGCATGCTGGCTGGGCCTGATCCCCTGGTTGTCCTGTACATGCTGCATGATCACTCAAGATGATCTGTTCCATAACTTTCCCTGGTGCTGAGATCTGGTTGACAAGCCTGTAGTTCTCCAGATCCTTCTTCTGACAATGCTGGTAGCTGGGTGTCACATCACCAACCTCCAATCATCTGGGACCTCCCCAGTTATCCAGAACTGATGACAAAGGATGGAGAGTGGATTGGCAAGTTCCTCTGCCAGCTCCCTCAGTACCTCAGTTGGATCCCATCTGGACCCATAGACTTTGGAGTGTCTAGATGGCACAAGAGGCCAAGCAAGGCAGTCATAGCTAATGGTATTATTGAATATATCCTCCAAAAAAAGCGGGACAGAAGACTGTGGAGAAGCTGCCAGTGGTCTCCTGCAGAGCCAGGAAGAGCACAAGAAATCCTCCCAGAATACCACGATTCCAGTGAAGGAGAGGGTTGTGGCACATGTTATAAGAGGAAGTGTTTTAAAGTATTCCTTACCACACAGGTTGAGATGTCAAGCCAAAATCATGACTATTAAATGGATAAATTGGGAATCCTGAGCAGGAGGTATTGCAATGGGTGAATTCACAGGTCAAGTGTGCTGAATTCTGTGCCATCAGTGATTGTTGCCTCATAGGGTGCAATCAAGCTTTGGATGAATAAAGCCAAGAACAAAGGGTTTACTTCTACAAAGCAATCACGTGCTTTTTGCTAGGTGACAGATCGAAACCATGGGAGGTGTTTATGTTTTTTCCCAGCTCAACCTGGAGGCCTGCTTTGGCACAAAATTAGAACATACTGCATTCAGATCTTTGGCCAGCCAGGAAAATTCACCTTTGGTTTCTGACCCAGACACAGTTCTCCTCATTTTGTTTCCCTCCTGAAGCCAAGTTTCAATTAGTGCATTATGGGCAGAGACTCAGTCCCCACATGACAGCGTTTAGCTCAGTGTGAAACCATAGGGGATTGTTGAGCAACCAGGACTGCTAAATAGTCCTCGGGAACTAGTGCAGGAAGAATAATTGAGGAACAAATGAGGAGTTTGTGTGGCTCATGTTCACACAGGCACTCACAAGCCTGTTCTCAGTTGCAAGAGCTGAAGTTGTTCCTACTAACAAGTCTCAGCAGAAACTATCTGGTTTTTTAGTGGACAAAGGGTGTTTGTGCAATGTCAAACAGTTAAATGTAACATGTTTGGGTAATTTTTTTCCCTCATTTTCAGTGTAATATATGTTATGTGAAAGCAATCCCTCATAAATCTCCATTACATAATGCTGTTTTAAAACATTCTTAAGATCCATGAAAAAAAAATCTCTTTTAATTACATGATCAATTTCTTCCTTTCTACCACATTATCTTCATGGGACAATAAAGAATAGCACTGTTTACTGTTCTAGGATTACAGTTTCATAAATAAAACATATCATGAGAATCACCACGTGTAAATAGGATTAGCATTATTTTCCTACTTATTTTTTAGGTGGATTATTTTTATATAATTTATTCTCACCCATTTTTTCTGTAGCATCAAAACAGCTTTAAGCGCTAACCCTCTTCTCCTCTTCTACGGCCTTCTGAACATTTTCTTAACACAGAAGTTGACGAATAAAGCCAGAGGCCAGGTCAGGTACAAAACAGGATCTGAACCTTTTTTTTTTTTTTTTAACTGAAGCCATAAACTTAAAAGTCTATATCTCTTTTTCATCCTTTCCTGTGCATCCCACCAGGAAATATGCACTAAATGAGGCAGTTCAAGCCCTCCCCAGAACTGAATTTCTATTAGGTATTTTACAGGCTCTGCCTACAGCAGGCTGATGCAGGGCTCCACGCATCCTTGGCTGCAGGGAGATCCGGGCCATAAGCAGCTCGAAAAGGGTCCTTGCTGGAGTGGATGAGGGTCCTTCCTGGGCCTTGGCCCTAGCTGTGTAGATGAATGCTTTAGGGAGTGCAGCTTGAAGCCTTCACCTCCTTTTAAATCCAGGCTGGTGGTAAGCCATTTGACACACTCCAAGCAGGAATATCTTCTGAGGATAGGGGCCTCAACTAACTCCCATCTCACCAAATCCCTAAGGAGTGGGTGCCTCTGCCTTTCACACTGTAGATCCCCTCTTGGAAAGGGCGTATGGGGACTCAGACTCACCACTGAGCTTTGTGCAAGAACCAGACTAAAGGGGCTGCTGGTAGCTGCTTTTGAAAGCATGATACATAAGTAAAAGTACTAGTTTGATCATTTCAGAGGGGGTTAGTTCCAGAAATACAGATGCAATTGGGATACTATTGCTTCCAGAGCTAGGTGGCAGCTGAGAGACATCTTGAGGGCACCTACCTAAACCAGGAAGTCATTACTGACAGTTTTGATAGACAGCCTCACTGTGTTCACAAACAAGTCTGAGACACTTTATACAAAAACTTTGTTAAAAATATCCATTAAAATGTGAGAAAGAAGCTATTTTGCTTCCTCAACAACAGGAGTTTTGCATGAGCTGGCTGAGGACCTTGGTATTTGTAGAATGAATTTTAAATAACTCTTTAGAGATAGAGGCCTCTCCCATGCTATGCCAATGTTTACAATCAGAAGAGGGCATGACTCACATGCTTTCAACTGCTATTTCTTATTCTGACACTCATTCTGGATAAAATATTTTAAATGGGATATAATAAGAAAATAGAGGACGGAATTAATGGGCTTATAATTATTACTTCTTACTCTTTATTAAAGAGCTTAAATGGATGCTTTCATATTTGAAATAGATTGCTAGATAAAGATGGGATAAATTTGGCTAGCATTAGGGATATAATGTGCTCAGACATCTGGTAAGAGTTTGATTAGCTCTTATGTGATATTTTTAAGTAAATAAGATTGCAACAAAATTACCATAGCACATCTTAAAAAAGAAGATGGGTACCAGGTCTTCTGTACACATAAGCAGGTAACCATGAGCAAGCATATGTGCTTTTAGAGTGGTCAGCTGGTAACTGCTTCTTGATCATTGACTGAGTGCTGGAAACCAAAGAGGTTTACAGTGACAGCAATGTCGGGCTTAAAAGCTATACAGAACAACGTGGTTCTCTGAATAAACTGAGAATAAGCTAAACAATGTAAGTCTTAACCTGAAGTTTATTATGTGATCTGGGTGCAATTTATAATAAAAATGAGGTGACAAAATCTTCCTGTGCCCCAGAAAGCAGCATCTCTGTAAAGGATTGGAAAGGTAATTTGAGCTGGTGGGGTAATAACCTTCTCCCTGACAGGGTAGTGTCTAATGCAGTTCTTGGATGTATAAACAGAGGTAGCTCAAATAGCAATGGAGAAATGATATTTGTGTTTGGCACTGGAGAGAGCACTAATGGAATCCTGTGTCCAGTTCTATCATCTGCAATTTGAGAAGGATATTGGCAAACTGAAATGGGTTCAGAGAAGAGTTAAGAGAACAGTTAAGAAGTTGGAAAATATTTATTATGGGCAGAAAATCCACAATCTAGGAGATAGTATGTATTTTATAAAAAGAAAGTTAAAGGGTAACCTATTTGCAATCCATAAGAGCTTACAAGGGAGGAAAGCTTTGGTGATGGCTTTCTGCTGTCTTGGAGCCAGAAAAATGGGACTAGAAACAAGGCACAGGATTAAATAGTGAGGCTTTCATTAAAATGTATGGTAGCAATTTGTAAAATTATTTTTTCTTTTTATTTTTCTTACAGCTACACTGTAATGAGAGTAAACATGGGGGAGTGCTGCTCAAGAGTCATCCCTGTTGGCCTCAAGAGCCACAAATCTGAGAAAACTACTGAGAGTATCTCAAACAATAAGTGAGTTAAAATTGCATGATCATCCACACAGACACAAATACAAGCATGAATTGAAGCTCTTTACCTAAAATCAAATCTTTGCACTGCTTTGAATATTGAGATAATTGTTCTAGACTGCTCACATGTACATAGAAAACAGGCACCTTACAGGACACTGGCTGACAAGAGAGATGTGAGAAAGTTCCAGTGTTATGTGTTGAAATGAAAAAGGAATCCAATATTGCAAGTGAAAAGGTTTGGTGGGGCAAATAACACGTGTAAGGCATGAAGCAATGAGAGTAGCAGAGAAGCCAAGTAACTCCCTGCCATGCAGGGAGGTCTGAGAAGAGTGGGGTTTTACACAAACACATGAGGGAGAAATGAATCCTAAAAGGAAAATGGATGAGGCAGGAATTTGTGTTAGGCTCATTTTTATGCAGGTGTTCTAATTTATATGAGAGTAAGGGAAACTGCAGATGATGTGAAAATATAAGTAACTGCCTTGGAGGAAATGGAAAATAGGAGACAAAGGCTGTAAAGGATAACAACATGGGCACAGAATAACAGTGTGAGATTCAGGGTGAAAATATATAAATTAACTCACTGAGGCAAAGGAAAGGATGGAAATAATCCAAATGAAGGAAAAATCACGCAGAGCAGCTATGCTGAAAGATAAATGTGTAAGGGTGGGAGTACAGAGCCAGTGAAATGAGTCTGCATTGTGAAGTGGTAGCTTAAAAGATGGCATTAGTTCTGGATTTCAGATGTAAAAACACAAGCTCAGAGTCTAAGCTCTACCTGTAGGAAGGTCTGCTGCCAGTTTCCAAGCATAACATCAAGTGAAGATGCCCTGCTCTCTTGGAAGAAAAATACCATGCTGCAAGTTGAAATATCAATAATACAATTCAATTTGGGAGTCATTGAAATTAGTTCAAGAAGGATCCAGATGTGGGTCAAACTACATTTGGATCAGAATTTAGCTGAGGTATTTTTACATCTGTCAGCCTTCAGCCAAACTCCTGTTTCTATATTGAAAAGTGATGCAGATTGGATTGAGGCATATTGCTCAGGAAGTTATGGGCTGAAACTTGGAGAAAATTAATCTGAAATTGATCTGGAAATCTGGGTCTTCCTTGGTTGTCAGACCGGGCATTTCCCTAGAAAACTTCTAACAAGATTTTCACCAGATTAGATACAGCACTAGCACAACTGTACCACAAAGAAAAATGTTCCAAAGGCAAGGAGATGAATTAGAAGATCCACTAGGCATTTTCCATCTTTAACTTGTGATGACTTTATGAAAGCACTTTGTCAGCCCTTCACTAACTACTGTGTACTTAGGTCTGATCCGTCTTGTCAGGTTTTGGAAGTTAGATTTTACTATAAATTCCAGTCTGAGTCTCTCTGAAATCTAAAAATAGAATCGTTGAGAATGTATGGGCTGAATTATGGATCAAATGTGTCACTGCCGAAACCAAGGACAAAATGTGTGACATTAAACTGATGTAAAAGAAAAACTACTTGACTATTTCTGTACTCACAGAGTACATTTTTCATACACAGAGCTCTGTAAAGACATTAGCTAATTAATCATCACAGAATGTCAGGGGATCATTACTCACACTTTCATTTTTTAGATGAAAGAGAAGGTTTAGAGAATCTTTCCATGTTACAACTGGAGTCAGGAATACGAACATCTCGCCCATTGCCCCATGCTGAAGTCTCCAGTCCATACTGCCACCTAATGCCTGTCTAATACATGTGAGAAAATGCAGCAGATGCTTTGAAAAACAAATTAACTAGACATTTTCAAACTATTCACAATGTTTAATAGTTGAAAAAATATGTGATATATACATCGATTTCAGGGAGGGAAAAGAAGGAGAATGTGTGATATGAGGTTATGGTGACTGCATGTAGGAGCATTGTTTCGTCCTGTGAGAGGCTGCAGGCAGCCTTCATGTGCTGGTTTGATACAAATGAGACTCCTAGCAGCACAGTGCACAGCTCAAGTTCTCCCTAGCCTTTCTGAACACTGCTGATGTGTCATCCTGGTCAGGGTAAGCAGTGCTTGGGAGGAGTTTTCTCATCACTTAGGAGCTTGAGGATTGATATTCCCCACCATTGCTGAGGCAAGCATTGGCATATGAGGCTCCATCCTTCTGGTAGAGAGGGAAACTAGGCCAGCCTGTGAATTACAAGTCTTCTCAGAGACCTCAGGATCCCAGGAACCCCAAGCCGTCATCTGTGATTACAGGAGCTGCTTTGCCCTACATACTGATGAGGCCACAAACTTGTCATGGGACCACAATGCCAAATTGCTGCTCCCTCCATAGCGGTAACTTCTATCGCATCATCAGTCACAATTTCATCACTTTTCAGATCTGCCACAAACAGTTATGGTAGCTATTATTCACAGATTCAGCCACAGCACTATAATATTCATAGCTACACAGGCCTCTGTGTGCTGCCCCTGGATTGTTTGCAGCTGCTGAAGCAGACAGACACATCCACACTGGCTCTGGACCAGCAGCAGACAGTTTGCACAGCCAACGACTGCAAGATGAAAGTGTCCTTAAATCAAAAGATGAGGCGTACTGCTTGTGCTAAGTTAACATTCCTTATGTACCTATGCTCAAGACTAGCTAAGGAAAGATGCTTGTAACTACAGCATGCAATTAGCCATTGCCCAGAGGCAGCATAAAGCAATTGTACCTCTTTTCTCTGAAATTCTCTAACAGTTAGAAAATTCCATTAACAGTAATATTTTCATGGTCTGGCTACTCATTGAGCAATTTTCCTGTAACTATTAGGGGTTTTTAAGTACTAGTTTAATAAATTCTGGCATTTTATTGTCCCAACAGTGCTAACAGCACTGCTACTAGAAGAAAATAACAAGGGAAAATGAACTGTTTTTTTCATCTTTTTGCCATTGTTATGGAGGTGAAATTCTCTTTTGCTGTGGTTGAATAACCTTTAAATGGGGGGGGTGGGGGGTGGAAATCAGGCCTATACAAGCACCCTGTGTTTTCATATATGATATGCTGAATGTAGGGGTTTGCTGACAAGCAAAGGAAGCTTTCATAGTGAAAGCCAAGATTTTACCATTGAAGAATATTTCTAATTGTCTTTCTGACCATCATTCAGAAATCCCTTATTAATTTAATGAGTGACTTGTCCAAAACTACAAATCTATGTAGAGAAACATTTCTATGCCTTTGAGGATTTGGAGATTACACAGTTTGGTTTTGCCCTAATTTGAGTGGAAAAAACAATTTGAGTCCCTCATGTCAGCACTTGAAGGCATCTTTACTCTTGACTAATGTTGTCTGCATAGCAAATGTCGCTAGAGTCTTCAGTCCTAGAAGTATACAAAATTTGTGCCTGCCAGGGATCTGTATGCCAGGCAGACTAGCTTACCTGGCATTTTTTCCCCAGGGAAGAGAGCTGCCAAGTGACTGGGAAGTGGGACAGGCAAGAAACCTGCTGAAGAGATCTTGTTTGTTTTCTTTCTTTCTTTCTAAATTTCACTGGCACAGACACAGATTTGCAAAGAATTTCAGGTTCAGTTAATTCAACAACTTATAGTGAAAAGATAATTTTCTCTGTTCTGCCTTCCTGCAGTGGTTCTAATCTTACCAGAAGATGGTTTAAATTACTGAATATTAACTCTCATTAGAAAATGTCAAAGAGAAAAACTCTTAGCCTAATTTTTAAAAGGTAATGACTGCAAACTGTCCCTCTGGAATACATATATTCAAAGAAATTAGGTTATTTTCCTGTTTCAGCATCTTCCAAAATAGGCCAAATTCAGCTTGGGAGGAAGTAATTGTATTTATCGCAGGAGAATTCAGGTTTCTGGGAGGTTAGTGGTTTTTTCCCAGGAAAGCTTGTATTATTATTATTATTGTTGTTGTAGCTCAGTGGGGGTTTTTTCCAGGAAACCTTCTATCATTCTTATTGTTGTTGTCATCATTGTTGATGTTATTTTTTGTCATTCTGTATGGCGGTACCACTATGCTACATAATGTAAAAGCACTTAAGAAAAAATACCCCCTACCTCAAAGAAGTTAGATGCCAAGCAGACAAGAGCAAAGCAAGGAAAGGAAGGGAAAGGAGATGAGTGAAATTGAAGTTCTTGCATAGAATCATAGGTATAGGCCTTATCATTTCTTATCGGTCATCTAACTTTTCCCCACTGCCACTCAAGTTTAAAAAGCAAATGTTTTTTGTGCCTCCCACCCACGTCTCAGAGTGGCACAGTGAAGGAGACGGCGTGTCAGCTCTCTGTGTCAGGTTTCCAAGTGCATTCCCAAGCAGTCAATTAAAGCAGACAAGATAGGTACCAAAGGAAAAAATAAGTATTCGTCAGCTGCCACCTCATTATGGAATTCAAGTGCTTGTCTCCTGTCAGCATCACTGAAAGGTTTTTGCAAATGCATAAAGTGCATAAATTGTGTCTGTGAGATTGCAGCTACCATTGCTCCTGGGGGAGCAATGTGCACCTTGCTAGCTTGCTTTCCAGGTGTAATAATTAAAGTCAAAAGTAAGGATTGTGCAAAATTCAGAGAAACTAAATCTAGAACAGGGACTCTTACAATATTAAAGGTGCTGCTGCTCTCCACATTTCTTGGCAGATATCCTCCTTTTTCAACTATTTCCATTCAGCTGTTTACTAGATATGGAATGGGCTGAATTCAGAAAGAAGTAAAATCTTGGTTCTACCTAAGAGCGCAGATACAATTTCTTGCTTGCACAGTCAGGTAGATATAGTAGCCACCCAGATGCTGAGACTTAGGTATGCTAAAAACCACATAATTCTCCCTCGAAGAATAATATCCTATGTCTAGGCATCAGACTTCAACTTAGATTATTTATTAGGGATCATCCATAATTAGATAAGGGTACATGCTAGGCTTTATCACCAAAGTTATGATGATAATGTATTTGAATAATAGAAGTACTATGCTTTTTTTGTTGTTGTTGCTGTTGCTAAAACCAGTACCTAACAACATTATTGGTACTGAAATAGAAACTGTGATGGGTAGACCTCCCCTCTCTCCACTGAGCATGTGATGGGACAGAGGACATCTTGGACTGTGATTTCTACCTTTAATTGCTACTGTTTTGTTCTAAAAGGCAGGTTAGAAAGAATGTGTATTTCTGCGTCTGATAAAAGAAGCTGAGATCAAATTTTTCTTCTTAGTGGCATTGTTGTAACTAACTAAATTACCTGGGAATGCAAAGATAATAGTTACAGAAAATGGATTAGAAATGTTACCAGAATACCTTAAAGAAATTAAAATTTAAAAAAAGCATTTCAGCAACACACTGATTGTGCCTTACAAAGTTGCACACGACAGTTAGTGGACAGTGCAAACTACAGGAGGAGGGAGGGCTTACAATAGTGACCAGCTTCCACTGAGTAATAAAACCTAACAATTGGAGGTGTTTGCCTCAACTTCACCTTTGACAAGCCTTGATAATGTCAGTAAAGTCTCTTACTAAACTTCAAGTTTCTCAGGTTATTTCAGGGGGCAACAGAAAGGAAAATCTTACCATTGTAAGTTGTTGGTTTAAATATTATCCCAGTTGCTAATGACCAGAACATGTCACTGTGTGACAGCTGCATGGTGATATAAGTGTCCAGATCCCAGAGATCACATAACTGGCTTTGCTTGCATTGGCAAGGAAGGGTTGTAGCTGTATTTCCACTTCTGGAGGTCAATATGATCATGCACACGGCTTTTGATATTTCTTATCTGGAGGCTCTCAAAGACACCTTAGTGCCTTGCTGAAAGGGAATTGCTGGTGCAATAGAAAAGCATGGTTTCCCACACACTCTTTTAACTCTGACTCTTTATAACCATAACCTTTACCAACTGAGTATCCCAAAATAATGAAGTAGGAATAGAAGTCTACCTCAACTCTTTCAGTTCCCAGGTGTTTTCATGTAGCTTTTAAAATCCTGGCACCTTCAGCTGCAAAGTCTGAGTTGCTGTTTTTCTGGCAGAGCTGAGAGAGTTGTTGGTATCCCAGCTGCACAGTAGAACACCTTATTGTTCTGCTTGTCGACTGCAATGCCAGGATCATTGCCTGAATGCTTCAGTGCACATCTCACAAATTACAGCTGTACCTGTATGCAGGTTCAATTAGGTACGTTCGTGTATAGGGGGAGCTGAGACATTTCAGTGCTGGCTCTGGCAGTATCTATTCCCAGCACTCTGACGTGGAAAGAAAGAGTAAAAGGACTCCTTTTCGCAAGAGAAAGCAGAGCAGCCAGAAACGAAACCTACAGTAAAACTGGTCAGTGCTTTCCACTGTATTATCTATGACACAGGCTGAAAGATCCAGGCTAGTACCAGGGGCCAGAGATGTGCACAGACAATTGGAAAAGCAGAGGAGGAGTGCCAGTGACATCGTGATGAACCCAGGCCAGACCTGTAGGGCCAAATTGGGAACAGAAGCAATGAGCTTGAAGCTGGTCTTTAATCATCTGTTTGTCTTTTTTTTTTTTCTTCTTTTTCCCACCCCCCAAATTAAATGGAACAACAAATTAATAATTCTCTGGTTTTCTGGTAACTGAAGCCTTTAATTTTACTCTTGAGCTGAAAACAGCAATTAAAAAAACCTTTTCAGAATGAAAATTTGAACATTTAGGTTTCAAAGGCATTGAGATGAAATTTTGGCTTATCCTAAAATATGTTATCAGGGGCAGAGGGGAGCACAGGATCCAACCTAATTCAGCTGAATGCATGTGAGCACACCTGAGACTGAATTCTTTATTATACTTAACTACATTTGCTAACAAAATTTAATCCAGACTTGTTTTTTTCTTTTTTGTTTAATAATTAAAGTTTACAGTACAACCGTGCTCATGCTGTGGCCTGGGCAGTTGCCACATGTCTATGCCTGCTATAATGTTTTTTCTAATAAATTTGCACTCTTCTTTATCTTTTATTTCTTACTATTTAAATGGAAATTGTTTCTGGTCTGAAATACTTTTAGATGATGAAGAAAAGGTGTTATAAAAATGATATATTGCATGTTTGAAGATTTGATTACAGTAGGTACACTTCGGTTTGGACAAATTAAACAAATCTTGCCAGAAGATCCCTGAAATATTTTTATCTAGGGTGTGAGAGATGCTTATAATCTATAGAGCAGGATTTGCCTTAAAATGTTTTCCACAGTTAAGGTCCTTATGCCACTTGCATTTATGAATTATTTGAATAAAGGAGATATCAACCAGTTCCTTAACATGTGACTAAGGTATTTGTCAGTATTTGTCAGCCAGGATCTGAAAATGTGAACATAGTGAAGAAACAGACATTGGAGTAAGAATGTGATTGTTATGGCCAGCAGGAGGACAGGGGCTACAAATGTGCTATAAAAGTCTGAAAACCTGCATTTTCATCATCGTAGTCCTCTGTACTTCAACTTTGATTCAGCCTTCCCTTCAGCTTGAGCTACAGCACAGCTTTTTGTGGAGGGTTTGTCCTGTTAGAAAAGGAGGGTGGTGACTTTCCAGGCTGGAACTGCAGACAAATGCCTTTGGAAAGGCAGGAGGAAAACTGTCCTTAGTTTCAGCTGTCAAAAATGAAAAGCCAGTCTATGCCAGTCATTATATATGTAGGCATATACAGCGCTGAATTGATCTCTGATCCTACTTCATTTCAGTGTTACAAACAGGTTACAATATACAAAATGCTATTTTATTGTGCATTACATTGCATTTTACAAAACACCTAGGAGATGTTTTACACTGAAGGCTAATGTTGTTTACCTTTAATAAGGTGTACAGTAAAGTAAGATGTATGGTTGTTTAAAATGCAGGCATAGAAAAGAAATTTACTTTTTCATTAAGTATTTCTATACACAAACCCAAAATTGACAAAGTTGAACGAATGTAATTTTTTAACACTCTCCTGAGAATAATTCCCCTTTTACTTCAGTTTCCTTTCTCACCTCTCTTCATAGATCTCAGTAGTTTTTGTCCCTGCTACTTGTCTTCTAGTTCAGAGCATGGCTTCCCTGCAGAGAAAACACAGATGAAAAGAGTTTTGCCATTGATTTCGAAAGGGACTTGATTTGACTCAAGATCAACTTCCTGGCCATCACAACAGAAGAGTAAGGGCTGAAACACAAAGTCTAGGAGCTTTTATGGAAATCCAGGGCTTTATTCTAAGTGCATTCAAGTGTAGCATTTCACAGGAAATTTCCAAAGGCCCAGCCAGATGATAAAAATCAAAAGCACAGTCTCACAGCCAGTCTGACCACTTTGCCTGTGACTGAATATGATGAGGATCTCCTTTGAGCAGTGCTGATCCCAACGAGTGCAGCAGGCCTTTGAGGTTAAACGTAGCCTGTGTGAAGGCCAGTCATTAATATCACTGGAGTTACAGCAAGGATGTATTTATGCCAACGTGCTTAGAAAAATATGTGGTGTAGAAGCACGAAATGCCAAGTGCAACTGAAAGGTTTTGGGGCATGTGTGTGCAGATGGGTAGAAAGATGTGATTTCTTTCTGCTCTGCTTGGTATTTGTTTTTTATTCTATTAAATTTTTGGAGTAGTAATTTATTCTACGCAGTATGTAGTGCTGTTTGTCATCTTTATTCCCTCAACTATTCCAAAATCGAGGTTTACTGGTTTTGGGTGAATTGAGAGGTGACAAGTTTCAGGTCAACAAATCAGGAAATTAAACAAAACTGGAAAGCCCGTAGAAGTAAACCTCCAGGAGGACTTAAGAACAAATATCGAAAAAATATGCCTGTGTTTCCCATTTATCTGAGCAAAACAGTGACTGTGACCTACATAAGCTGTGAACAGGACAAGGTATGTTTGTCTAGACAGCAACTCAGTGTGGAAGCTTTTGTTTATAGATGCCAGAATGCTAGTAATATGGGAGGATTTTCCAGTATTGCTCTGCAATTGGATTGAAACCTCTCCCATCACTATACGTAGACCACAGTAATTGTGCGTGTGCATGAATATTAACTTTGTTGGAGCACAATTTCCCAACCTAGGAGTCTCCCCTCAAAAATGCTTAGCTATTCTAAGGTAAAATCAAGGTGATCCCATAACCCTTCTTGTGAGAGAAGAAACTATCCCCAAAATGCAGACAGATCACGTGTCAGTGAAGACATCTCCGAAAGAATAAGTCAATAGCATGTTTTATTATTCATTTTGTTCTCTAGGGGGTCTTTGCAAAAGCATTTATTGAAAACATGATTTAGGATGTTTGCACTGGATGTGAACATGAAATAGAGTCCCTCCCTACATTGCTGTCACCAGAGGAAAAAGCTATGATGGAGTTCATAACAGACTTGAACCAGTCCTACTAGCCTACAGTCAACTGCTCTACCTCTGCTGACTTCCACCCAGCTAAAGTGGTTGACCCTCAGTAAAAATCTGCTCCAGTAATTCTGGTCTTTCTCTGAATCTGTCTCTTATTAGCAAATGAGTTTCATGAAATACCTTCATCCATCTTGTGCCTAGCTTCCTACCTAACCATTCTCCCAAGTAAGACATCCTTCAGTAGAAGACATTTCACTAGGTTAATTCCCCTAAGGTTTATAAATAATAAGTAGCATAAGCAGAGCATCTTATTTGCTGTATCTGCTTTATTTAACTCCATATGAGTTGTATTTCCTGCACAGAAGGAAATAGCTTGGAAGTACCTAACAATACTCAGGACAGTACAAAAGATGGTACTGAGGAATGGACTAAGCACAGCTCAAACATCCAGGGAAGCTGTGACAAAAGCCTCCCACAGACCACAGCTTACAGACCCAACCTCCAAATTACCTCTTGGTGCAACAGTCTTGATTCACCCTACCAAATAGAGGAGGAATCAACAGTAAAACCTGGGTCAGCAATTGAACCCACTTGTCAGAGTTTCCCATTCCCTGGAGGGAGGACTGGAATCCCTCTGTACTGAGTGCAGGAGACAGACGGAGTGGGCTCTGGGGAAGAAAGTCTGCTAACAGGCTGGAAATTCCTGTATAGACTGCAGGAACTAATTAAACTCTCAGTGGAGCAGAGAGGAGCCAACAGTGAGATTTCCTGTGCCCTGCACCTAAAATTTACCTGGGAGCAGAGCTGAGGTGCCTGACCCTAGGGTTTTTTCAGTGTCCATCCCACATTCAATGGTGACACCTTTGCAACCAACGGGGCCTTAAAACCTGCGTGGGAGAGCTCCATCCCTGAGACAGCAGATTAGAGGAGCACAGCCTACCCAGCCCTCAAGGGCACATGCTAGTGGGAGGGTGGGTGTGGATGGTTTACTTGGATTTAAGCACTGTCTGGCCCCTTTGGCAAAGCCTGGTTTGGGGTCTGGTCCTTACCCAGCAGTGTCCAAAATGCAAGCTCCAGCAGAGGGCACAGCCACCCAGCAGAAGCAGGGAGTTGGGGCAGCGGCAGAGACAGCAGCAGTCAGAGGATGTTCCCGGGAGATGAGATGCTCCAGCACTCAGTAGGGCTGGCTCCTGCCGACCCCAGCTGCATCCTAAAAGGAGCTGGGGTCCTTTAAAAACACCCTGGTCCCTGACACTTTCAAGAGAGGTGCAGCGTCCACTTTTGGTGCCAGAGAACATGAGTGCCTAGTCTGGGCAGGTGAAAGGAAGGTAGCACAGCCAGAATGTTGCTTTTTTTGCAATATTATATTTGATCTTTTGTTGGGTATGCACATCAGGCAGGCTTCCTAAACTAGCAGCTGAGGATTACCATTTCTTCCCACTGATATGGTACTGGATTTAGGGGTAACTGATGCAAGGTCAGAATTTATGTCTGAGGTGAGAATTTGACCCTTATTCTCTATTTGCAGAAAACCTTTCACTATTTTGGGAGTTACCTGGTGAACAGTGTGCTTCCTTTGCAAGAAACAGAAAACCCACTAGCTCTAACCTGTAAGTTGATAATTTTTGTCTAACTTTTGTGCCTAGTTCAACGGGGGG
>VYXB01007938.1:447936-662554 GCA_013397135.1 Pachyramphus minor
CGGGCCCCGAGCCCCGCCGCCGCCCCGGCCCGGCGGCGCAGAGCCGCACACGTGCCCCGGCTCTGCCCTCGGCCTCCCCTGCCTCCATCCCTGCCCGTCCCTCCCGCTCTCCGCGCTGCGCCCCCGTTCAAACAAGTTGCGCGTTTGCCCGCATTCCCCGTGGAGCCCCTTTCTCTTTCCCTTCCCCTTTCCCTTCCCCTCCCCCAGCTTCTAATAAAACTTCATTTGCAGCCATGCGGCTATTAACTTTCCCGGCGTGTGCGTGTCGCCTGGAAGCCGGGGCGAGCCGAGCCGCGGCGGGACCGGGGCTGCGCAGAGACCTGTCGGGGCTTCCCGGTTCGCGGCGAGCCGGAGCCTGACGGACCCGCAAAGGGACACACGCACGCTCACAGTCCAGCCCGCCGAAGGGGAGTGGCTGTGCCGGGAGGCTGCTCTCTGCCCGGCACTGCCTCGAGAGCATCCCTGGGCCCTGGCCGGCAGCATGGAGACAGGGATGGAGGGAGCGCCCCAGCTCCCCCCGTCTTCTCCAAAAAAGTGGAGTTTTGCAGGATCCACTGGCCTGTCCTCTGGACCGGGATCCCCCTCTCCCATCACACCTGCCCACACCTTGCCCCAGTTCTTGCCCTAACTTTCTCCACTTGCACTGGCCTTGTGTTCAAGGCTTGCCCAGGCTCACCTGCGCCCTGCTGCTGCACCATCCCTGACCACCCTCGCCTGGTGCCCAGTCTTGCCCTTTCTGCTGCTCCTGTGGTCTGTCTCCCCAGTTAGCCCCTAACTTTCTCGTTGCCGGCGTGCTCTCCCTTGGCAGTACTGCCTGCCCTTTTGGGCTTCCAAGGGAGGGCCTTACCCATGCTACCCTCATGTGACAATGGCAGGATAAGAGTGTCTCTGGGCCCAAGCTTTGGTGTCTACATATGCAGGACAGATTGGTCCCAGATTGTAGGTGGATGTCAGCCAGGGATTTGCTAGAATACTCTAGTGACTGGGCTGGGGACTTTTAAGGGCAGTATAATTAAAATGACAATTTAAGTGCATGCATGCCTCCCTCTGTTCTCCTCCAGGTGAGCTCATTAGCTCTTGAAGAGTGCCTAGTGTCACTGATGTTTCAGGAAAAAGGAGACCACATAGATATTCTTGGGCTGGGAGTGTTGGATGTTTCCCATTCTGTTTG
The DNA here is from genome assembly GCA_013397135.1 of Pachyramphus minor. Taxonomy (NCBI): domain Eukaryota; kingdom Metazoa; phylum Chordata; class Aves; order Passeriformes; family Tyrannidae; genus Pachyramphus; species Pachyramphus minor. The sequence continues at coordinate 449,108 of VYXB01007938.1, forward strand.
TGTTCCAGAAGAAAATTGGCATCAGAATAGGACAAGCTGGTAAAAGAGGATGGAGGGGGTGATATATGAGTGTATATAATAGCCAAATAACCCAGGAGAGATGCAGTTTAAATGAAAGAACATGACTAGCAACCACCACTCCTGCACCTTCTTCTTGGGTCTCCTGTGCTTCATGATATGACCTTGGGAACATTACATAACTTCTTCCAGGCCTCAGTTTCCCCATTAGGGAAAGACCAGGGGAGTTGGGGATAATATTGCTGAAATGCCCTTATGAGGTGCTTTAATGACTTATGTAATGTTTGCTGACTGCCTTGAAGATGTCAGGTACTATATAAATGCTAAGCAGTGTTATTAAAATATCCCTGGCAGTTTTGTGTGCTGCAGAAGTCACCAGCTGGACTCTGTAACGCTGGGCTCTCGCTTCCCATGTTCAGAGGAGGAGACCATCAGTGTTACGCTGCTGCTGTACAGCTAAAGAGACATGATATCTGTGTGCACATGCTTTCTGGTCTAGTTTCCCCTTCTCTAAGAGAACTGATGAATTAGTACCTTGGATTCACATGAAAATAAAGGAGAGTGATCTGCTTGTGGCCTGGGAATGTTTCTGGAAATGAAATGGAGCTGTGCCCTCTGAGGTCTTTGTTGTGGCAGGCTTTTCCTGAAAATCCTGAGGATGACTTACGAGTTCAAGGTTAAATTGTGCATTTTTGTCTTCAAGAAATGTACTTGCTTAGTGAAACAGGTCCTGTTCAAGCACTTGAGTTTTTCAGGGAGCTTAACTGGCAAAATACAGCAGCTAAGGGTTACACAAGAAGGCTTTTTTACTTCCTATCAGGATGACTCAATAGATTTGTGTATGCAAACATCAATGGCAGTACATGGCTTCTACACTTTGAAGGAGTAGCCTTAATGTACACATCATTAACATAAGAGCGTTCTAAGATGAGGTTGTTAAGTAGTAGTTTGCAGGGATAAACATGTTTTTTCATTCTTTGGGCAGCAAGACAGACTAAGGAAACACTATGGCAGGATTTTACACTGTAATCACTATTTAAATTAGGATGCAATACTATTACAATGTCCAGTAAGGAGGGAAATACATTATTTAGGTGTGGCATTTGTTGTTTTATTTCATCTCAGAAATATTTCCTGGTACCTTATAAAAAGGTACCAAAAAAAGAAGCTGTGGGGTGTTAGGGGGATATAAGTGGCTCTAAGGAGTTGACCGTGACTTTTGGATTATTAGATGCATCTTTGGAGTCTGACTAGGTTGCATATGAAAACGTAGCCTAGTTTGAGGATGGACGTGAATTCTTTTACATACCTTCTGATGTCTGAGCTGGTTAGAGCACCAGCAAGCCCTTTTAATTAAAACTGTGTAAGGCTAAAGCTGGAAAAGCTTGAACACAAAGCCTGGGGGTAGTGGCGTACCCCTAGGTACTGGTAGGGTTGGTTGGGAAGGATCATGGTACAAGGAATGAAGTGTCTGTTTGGCCAAAGCTTGCCCCTCCTTTTCTTCAGTCCTCTGAGCCTACTCCAAGCTCCATCACTCCCCCGGGAAAGTGCATGTCCTCTGCCCTCTCCAGGCACCCAGGCTTTTCTTTAGCACATCCCCATCCTAGGACTTGTTTCCTCACTGTCATCTGCCCTGGAAATCATCCCTCTGAGTCCGACATAAACAGAGCCCATCTGATGGTGTATTGGTCTAATGGCAGCGAATGAGAACGTCCTTGCTTCATTCCAGATGTTTCTGTTTCACTGTATGGAGGACCCCATCCTGCAGCGTGCATCACACTGAGACCTTTAAAACTTGGGCCTGGATTAGCGGTGCTGTAAAGAGGGTACTGTTGTGGTACAGAGGAAAAATGAGTAGTCTGTTGTCTGATACTTATAAGCTGATGCATTTCATGGCTCCCTTAGTGCTTGGCTTTATGTTTATCCACACCTTTTTGGTATAGTCCCCAGACTGCCTTGGTCTCCTGCGTGGAGGCAGGAGTGGCTGAGCAAGGTTGGAGGCTGCAAAGATGGACCTCCAGCCTGCTGGTCTCTGGTGGTAAGAGCTGCCGATTAGTTGTCTTCCCTAAACAGGCAATGGCAGGTTTTCAGGAGGTTAAAGAACTAACAGGTCCATTCACTGTCATGAAACTTCTTACACTTTATGTTGCAGGAAAGCTGTTTTTGATATAACTTTAACTGTATTGCCATTGTATAGCTTTGAATATAAAATACAGTATCACTTCAAGATACACTATCATATTGTGCTGAAACCATGGGAGGTTTGATTTAAGCATGACCAGGATTAAGTCAAATGTTTATTAAAATAATTGCTGAAAATAACTGCTCAAATCAAACTCTCCCATACTTCTTCAAACAGGGAAGTGGTATGAAGTAAATACTCTGCAGAGGATTTTTTTTTTCATTAAACTACTGTATGAGAATTAATGCAGCTCTAGTTTTTTATCTCTCATAAGTAAGTATATTATTATTTTTGCAGAAAATTCACAGTTCGGACAGACATGCAGCAAAGAGGGTTGTAGTGCCAAGATCGTGATTCCCAGCTGCAGCCAGTGAGGCAGCAAAAACTGTCTGGTGCTTAGGAAAGCCAAAGTGACAGAAGTGCCTGGATGGAGTGGTGACCGCTGGAGTCCTTCTCCATCGTGCTGCAGAGCACCAGGTTCAGGCATCAGCACGAAGTGACAGTCGTTCCTGTTATAATTGTCTGGCCAATAATAATTATCTTCAGATGTCTGCTGACGAGGGGCTCGCCAATGGGGAGCCAGGAGGCCTGTGCTGACTGCGCCGAGATTATCTGGGCGAGGTGACGTCACGCCAGGGCTTGCCTAAAATCCCAGAAACTTTTCCTGTGCTGCTCCGCTGGCTGCTGCAGCACCCGGGCCATCCCTGCCCTGGCACTGATGCCCTCCCACCAGCTGCTGCCCCGGGCAGGCTCTCCTCGCTCCTCTCTGTTCTGACTCTCCTGTTTTTATTCCCCGAAAAGCCACGGTTTAACCCTTGGCGGCCGGCAGTGTGCTTGCAGACTCAGCAGGAGCTGAGTAGGAGTGGAGGAGGATGAGCAGGATGAAAGTGAAACTGGTTGTTGCTTAAAGATGCTGTGGGGCTCTGCTGCAGAAACAGGCTGGTTTTGTTATCATTAACAAAAGTAATGATTCAGTAAGTAGAGAAGCACTACATAAGGACTGCTGGGCATGTTTTGGTTTTTAAAGGGCTCTGGCAACTCAAACTCAATTACTGAAACTGAAATTGACTTTGTGAACCTTAAATGAGTATAAATGTTTGTGTATTTGAAAGAAAACATCTGTGCAGGAGGTTATTTTTAACATTTTGTTACCAAAACTTTTCTATGACAGAGGCAGAAAGTGCAGCCAGTGCTTAGAGAAATTTATCCTCTGGTGTGATTCTCTTTCAAGTCAAAACTGCAGATAGATGTGGAAGGGCAGATGGTCAGCTAATTTGGATTTGTCAATGCACTTGCCTTTTAATAATTCACACAAGCACCATCATCCTAGACAGGTTTGTTTCCTAAATGCAGAACAAGCTCTCCTCATCCACTTAAGCTGCTCTTACTTCATGCAGAAATCAAGAGTGAGAGGCTGTGAGCGTATCTCTCCAGGCATATGTGCATAGCAGCCAAAAACTGATGTAAATTACTTTTTTTCCCTGAGCTCTTGCTAAATGCCAAGTGAAGGATGTGGAGAGGGGCACTGTGGTCACCCTGTCCTTTTGTCTGTGCTCCAGCAAGGACTCAAAGGGAAGATGTATGAGTTGTTCTTTTTAACAGAGAAACTGTTTTATTTGAGCAGAATTCAGTTGGCCCAAGAATTTAGTCTGCCTCCACATGTCATTCTTCAGAGGGGATTTTTGCTGCTCTCTTGTGCAAACTGGCCATAGAGCTGACAGGGCCACCAGTGCACAGCAGCTTTGGTGCTGCAGAGATTACCCACCTCTTTGCCTTCATCCCACAGGCCTGTGTGAGCAAAAGACTGATGGAATATTGCAGGGTTATGGCTTCTTGAAAATACAAGGATGGAGTCTGTGTGGAATAACAGTAGGTGTCCTTTCAGAGTTCAGGTATTTTCAGTCTATGTGTGGGCTTGGGGAAAAGAAAAAAAGAAAAATATGGTGGGCACCAAAATGTCATCCTGAAGATAAATACATCAATGTCTTTTGGATTCAGCCTACTACTAAAACATAGGCCTTGGTCTTTTGCTTACCCTTTCCCTAGGGTATGAACACATCTGTCATCATGTTGCTTCAGTAACTGTAAGCCTCTGAGAGTGAAGACATCTCTTCTACTATGTGAAACACCATGTGCTTCCGGGAATAATAATTTTGTAAGAATGGAGCAAGGAGTAATTTAGGAGCTTGTCATCATTTTCAGAAGTAAATATGGACATTCGAGAACAGTTTAGGATGAGATGTAGGATTCTGATTTATTTTAGCTCTTTTGAAAGAGCTCATATCCTCAACTAAGCACACATACATTGTGAAACAGAGGGGTGTTTGTAACAAGCACAGGCTGAGTAGCAAGTGGTGATGTGAACCCTTGGAAGCAGCGTGCTTTTTGTGGGTGGGCAGAGGAGTGGTGGGAAGACACTGATTTTTCCCAGGGACTGGAGTGTAGTGCCCAGCTCTCTCCTTCCTCCTCTGAACGCCCTGGCCCTTTTGAGTCTCAGAGAGCTTTTTGCCTCACCTTGAGGAAAGAGCAGTTTATATGCCAGCATGTCAGTTGCTGTTGACTGTTCTGCTGTCAGGTTGCATGTGCTTCTAAGGCTTTCCTGAGCACCACAGCAGTATTCCTTTCCTGAATATCAAGTTTTAGTCGTATCTGGATGATGAGCCACTGTTATTAAGTTGATGTTTTTTTCCTCCTGGTAGTTACATAATTATTGCCCCTTGCAACTTAGAAACATTGAAAAAATGTCTCTTTTAAAAGCAGTGACTAAAATTTACATGGCTACAGCTTCCATGTTTTTCTCCTCCCCCAAATGGGCACAGTCTGGTTGTCTACAGTCTGGTAAAAGAAGTGCTGTAGACAGACTACAATAACTTTTAGATCCTGTTCTTTTAATGGACTCCATGCTGGTAGTTGCTGCCTTTAAATGGGCTTAGGGAAAGCAGGAGATCACTGCTTGTAACTCACAGTGTGATCTGCAACGCCTTACATAGCTGGCCTTTTACCTGACCGCCCTGTAAAAATGCAATGAACATTTGTGCCCAGTACATCTATTGCTCCTTTAAAAAGTCCAATGTGGTCGCATTCCCACTGGTCTCAGCAGAGAAAGGTCTGTCAAACTATTTAACTCTCAAGTTTGTGCACTGTGTTTTGCTGTCGGTCTCTTCTCCACAGCTGTCTATAGTGGTACTCTGAAATAAAAGGATGTTTTGTACTTTTTTCTTCCATCATGTCATTGCGCAGTCTCTGCCCCTGCTGAAGAGTCTCTCCCAAGCCCTTTTCAGTTGACTTTGATGTCCTGACTCTTAGGAATAAATATGGAGATAAAAAGGGGGGGGAGGGGGGAATTTAAGGGAAAGGCTTACAGGGTTGATCACATTGGCAGGTACAGAGCTGGGTTGGTTTTTTTGTGGGTTTTTTTTGGGTGTGGGTGGGGTTTTTTTGTTTGTTTTGGGTTTTTTTGGTTTTGTTTTGTTGGTTGTTTTTTTTTGCTTGGAGTGTGAACTTTTGTTGGTGTTCATGGAACTTTTCACAGATTTGAGAATGATTCAGTAGCACAGGGTCCACTGGGACTGCACAAGGCAAGATGATGTAAAACACTTTTTGGAAAGCTTAATCAAGAGTTCAAATACTCCTTATCAGAAATAGGCAGAGGTTAAAATATATTATTAATTATTTTTAAATGTAAATTAACATAATCTAAAATGAAATAAACTATTCACTGACTCAGACTATATCAACACGTGAGATGTTTGTGTAACCACATTACCAACATACTGCTACCCAGTACCCTTTTTTTCTTGCCAACCATTTTGTCAGCCCACTTGAGCCCTGTCCTGGGTTGGAGTAGAAGGGGTTTGCTTTCTGCTGTGCTGCCTGGTCCCTGACCAAAGCACCCCAAACTGCTCCTACTACAAGCCATGCTGTTTCTATTTGTGTCACAGGATTACATCCCCTCGGGCTCCCTTGATTTGCTGGGTAAGGCTGGTGCAGCCTGGTGGGGAGCTCTGCAGGGGCACCCAGGTTAGCGTTTTGCAAGCTGGTAACAGAAGGGGAAACAACCAGGTTGTGGTCAGACCGAGGCTAATAAACGGAGAAAATTGTATCAGTTCTCATGTGTGGTTATTGTTGTTTTCAGATCTGAAGTAGCCATGGTACCTGATACTGCCTTTCCTGGTGTGCCCTGTACTACGTGCTTCATTGCAAGTCTTGTTGACTTTTGTGAGGAGGTCTTACACTTTGATTGCTGAGAGTTCTAGTTACAGGAACTAGGAGCAAGGTGGAAGGATTCCAAAAGAAACATGACCTCGATTTGGCTAGAGAAGGGACCCAGGTCCTACAGAGCAGGCATGGCATGAAGTGGTGGGCAGATCTTACATTTGCTAAGCAATCCTTGACCTCCTGTGGGGAAGAGGGGGTATTTGGAGTAGGGAAGAAAAGGGGGAGATGCAAGTCAGTCATTTGCCTCATGCCAGTGGACTTGGGACTTTGCAGAGCACGTGTAATGGTTTATGCAGAGGACTGATACATGTCTGAGGATGTGGGGAGTCTGACTTCAGACTGAATGCAGTCATAGTCGCTTTGTAGAAGTCAGGCATCAGTCAGGTGCTTGAGTCCCATGATTTCAATGGAAATCAAGGACCTGTTAGTGTCTGAAAAGGTTTCTTCATGCCTCATTTCCTGAGCTGTAACATAGGTAAAATTCCTCTCTGGGGATATTCAAAATTGGGTTTCTACCATGTCAGAAAGGTGATCCTGATGTGGTAAGACTGATATGAATAACTACATTAAAACAATACAGAAAACGTAACTGTCTTACACTATTACCACGAGGCTTGTACTAACACTGAAGAATACTTTATTCTTGCCAAGGATATGGGATAAAGTTTGTCTCTTTCTTTGGGGTAACTGAGGAGGAGAGCTGCAGTAATATTAGAGGCAAGGAATTTTAGTGTTGGTACGATGTGATTAAACTGCAAAAGTCCAGGACATTTTTAATTGCAAATTTATGAAAGGAATTGTCCCTCAAGTAATCCAAGAAAACTTCAGACTATTCAATATCTAATGATAACTTTTAAATATAATTTTTAAAATTTGTTGGTAATTAGTTTCAGTATATGAAGTCTGCAAAAAGAGTGAAAAATTAATTTGACATCATCCAGGTTGTGAGCTCCTCAAATTGAATGTGTTGATTTTGATGTCTGATGTCCTCAGTTTCCCCCGGACGTAAAACCTGAAGTCAGTCAAGAGTGTTATTAAGGACAAATGTCTGCCCTATATGTCTTGAGCCATCAGTAGTATAAATACACCTGGAAAGAGCAATCCCAGGGAGTGCCAATTAATGTTTTAAGGGGAAGAAACAATGGGCCAAGCTAATTTCAGAAAAAGTACCAGAATGCTATTATTGAGGAATCTGATCTGACTAAAAAAGATGTTTTCCAGTTTTCTTTTTTTGTTGTTTTTGTTTGTTTGGGTTTTTTGTTTTGTGTTTTTGTTTGTTTTGGTTTGTTTTTTTGTTTTGTTTTGTTTTTAAATTTATTCAGCGCCATTAAGAGCTACTGAAGATGATGGCAAAATCCCTTAAGTATAAACAAAAGCAGGATGCCAGAGTTCTTGCACTGTGCCTTTCAAATACTGGGTTTATTAACAATTGTTTATGAAGTCTGGCTTTTTCCTTATGTAATTTTCCTTTTAGCCTAGTTGGGAATTTCCCCTCTAGGTCTCCTGATGTGCATCTTCTNAGCAGGATGCCAAAGTTCTTGCACTGTGCCTTTCAAATACTGGGTTTATTAACAATTGTTTATGAAGTCTGGCTTTTTCCTTATGTAATTTTCCTTTTAGCCTAGTTGGGAATTTCCCCTCTAGGTCTCCTGATGTGCATCTTCTGAATGCAGGTCCTCTGTAAACGTTAATGGGAATTTTGTTATTTCCAACATATGACATTTCCAGGCAGCTGAAAGCCCTGGGTTTTCTTCCTTTTTGTTCTCCCTGGAATTGCTGGCTGTCCAACTCTTTTTCCATGTCTTTGTAGGTCACGACGAAGTGAAACATTGGTTATTAGCAGGAAATTATGTAGACACTTTACATTTCAATTCCTTCCTTCTTGGTTCTTCATCCTCCTGGTCTTGGCAACCAAGCGGAAAACTCCAAGCTATTTTGTACACCACATTGATGTCTAGATCTTGTTGTCTACCTCCACTTTCACAAAGACTTTTGCTCTGTTGACACGGTAGCTCTGGAGCTGCCGCCTGCCCCAGCCCATGTTACACCTCAGCCCCTCTTCCAGATGTGGACAGGGATCCAGCCTATGTGCTCAGGCATCTTCTGTGCTCAGGCAACTGGCCCAACCCCAGCAAAATCCACTGGTGATTTCACTGCCTTTCCTAGGCAAAAGCAGAAGCTGTGAGGATGTGCTAAGTGAACTGCAGATAAGAGTGTGCAGTACTGATGGGAGACTCACGATGAAACAGGTTATTTAACAGATAGAAATATTTCAAGGTGCATAATGTTGTCTTTATATTATTTTGTGAGGGCATTTCCCCATTATAGTTTTTCATAAGAAATTGCCGTTGGCCACAGTCTGAAACAAGATACTGGCCTAATTCAACCTTTGATCTGAGCTGATCTCTCCTGTGTGCTTAAATATCCTTTTTTGATCACATGCCTGATAAAGAAAACACTATTTTTAGTCACACAAGGACTGTCTGGAAGTGACATTCTCTCTTGCAATGGCAGTGTACGCTGGCAATCAGTTTATTTTGTTACATCATTATTTGTTATTTTAGAACTCTGTAAATACTGTGGAGTTAAATACAATATTTTTAAATCTTACTTGGGAGTCTGATGCTTGGCAAGATTACTTCTGGGCAAGGCACTGCCTGTGGATACAGTAAAAAACTCTTGTCTTGCCCCTAACAGCTTGTGGGTTTAGTTTAAGACTAGTAGCCCAGGCAGACAGAACTTACTACTTTTGAGAAGGTTTAGAAAAATTATTGCATGTACTATGAGAGCTAGATCTGGGCAGCTACATTGCCACCATCTCTGTGACCCCAGTGGGGAGTTTCTGTTCTGTCCCAACAGAGAGGATGGCTCCAGGCAACCAAACACCATGAAGAAAAGTAATGCTATAGAACTGGAAGGAATCCTCAGCTAATGTGTCCTTGTTCACTGACTTCTAGTATTGTGTCTGAAATGTACATTTTTCATTTTTGACAAATTCACATGAGCTCTCCAGCATTTTCCAAGAGCTCCCCTCCTATATCAGCACTTAGATCATGGACAAATTTAAAAATTTAGTTTGAAAGTTAGGATCAACACCAGATATTCCTGTTGTAACACTTGGAGCAAGTCTGTTGTACTCAGGATGTTAATGTTTGTTAGGAAATGAAAGAAAACTGCTGAAAGAAACATTTTGAAAACCTTGATGTTCATGAGAGGTGGTCCTTGTGTAATGGTTCCCGAGCATGAAGATGGTAGTTACAATGGATGCCCTTTCCCAGATTCCTTCATGTATGTCATTTGATGCTGCTCAGGGTGTTTGCATGTCCGAGATCCTGGTATTTGGTGATTATGGACAGTTTATGTTAGTGTTCGCTCATCTAGTCCTTGGAGCACCTTGCAGGCACTGGTGGTGGGATTTGTCTGACCATGGATGCTTGCTGTGTAAGGTGTCTGAGTCATCTCATATGGAAATACGGAGCTGAGAGAAATTAGTTGGGTTCTAAAACCACTCCCTTCTCTTTAACAAATGTAGAGAGAGTCCAGGGAGCTAACTGGACCATAGTTATTTCTCACAATCCTTCTTCCTTCCTTCCCCACCATGCTTTTTCTTCTTTTTTTCAGATACCTATTTGATTTTACTTGTTATCACCCTTTGCCCCTCCCTCTTTTGTTTTCTCTATATCTTCTTCCCATTTAGGACCAGTCAGGTCAGCAGCAGGGGTGGCTGTATACTTCTGTAAAACAACCTGCAGGGTGGGACAGAGCTGGCACGTTTTGGTGTTGGGCTGGTGGAGCTGGGCAGTACAGACCGGGTCCTGAGCCGTCTCAGGATGAACAGAAAAAGGGCTGCATCAGGGTAGGACCACTGCCACCTTTTAATTAAGTCACTTGGTCCTTGATTTCTGGAAAAGGGCAGTAATAGCCAAAGAAGAGTGCTTGCTTCTAGCTTTCCACAGTACCCATCGTATCCTAATATAAAAGGGCCATCTATTTTCAAAGCCACTTTCCAGTCACCAAATGGAAAAATCCTGAATAAAGTCTACACTAAAAATTCTGTTGCCTTCAGTGTAAGGGATTTAGTTCCTAAACTTGTGTATGTGTTGGCTAAATGTAATGTAGCATCTGGTATGTAAAATGATGATGACAATTCACATATTTTGAAATGGTCATTACTGTAAATGGAATAATTAGGAAAGATGCTAGAAGAAAATGAAAAAAAATTGTGTCTGCATTTTGGAAAAATACACACCCGGCTGATCCAGCGATTAGAGAGAAATTGTAATTGTAAGAGCTACCACAGGTTTTCATTGTGGGGTGAACAAGCAGAGCTCTTCCCTGTGCTTTCTGTAGTAGCATGCCCTTGACTGAGAAGAAAAATGGACCAGGGTAACAAAAAAAGGATCTGTTAGAATCTATCACATGTCAGCATTAAAGCTGGGAATGCAGATTTTGACCTCAGGCTTTCCAAATGCTCTTTTTGCCTTGGCAGTTCCCGTGACTTCAGCTGTTGTGGTGTCATGGAGCATCTTCCCTAATGAAGTGCTGGTGGCTTCAGGGTTAGCATGCTAAGTATGTAAGATACCAAGGGTGGTCCTTTGGTGTATCTCAATGAACTGTTGCAAGTACTGTGAGCAATTTTCAATTGCTTCCCTTTGAATGGTGTATAGGATTAAAGGAGGCTTTTGACAGACCACAGGTATCTTGCCTACAATTATGTGCCAGCATTTTGTCTTCACAGGCTGTGTCCTGATGACCTTAGTTACTATCTGTATTTATTCCTGACAGAGTTAGGCCCCTTTCCATTAAACTAGTTAATGTTGTAGCTGTTTACAGAGGACATGAATTTGACTTCAGACATCTTTAGCGCATTTACCTTGCTTAAATTTTCAAGAATGAAGCTTGACTTGATGGAGTTTCAAGTATCTCTTCTCTTGTTAAAATAGCTGTACATCTTCCAAGAGGGACACTTGTGTTCACTGTATTACCATGGAGAGTTACAGTATTTTAGTATCTTTTTTCCCTTTGCTAAGGTCCAGACAGAATTCCACAGTCACATTCTTGGTGAGTTATATTCTTTAATGACAGAAAGCTCTATAATGTAACATTTCTAAGAACAGGAGGGTTGCCTAGAAAGTGGTGAATGTGCACCACCAGGGCCGCTCTGAGAGCTGCCTGAAGTCATTGCAAATGGAAGTCTTGCCAAATGAAAATGGCCAATTTCTCTGACTTTCAGCTGAGGTCTCTTTTCTTAGCTCACGGGTCCTGTATGACATTTATAGAAAGCAAGACTTTGGTTCCTAACACTGTGGAGAGTCTCTCATTGCATGTCCAGACATAAGCTTGGTGCCATGTGCATTTTTCCTGGCTGCTGGATCAAATGCTACATCTTGAATGTCAGCCAACGTATGAGGCAAGAGGGACAGCCTCCTTGTCACCCAGGTTGCACAAGGGGGTGATGTCAAGGTGGGTTGCCTTGGGTTTGCTGGCACTGGAGTAGCTTCCCAGGGTTGACCTTTTGCCCAGTGCCACGAGGATGCAATCACTGCTACAGTTGGGTGAACTGAGCTGCCTGTCATGGCTTCTCCTGGGACCATGATCTCCTACAGTGGAGCAGAAGGGACCAGCAGAGGCAAAAAATTGTCACACTGCTCCACCTGCCTTGCCTGGAGGTTCCTGAGAGCAGTCCCAGAGATAGCACGGCATGGAGGTGATGTGTCCTGTATAGTACCCATGATGACTTATATACAGAGGTATTCATGGCTCATGTGCCCAAAATGTTGCACCCATGCAGTCAGAGCTGTTTCCTTCTAGCTGCATGAGTAGGGACTCTTCAGTTGTGAATTAGACAAACATCCCTTTCTAACTGGATCTTGCAGTCTGCTATGATAATAACCTGTGGTGTGGCCCTTAGACTATCCTACTCGAGCTGCTTCATTCAAAGAGTGTATAAGGCATCCATCTGGAGAACTATAGACTTTCAAGGACCCTCATTATTAAAATTGGGGTCTGGATTCATCCAAGTCAGTGGGAGACATCTGTGATGTAAATGGGAAGAGGATGTGAGTTTGTGTGCCTGAGTACATGAGATGGCTCTACCATTGCCTGTAGCTTTGGTGCGTACAGAGATACAAGTGCTGCTGAATTTGGAATAAGCCACCATCCTGCAGGCTTCCTACAGAAATACTGGTGAAGAGGATGTAAATGCAGGATCTAGCTGTGGAGTAAGTGGTAATATATGGGGGGTCACTTCTTCAGTGTGAAGATTAAACTGAAAAGGGCTTGTTTCCCAGAGACTGGCTTACATGCAGTCCTTTCTGTGCAAGTGCTCCTCTTCCAGAATAAAACTACCCATATCCAGTCTTGAAGAGGTTAATGTTGGCAGTGGGTAAGGATGCCTTCTTCTCTGCTCTGCGGTAGTGGTTGTACATTGCAGAAAGACTTACAGAACAGGAGAGGGAAAGATGTCATTTTAAGTCAGGCTGTGTTGACTCATAGGAGACATTCTGAAGGTTATGGATATATGTTAAGCAGGTATTAAATAGCCCTTGCTTTATAAATATCATTTACAAAAGCAAGTATCCTTCAGGGCACCAGAGTGTATAAGAATATGAGTTAATTAGAGTCTGCAGTTTCAAAGCAGCAGAACAATAGGATTTAGATCAGAGGAACTGCAAATAAGTTTGCTAGTGACTTCAAATCCGGTGATTTTTGTAAAACTTCCTGACCTCGTGCCTTGCATTTTCTTCTCCCTTACTGCTTTCTGCAGCTGTGTTGATTGGACGTGGTGTAGTGGTTTGTGATCTGTGTGACTCCAGAGAGGAGTGGTGCAGCTCCACTGTCCGATGGCTGTTTGCAGATGGGCAGGTTCACCCACTGGTGGGGAAACCTGCACAGCACTACTCAGAGGCACTCAGTGACTTGTTTTGCAGAGAAATGCGGGCTGGCAGGAGGAAGAGCCAAATCACAGGCTAATTTGTAAACAGGCTCGGTGGAGCATTTCATGGCCTGCAAAGTGACCAGGCTAATCCTGGAAACCTGCAGCCTTTATCATGACACCTGACACAGCAGCACAGCCGCCCTCCTCTGATTTACCAGATTTCCATGCTCACATCTCCGTCTTTCTAAACATGGCACAGATTTTTTTCCTTTCTTAGGCTTAAGGTGGGGAGCAGGGAGGGGGGGAGCTGGTCAGCAGTGGAAGAAATCTACATTAAGCCTTCCCAAAATCAGTGTGAAAATGCAGGGGGTCTCCTTGTGAAAGGAAGGGACCCTCACTGGGGTGGTGCATCGTTCAGGTTACTGAAGATATGACTCTGTCTGCAGTGTGAGCACCAGGGTGTCTCCTGGTGCATTCAGAAATGCTTGCCTGACTAACATACTGCTTACATTTGCTGACTCACTCTTGCACTGCCTTTTTCTTTCTTGTTCCCTGGATGTGTTGATTTTTATCTCTGTTACTAGGGCTGTGCCCCAGACACTGTATAATCAGCATGTTTGTGTTTGGCTCCCATGTGGGTGGGAGGTAGCTACATTTGGATACAAATGTTAATATAATTTACCCACAAGTGAATAATAGCAACAAAATACAGGGGTCTGACCCCCCCTGGCGTGGGAGGGAGGTCAGTGACACACTGCTCTGGGGGCAGGGCCATCCACAGAATCATTACCTGGCATTTCACAGCACCACCTGTTCAGTCTTGCTTTCTCTTCAGGTCCTGCTCCCCAATACTGTTTTGACTGATTAATTTAAATTCAGACTCATAGAATATTCTGATTTGGAAGGGACCCACAAGGATCATCAAATCCAACTCTTAAGTTAATGGCCTGTAGGCAGCTTTGTGCTTTCACCTGTAGAAGATGCTAGCATGGGCAGCCTGTGTCTGGAAGAGCTTTCAAAGTGGGAGCCATATCCGGGCATGGCTGAGAACCACAGCAGAGCTGCTGGGTCGCCTCTGTCCTGCTTTCCTAGGGGAAGTGTGGGTGTTCAAAGGCCCTGCTTTCCATGTGCACTGGTTGTAGGGTGCTCCTGGAAGAGCTTCTTTGGCTGCTCCTCTATGGCTGTGCTGCAGCAGCCCTGCATCCTCACAGCCCACTTTGCTTTCCCACTTTGATCTTTCACCAAGAGCCATTAAGTATCTTGCCACTTCAAAGAGTGCCTGTTTTTGATATGCAGTGCTCGTGTACTTCTGGAGTTACAGCTCATTTCAGACATATCTTCTCAAATACCAGTGATCCTAAGTGATGATCCTAAAATGTTTGAAGATCCAGGTTAGTATGCAAGGACAATTATGTCTTCAGGTTTTCTTCCTTTACAGCCCAGGCTCCTAAACTTTGTGTGTGAGTATCACAGATGGTTGCAACTATCTTGCCTTCTGAACATTTATTTTTCTTGCCCAGCTTGCTTAGATCTAGTTTGAAGCCCATCTCATTAAGTTGCTATCACATAACACTCCTGTCTCCTGTTTTAATCAGATGATGTTCAGTATTTTCACAGCAGTCCTCATGTGAGGAACGACACTGCATGGCCAATTACCAGGGAATTAATTAGCAGACAGTTTCTTCCCTTGTGGTTCAAAGAGCATTATGTATGCATTCCCAGGAGATCATACCGCACAGAATCACCTTGTAGCAGCATTGCTGTAAACAAAATATGCTTTTTCCCTCTGTGCCTTTTCATACTTTTGTGTTAGATTGGGAGCAGACAGACAGTGCTCACCAACATCACCAAGCAGAATCCAGCTTCGATGGTGCCTTCAAAACCCTCCCTGTGTTGAAACTACAGACTCCATGTGCTGGTTCTGCACAGAAGCAGCTGAATAGAGGCAATCTTCTGAGTACCTAGACACTTCAAGGAACTTCAGCCTGGAAAAGGCTGCCTTTTTGGTTCTTTTTTAAGCATGATTGCTTTTTTCAAGTTAAACAGTATTTATAGGATTCCTTACTGCAGGTTTCAGTATTCCACGTTCAGTGAGATCAGTGATATTTAGCATTTGCAAACAGAAATTTCAGAAAAATCTTGGCATTTTTGACTGTGACTTTTGTAAGTGCTGGAGGGCATTAAACATGCAGCTTCTCTGGAATCTTCTGTTAGCTGTTTCTTCATAGTGGAAATGACTGTCAGCTTCTTGAATCAAGCCCTGAAAGCCCTCCAGGCATTTCAGTGGCAATGCTAAGGACTTGTGACCAGTTTTACTCACTTTAGGATTTACATTTTTGTTATTGATTCTGAATACATAATGGACCAAATATATATTCAATCAATATCAGGACTATATGTGTTTGTACACAAACTTTTGCACACTTGTTAATGCATTTTTCTCAATCCCTTTGGCAGCAGAGTGTTGGCTGCAGTTTGCTTTCACTTGGAGAGGCATGCAGTATACCTGAGATCGACTGCCCCAGTGGTAGAAATACAGCCCTGCCATCTGCCATGGACTTACCTAGACTGCACTGGAGCAGGATGAATCTCTGGAACGCCTGCAGTACATTGATGATATTGTGTGGGGAAATACAGCTGAAAAAGTTTTGGAGAGAGGGAAGAAAATTGTCCAAATCTTTCTGAAAACCACTAATTTTTACTGGCTCTTAAAAGCAGTGCCTGGCACCTTGAAGCTATGCAGTGAGAACATATTGATTTATTTTACCCAAGTGAACAGAAATCAGTCCCAGAACAGACAATAATAAGAGAAGTTTAATAAAGAGGCCTTATCTTTATCAGTGGTAGCACCTATTCTGTTCAGATATACTCTACTGAAATATTTCTTCATTTCTGTTGCCTAAGATGAGCAATAAGCTTTTTCTTCAGCATGATGCACTCTCACAGGACTGGGTGAGCACTGGTAGTGGAACAGATGAACTCTTCTCCAGCTCCAGACTGCAGCACCTGCTCCCAGTAACATTTTTATGTCCCCTTGTGCAGCTGGATGATGAATTTCTGGGATGAAAATCTGCTTCAGTGCAGAGTTTAAAATGGAAACCAGGACTTTGCCACGCAGCTTTCAAATGCCCTTTATCAGAGAGTTGAGGAGAAGGCTTTACTGCCTTACCAGAGTACCCTGTAGGCTGGAAACCCTAAGCCTACTCCCACCCTAGTTGGCCCTCAAGCTGCTGACCCTTCAGCTTTGAGCCATATCCTCTCCCCAGCCCAAAGCTGGCTACTTGACTTTTTCTGTAAGATATAGAAAGAGGTTTATATCCTCTGGAAGATGCTTTGGGAAATATCCATATATTAGTTATATGGATTGTTAGATTTTCCAGCTGTTTTTGTACAAGCATGTTGAAACATCTCAATGCAGTTAGAGGTTATTAAGTCCACGTTGTTAAGTTAATTTTAATTACTTTAATAGACCTTTAGCATTCATGTTTAACCCAATACTACTTATTGGCCTACACGGTATGTTGATACTTTTTAAAGCTTCAGATTTGGCAGGACTCTGAAAGAGTGCTTGTATTTCCCAGATGCTTGGAGGGATTTCTTTCTGCTGCTGTTAACCAGCATAGACTTAATTTCTGCATTTGGACTGAAATTTAAAGCCATCTGCAGAAAGGAGCCTGATGCTGTCATTGTAAGCAGCATCACTGGCTAATTTTGAAAATGGTGCCTATTTATGTCTGCCAGGCAGAGGCATTGGGTGGAAGGCTGATGGAGAGAGAAAGAAACAGATTTGGTTTGGTTCAAATGAGGCATAAAACATTGTACCAGCCAAGGAGGTCTGAGAAGCTGCCCAACAGACCATGCAACCTTGTTCACTGAAGTGAAGCCTAGCACAGGATGCTTTCAGCCCTCTTCAGATTCCCTGGGAAAAACGTCCTACTGGCTACAGCACGATAGAATAAGTATCAGCCACCACATTTTCTGTGTTGTTTCAACATCTTTTCTTTTGTCATGAAAGTACTTCTCCAGCAATTCAATTTTAAATTTCAGAGTTTCTGGACTACATTAGCATTTAATCTGCCTTCTTCCAGCTGGCAATTTCTATCCTGATTTGCAGTGATTAAAAAATAATCTAACTAGGATTTGGTGGTACTCCAGGATTCAAGCATTTTTATCTTGTAAGTCAGGTTTTAAACTAAATGCACATTATGTGTACACCTGCTTTATTTAAAAAAAGTTTCATTCAGTGTTTTTAATGTAAAGACTATTGATGATTTCCTGGTTTATTCAGAATTGCAGATGTATAACTGTAGCTAGACAATGAGTGAGCATCTTCCAACTGACAGTTCATCTCTTCAAAGGGGCACCTTTTGTGGCCAGTATCAAAAAAGTACTAAAGCAGTTTGTAAGTCTCTACCTGTGGCTGCTACGTTTTTCCTGTTGTGTTTCAGGAAGCAAATCCAGCCCTACCACGTTTTGCTGACGCAAAGCTTCCACTAATGCCACAGGACAAGTTTTTTCCTATACCATGACCAGCTGTAAAAGAATGCTAACGTAAAAAGAGAAGAGATTCGAAAGTATATAAATACTTGATTCTCTTACAGAGATCATCTTCATGCAATTTTCTTAAATATTTTGTCAAGCTTTTCTGTCTCTTGTTTTCTTTAGTGTGTGTTGTCACTCAATGTCTGCTGACCTTCCTTGCATCAGCCTTCACTGTTTAATGACTCAAGGTAATGTGTGCAAATCCTGGAATTTATGTATTTGACTGATTTGTGAGTAAACCCATCTCAGTGTCTGTTTAAATATGCTTGAGCCTTAAGCAGTGCTGATGTCGATACCCTACAGATGTATTGCACTTATATTGCAGATACTTGGACATGACAGGTTTTATTTATTAGCTCTTGTCCAGTTGTGACAAAGTACCAAGTAGGAGCACTGATTTGGATAAATAAGAAGGATGTGGACCTGCTGGAGTGAGTCCAGATGAGACCACAGTTGGGGTTGTTCAGCCTGGAGAAGAGACGGCTCTGGCGAGACTTAATAGCACCTTCCAGTACCTAAAGGGGGCCTCTAAGAAAGATGGAGAGGAACTTTTTACAAAGGCGTATAATGATAGGACAAGATGGAACGACTTCAAACTGAGTGTAGATTTAGATTGGATATAAGAAAGACATTCTTCACTGTGAGGTTGGT
Source organism: Pachyramphus minor (assembly GCA_013397135.1). Classification (NCBI taxonomy): domain Eukaryota; kingdom Metazoa; phylum Chordata; class Aves; order Passeriformes; family Tyrannidae; genus Pachyramphus; species Pachyramphus minor. The sequence continues at coordinate 467,596 of VYXB01007938.1, forward strand.
GAGGCACTGGAACAGGTTGCCCAGAGAAGTTGTGGATGCCCCATCCCTGGAATTGTTCAAGGCCATGTTGGATAGGGCTCTGAGCAACACAGTCTAGTGGAACATGTCCCTGCCCATGGCAGGGGGATTGGAAATAGATGATCTTTAAGGTTCCTTCCCACCCTAACCATTCTGTGATTCTATGATTTTCTATCAGATAAGTACACTTTTTGCAGAAGTTTTACTTAACCTGCAAATATTCCCACAATTTTGTTCTGGTGTGTTTTTGGGTTTTTCAGTGGTTAAGCATGTATGATGACACCCATATTACCAAAGCTGTAGTCCTTGGTTCCTGGTGTTAGTGCTCCATCCATATGGCTTTCATGGCTTGCCTCTCATTTTTTCATGTTGTGATCTGTTTAGCTTAAGACATCTTTTGATCTTTGGTTTGTAAACAAAGGCAGTAAACATTTCTGTAAAGTGTCCGGGGCTTTGTTGAGAGAGTTGTCCAGTTGTGCCATTAGGCACTGTTTAGTGAAATAGCTTATCCCAGTAGACATTGAAATGCAATGTCTAGGGCATCCTATTTCTAACCTGGGCTAGACAAATAACTATATTTGGACTCCACCAAACGTTTATAGAGTAGGCTGCAGTCACACTAATGTCAAACATTGTTTTATCACCCATGACTAGAAAATAGCAGCATCCTTGAGTAGCATCATGCAATGTCTCAATTTTATGGCACTGCTCAAAAGCAAATGTAATGAGTGTTGCTTTGTAAAGACTTACTGCACCCTCGGACACTGATGGGGATAAACTACTGTTCCCATTTCATGATGCATTGTGTGCACTCTTTACAGCATCATGTCTTACTTGGTACCAACCTGGACTGTGGTCCTGCATGAGGTAGTACCCTTTCACTCATTATGGTAGCTGCTTCCAGTTTACCTCAGAATGAAGATCCAGCAAATCTGCATGCACAAAGTGAAAGATTCAGGCCCAGGTTTCAACTATACTAGAGTTTTTGAATATTGAAAATCTTTGATTGTAATTTTATTGGTTTCCTACAGTGAGTGTGAACTAGGTCTAAAATTCCAACAGGCTGTACATTTTAAAGTTCAGGTGTGTTCATTTCACTGAATTCAGAGAAGGTTTCAAACCTCCCAGGGTTACTTTTTCCAAGTATACAACCACTGTTACTATTCTTTTATATATAATTCTGTTCTGTAACTGTTTCAGTTATAGTGTTGCTTGGGTAGCCATCCTAAGTCTGATAAGAGGTTAATTTGGGAGACCTAATTCTTAAACTTGTGTCATTTTAACAGTGTGGTCTAGAATATATTTTCAGCCTTATACTTTAGGTTTTTTCTGCCAGTGGATTAATAAGTCAGGACCAAGTTTTAAGTTAAGTAAGTAGGAAATAAGGTATGAAGTACAGACTTCCAGAATCCAAAAAGATAGGCTATTCCACGTTTTAATGAGATGTGAAATTTTCTTACTTTGCAGAAAAAGCTCTCCAAAGAAAGATCACTTTTGTCTTTAGGTTATTCTGTGCCTAGAGTAATTTTTTTCTACTAACAGCTACTGTCTAATAGAGTTACTGTCCAGTTATAAAATAATAATTTTTCTTGAGACGCCAAGGCTTTCTTCTCTTGTTTAGTATATCTACTTTTTGCTCTCCATGAATGAGACCATAACAGCTGTCCTACTATACAATATATGTAGCAGACCAAATACAGACACAGTAGTCTTTTCCCAAAATAAAGGTTTTCCTACAGATCAAATAAGGCAAAATCAGGTAGCTGAGTTCCTGAGAGCATTGAAACTTCAACATGTGATGTGTGTGAATCTGGATGCTCAGCATGGGACTTTGCATCAGAGTTAACTGTGGGGACAGATTCCATATTTCAGTGATAACCTTTTAGAAGGTGATAAAATAATATCTGAAGTTTAACATAAGCTGTTCCTCAGTAACAAAAAGTGATGCAGTAACCTGCACAGACTAGTGTGACCAGATTAGAGTATCTGATATAGCATCACAATAATACTGTTTCTTACTAACTATTATCAGCACAAGAGTAGTGGACTGCAAACTCATATAGACCCTGCATGCTCTTTCCCCATTCCCGTGCTTGCAGAGCTGTGCAGAGATCCATCTGTTCTGCTGTGCACTTCAGTGTCTATGTGGGGTTTACAATGTTTTTAGGCTCAGTCACAGTCTTCACAGAAGGCAAATTTTGAAGTAATTTTAGAAGATCATAATGAATCAGGTACTTTTTAGTTGTTCTTAGGATGATCACATAATTCTATATTAGATTTAGTTCAAATCAGTATAGTTTAGGCAGTTAAAATAGCTGGGAAATAAGCACAAAGACTGGAGAATGAGTCCAAAAGGAAAAAAAAATCATTGAAACTTCCTGGTCAACATCTCAAAGGCTTAGAGTATTACCTTCTTTTCAAGAAACTTCAAGCTGCCCTTTCCTGGAAGGCCAAGAGGAATTTGCTGTATTCTGTCTAATCATTCTGTATCACTCCTTATAGCTCCCAAGTGTAAAGGTGGCTAAGCCTAAATTTGCTTAATGGTCAGTAGAAAAGGGCCTTGTATTTTTAAACCTCTTCCATGGAACCCAAGGTGGAGAGAATTTGAAAGAGAACAGCATGGTCTGGACATTTCTTTGCAGACCTGATTAACCTGGGGAGCTCTTAGCAATTATAGGGTTTGCCTTTGTAGGGTCCCTTCAATGCTGGGTTTCGTGTAAACAGGAAACAATTGAAGAAGAAATGTCATGCTCTATTTTCATTGCATTTCCTGTGCAAAACTGTGGGCTGAGCCATTTGGGAATTTCCCTCTTAATTACACCCTTGGTTGTGAGAGGTATGTCGATTGAGGTTCAACAAGACCAAGCACTGGATCCTACACTTCGGCCACAACAACCCCATGCAGCACTACAGACTGGGAGAAGATGGGTTGGAAAGTGGCACAGTGAAAAATGACCTGTGCTGGTTGATAGCGGCTGAACATGAGCCAGCAGTGTGCCCGCATGGCCAAGAAGACCATTGGCATCCTGGCTTGGATCAGCAATAGTGTGGCCAGCAGGACCAAGGCAGTGATTGTCCCTCTGTGCTTGGAACTGGTGAGGCCACACCTCAAGTGCTGCATCCAGTTCTAGGCCCCCTCACTTCAAGAAAGACATTGAGGTGCTGGAGCGAGTCCAGAGAAGGGCAATAGAACTGGTGACAGGTCTAGAGAGTGAGTCACGTGAGGAGTGGCTGAGGGAGCTGAGGTTGTTTAGCCTGAAGAAAAGGAGGTTCGGGGGTGACCTTATCACTCTCCACAACCAACTGAAAAGAGGTCGTAGCCAGGTGGGTGTTTGACCTCTTCTCCCAGGCAACCAGCAACAGGATGAGAGAAAATGGCCTCAAGCTGCATCAGGGAAGGTTCAGGTTGGACGTCAGGAGGAATTTCTTCACAGAAAAGGTTGTCAAGCATTGGAACAGGCTGCACAGGGAGGTGGTGGAGTCACCGTCCCTGGAAGTGTATAAGAAAAGACTGGATGTGACACTTCATGCCATGGTCTAGTTGACATGATGGCGTTTGGTGAAAGGTTGGACTCAATGGTCTCAGAGGTCGTTTCCAACCTAACTGATTCTGTAATTCCATGATTGACTTTGCCTGATGCCCGCACACACACACCTGCCGGGAACTGATTCAGGCAAATTGCCTTGTGTAATGAAAGGTGTTTCAACTCAGTTTGCTCAAAAAAAAAACCTGAGGGCTGGATTCAGTCCTCAGTTATGCAAGAGGAGGTGCAGGGAGATTGTGTCCCTCTTGCTAGCTGTGGGAGGAATATGGCATGGTATGAGCTTGGCACCATCCTCCTTTCAGGCATTCCCAGGTTAGTATCGTCATGATTATGGCTTCTGCTGGTTGCAGGTAGTCACACTGCGTGGTTGGGGAATGCAAGCTGCCCGCCCCTGCCCTTTGGTCACGCATGAAGTTGTGTATGTTGCACAAATGAACATTACCATGTATAATCCTCTGAGCTCTGTGGGATGAGCTGCACTGATTGCCTTGGGGCTTTCTGTTTGTTGCCATGTCACTATAGTAATGATATATCTTCAGATCAGGAGAGGAAAAGACCACCTGAGGCAGGCAAGTCCTTTGAAAGTTTAATAAGTGCCAGCAAAATAAAATCAGAACATCGGGGTATCCATAAACTCTTGAAAGTTCAAGGAATTTGTGCATAAGTAATAGTAGTAACCAAAGCAGGGCAGCAGGTGAACACTGGTCTTGGCTTTCTTTTGGTAAATTTTGTCCCTTCTCTTGACTGAGACCAGATGCAATTAAAAACTATAGGTTTTTGTGATACTTGCTGGATTAGTTGTCTGCATTATTGAGAATATGTGGCTCTGCTGTATGGATGGATGCATGCCTACATGAGAACTTTTGAAAGGCAATTTTTATGGAGAAACAATGAAATGACACAGTAGGGGGATGACTGCCAAAACATTCTTGATAAGCCACAGAAAGTTAAATAAGAAATAAATACATGTTCTAACTTAAAAATTGGGGGGTTTGTTTGTTTGTTTGGCTAGTGAGACATGTACTCTGGCAAGATGATTTTTCTTGGTATGATTGAGATGTGTGCTGGAAGATACAGTGACTGGGCTTAGAAGTTTCTGTGTGATGTGCCGCTTTGCTTCTGCCCCATACATTTTCATTAAAAAGAATTTTATGATCATCCAACATGAAACATGATACTGAATTGATAATATACCCATAGCTATAGGAAAGAATGCCTTTTGAATCTATGCACATGGTGCACAATTCATCTTTTTACATAGCTGTATTGGAGGAATGGTATTTAAATTGCAGCCTGTAATAATTACAGGAAACCAGACATTTACATTTATGCATCTAATATTTTAGAAGTTCAGTTTCTTAAATATATTTTTTGGATAAATGTCACCTCGCTGGAACTTGTGCAACCAGGTGATTTGTTCACTTGCACAATCAAGAGCAATTCAAATACGCAAGAGGACAAAGATAAACTTGGTTTTGTAATCATAACGCCAAAGGCCTTTATTTTTATGCAATTAAAATTTCACCTCAAAATTGCATAGATAGTTGTTTGCATAGCACCTCCTTTGATTCTTCAGCCATCTTATCTCAAGAAGGATATTTAAAACATGGGTTAAGCAGGTGCTGAGCTGCAGTTTGTTTGGAGCACTTCTGGGCCTTGCTGCTTACTTCTGATGAGGCAGTGGTTAAGGTCTTAGGAGGTGCTTTTAGTTGTAGCCATACTAAGTTTTTCTTCCTTGATATTTCTTCCCAAGGGCTGGGAGTGTGGGTAGCTTAACCATTTTGTAGTTTGTCTTGTGCTGCTCGGCCTTTGAGTGCTTTGGTATTTGTTTTTTATAGCCAAGGAGGAGGAAATTCCAGCTTCTCCTGATCATTTTTAATCTTTGGAAAAGTGCCTTGTAGAGAAAACAACTGCACACAGCCAGTGTTTAACTGTATACCCACTGTGTTTGGAGATCCAATGACTTCAAACAGCTCTTTTGGAGAATGTGCTGGTGCAGCAGCTGTTACTGTTATAAACAGGTCAGGTGTTTCCTTGCACAGAACATGCTTGAGTGCATGTCCAAAGAGGCAAATATGGAATAAAGGCAAAAAATTATTTTGGATACTGAAAAAAATTTTGTACAGTGTTATTTTGACAGTGTTATTGTGAAGATCAGAAAAGTTGTGAAAGAACTCACAGATGATGCAAGGGCCGCAGAGGATGCCCCCTGAGGAAAACTTCAGATGTTTATCTGGTGATTTAATCCAAAATCATCACGTTAGCACCAGAAAGGAAAGAAAATAACTGACCACTGAAGCATTCTTTCATCTTGTAAAGCAAAGATGAACAAGGGTCTGTACCTGAGAGGTGAAGCCCTGGGCACAGCAACTATGGGTAGTAATAAGTCTGGTTCTGCATTAGAGCAAATTAGTAACCTACATAATGAGACTACTGTAAAACCTTTTGGCACCTAAGAAGATTTTGCTATTTTCTTAAATGTTTTCTGTCAGTTCTTCTTGAGATAGTTACATCTTTAGAAAAAAGCATATATTGTTATTAGTCCCTAGGTAGAAGCTTCAATGTAGAGTTTCTGGAATTTCAGTAGCAAAACAAGGCTAAAAACTTATATTACTTTAACTGCCATGTCCAGTTCTTCTTTTGTACCACTTCTTGTGTTACCAGTGTTGATAGGGGCATCTCTGGGAGGTAAGGCTCTGTCACATAAACAGGTGCTGGAGACAAGATGCAAGACTTTTGCTCCTATGCTCACAGGATCAGCTTAAATGTATGTTCAGTCTCTTACCTGGATAGTTTTATTACATGCTGTGGATGTAACAATACTTATAAATACCATTGCCTTTCGTTTCCCACTGGATTATCATGTTCATTTACTTATACCTTTGGCCAAATTAATCACCCAGAAAGTGGAGCTCTGAAAATGAGGAATCCAAAAATACTGAGGGCATTGAGCTTTGGTTATGAGTAGCAAGCGATTTTTTTTTTTTTCTGAAAGCAAAAGGTGAGTGTGTAAAGCCAGAGGATGGCAGAATATTTTATCAAATACTGCTGCTCAGAGTTGCCACTGGGATTTCAGAAAGCAAATTTTCAGATAAGATAGAACTAAATACTTGAAAAGAAAATGATTAAACCCTTGCCAACTAAGTTTGCATCAACATATAATTTTCTACCCAATAGCTTAAACTGAATTGAGTGCTGCCTAGTTTTTTTTCCATAAGGCACCAGCTCTGAGAGTTTAATGATAACAATTTAAACGCATAATTTGCTGATTCCTTTGTGGGCAAACACAAAAGAAGTAGACTGGGATCATCACATCTGAATGCTATCTGCCATCAAAGGTGTGATGGGCTGAGTCTGAGAAAGCAGTTTTTGGGTTTGTTAAAACTAAATGCCCTCTCCTCCCAGAACTTCCCAACACCAGTATGCACACAGTATGTATATAGAACGTATGTATTGGTTTTGCACATTGCAAGAGACATAGATGGTCCAGGTAGTAAATTTTGCGAGCTTGTCTTTCCTAAATGCGTGTGTTATTAGAAAGCTCAGTATTGGCTAAGTCTGGAGCACAGGCAGAACAGTTCATGTTGGGCAGAGGAGAGGAGCCTGCTCTTATGTAAAAGACATTGACACAGTCCCGCTCAGCTCTGGGCCGTCCCTGCGGATGCTGTGATCTAGCAGCAAGTGAACTCATGCTCTCTGCAGGGACACAGTGACTCAGTAGCAGACAGATCCCATATAAACACCACAGCACTGTTTGGTGAGCGCTCAAACGCAGCAGCCAACAGGGATTTGAACATAGTGTCTGCACTTGAGAAAAGGAATCAGAGGCAAAGAAAAAGAACTACCTGAAAGTGCTGGAAATTAAAAAAAAACCACCACAACCAGCAATCAAAACCAAATCCCACACAATAACCTTAGCACTGCACTGATTTGCTTACTTAGAGATGTCTGTGTCTGTCTCTCAGTCTATCTTTCTAGTAATCTCCTTCACTGATACTTGGTATGTCTGATTTTTGAAAGACTAAGATTGCTTTTTTAATAAGAAACTAATGAAATCATGGTGTTAATTAGTCAATTGTTGTGGAAACAGGCTGCTTATTTTAGTTTATTGTAGGAGTAAAATGTGCCGTTAGGTCAGCAGAGACTAGCTAAGCCTCCTAAAGCTGCTTACATTGTATTAGAGAACCTGTAAAGTACGGGGAGGCTCATTATTTCTTCTTCAAAGTTATTTCAGGAATGTCACTGTGAAGTGCACAAGATCCCACTTCAGAAGAATCACAAATACTTAAAAAAAAAAAATAAATTATTTCAACCAGTAAAAAGATCTGTCAATGGTACAACAGTGCCATAGCGTGCTGTTTGAGGAAAACTATAAATATAGAATAAAGTGCCCCATTTCTAGCGAATCAAAGCTTTTTATTCAACCAGTGCTGTTAGAAGTGCACTTTTTTCCTGTCGAGTCTCTGAATTCAGACAGAATTGGTTTTGCTACATTGAGGCAATCATTCGGTTGCCTTTGCGTTGTGATATCAGTAGCTGCCATCCAATCTGTTTAGATTGAGTATTAAAGCCAATAAACAAATAATTTGAATGCGACTGTAGTTAAGATGATAAAACTGATGGTGTGGCTTTCTAGATAAAAGTACTAGCCACTCATCAAGAAACTATAGTTTGTCAAAGGTTTTTCAGTTGGAGTCTTTTTTAGTGTTGAGGGTTTTACTGAGAGGGCTTGTCCATGTGCAATCAGGAGTTTACACAAAGACCACAGGGGTGACTCCATATCCCACCTGGAAAAGAACAAGTGAAAGCACGGAGCAGCTGGGTTGTTACTGAAGATTGCACGAGTAACTTGGGCAAAAGACGTGTTTGTTTATGTTGTGTGGGGTTTAGAGGGTTCTTAACTAGCTAATTAGTTATTTGTTTGGATCTTATGGATGACATTCATTACTCTTCTCCACGTATTTGTGTGAAAACTGGAAATGGTGGGAAAAGACTGCTTGTGAGAGGGCCAGTAACTATGGAGTTAAGGCTACAGGATACAATGTGAAAGTTTCCCTTTGAAACCTGCATGAAGTGAGATGATTAACCTTGGGTATCTGCTGCATCTGGAGATTTTCAAAGTGAGTGATGGTTATAATATCTCCCCAGTAGGCTCCTAGTCAGAAACACCAAATGAGAGTCTGCAAAAGGTACTGAGCAGCTCCACTCTAAAAGCCAGACTGACAAGATCTTGTCATCTGAAAGCCGCAGACATGTACAGTCACTGTCCTCTGTGACACCTTAGACAACACTATTCAATAAGTTGTTCTTGGCTGTTTCATGTATGGTCAATTGCTGATGCCCAGTCATATATATATATGTAAATGTAAATATGTGACAACTGCCCAGTTGGATGAGTGACTGATTTTTACCCAAGCTGCAATACTTTAAAAAGAGTGTAAGCTAGAATTACTATCTTACATGATATGACTGAAAGCTGTCTTGATCATTACTTTTAAAAATTAATGGAATAACAGGCCCCTGCAAGCATGTCATTTATCCTACATCTGCACATATGGACATTTGAGGACCGTAGCCCATAACTACAACTGAAAGAGTGCACCCATCATAGTGTCAAGTCCACAGAGGCCTGGGTGCAACCGAACAGTTTTAATTTCATTTTCCATGGTCAAAAGAACAGGGAGGGTTTGTGAGATCTCCCACCAGTAATCTCTTGCAGAAGATAATCTACTCCAAATAAAACTATATTCTTAGGAGACTAAAGAAGGGGAAAGCTAAGGTAAGCCACAGAATTGCTTTTATTGCATACGTTGGCTATTTTTTTTCAAAATCAGTGCTTTAGCAGGGTGCTTGTTCAGGATTCATTATGCATCTATGTTGTGACTCAATGTAAAGGCAGTGTGAGGGAATGTGGTGCCGAAGGTATCATCCTGTTAGTGAGACACATAACCTCTGTCGAGCTCATGTGCAGTCATAAGAGAAGGGTTGCCAGCTTGAGTGCAGTGATTGAATTTCTGTTTGAGTAATTATGTTGTGCCTACCCTTCCTAAAGTTCGCTGCGAAAACTTAATAAATCCTAGTTCTTTTAAGTCCTTGAGTAAATAATTTTATTGCATGTGCATGTCACATTATTTACTGTCTGCAAAGAGGTAGCAATATTTTTTTAAAGCATGCACTGGTGTGCTGTCAGAATGAATTTATTAATTTTGGGATGTGCTTATGTATGGGCTGAATTATATCAGTGCCCAAAAAAAAAGAGCATAATTTTTTAAAAGAGTGGCTGCAATGTGTCAGCCACTACTGAAGGTCATGTTTAGCCTTTTGGTTTGCTGGACTGGCAAGAGGGACCAATATACCAGGAATAACATGGTTCACCTTTGAAACACTTTTCTGAACCTAATGAATGATTGGCTAAAACTTGGAAAGACCAAGTATGATCTTTTATGGGTTTAGTATTTATTTATTTTTCTTGTTCTCTTTACAAGTGTGCTAAAAGCAAACAGTCTGCAACAGTGAGTCAGAGAGGCTAATTGTATCTTACACAGAAAATCCCCAAGCTTTTTCAACTTGAATTATTTCTCATCTACCTTCATTGAATTCATTGCTGGTGAAGGATGATGGGTGAGCAGTCCTAACAACTGAAATTTTCTGAGCTCAGCTGTGTAAAAGTAGCATGCTGCAGTGACCTATCTCTGCTTTGCTTCTCTGCTGAGAGCAAATTATAAGGCTGTTTCTTGCTAAGCGTGGGTTTAATGCTACCAGCTCGTCTCACGCAGATTATCAAACAGTCTTCAGGTAGTAATGACCTTTGGTCATGGTGGGCATAGGCCAGATCTGAACTAGCAAACTGTAAAAGGATCTGTATCCCATTACCAAACCACTGTCTGGTCTTACTCATTAACATTTTAGCAGCAAAAGTTCATATGAGTTATTTCATTAATAGTCATGAAACTAATTACATTGAAGTGCATCTGTCAGTGGTAAAGGCAACGGACTTCTGTGCTTCTGAATAAATTCAGTCTGTGTTAGGAAATGTTATTCTGCTTCTAAATGAGAGAAATACATTGCAAATCATGAAGAGGTATTAAAAAGGAGAATGCAAATGTGTCCTAAATGTGATGTGCTTGATACTGCAGTTCCCTAATACAATCAATTAATTAAGTGAATAATCAGAAGTGTGTTTGAGTAGAAAAAGGGTCTTGGGCAGTATTTTGTGCCTTTTTTCCTCCCTCAGGCACCAAAACCTCTGGAAGATAAAAAAGGTTATAGGAAAGGAGGGTTGTCATTGACTTGGATAAAATCAAACACAACCCAGAATCAAGACCACCTTGGTTATGTAGAGATGAGATCTGAGCATACCGAGGAATTCTGACCAGAACCCATAAGGTTCAAGTGATTTCAGTAGGAATTTGGCATCTGCTTGTGACTAAGGACATGGTCAGTTTTTATTTGCTCAAGATCACAGGAAAGTTTGTGATTGAGCAGCTCTAGTTTCTGGAGTTCTAACCTAGCAGCCCAACACTGCAATGATTCTAGTTTACTCAGAGTACGTGAATTTTTCCACCACATAATTCCCATACCCAGTATAGCATGTCAGGTCAGGTCCTTTTCCCATATCTTCCTGAACCTGCATGTGCTCCACAGACAGCATGGAGATGTGGAGGTCAAAGCATACATAGAGGTATCTGCTGCCTTCAAGAATGAAAAACAAAGTTGTCCTTATCATGTGATTCCTCTACAGTCGCAGGTTGGGAAGTGGCTGGTCTGACCCCAAAGAGAGAGTTCTTTGCTAAGGATTATCCAAGAGCTATGATCCTAGACCCTATGAGAAGTTAATTACTCTACAGTTTAAGGTATGTTTTTCTCCTTTCTAGGGTGAGCAAGTTGAGGAGGAGAGAGAAAAGGGAAGAAGCTTTAAATCTCTTTCTGCTAATTCTTGCCATTGAACAGCATTCCCCCACAGAAGGGACTCGAAAGTAAAGATAGGAATATGGCCAAATCTATTTTTGTAGCACAGTCTTCTGTCTGTAAAATGGCCCTAGCCAGTTCTGGGGTGAAGTTAAAGGGGTGTGAGAAGAGTGTGAGCAATAAGAAGGTTACACAGGCATTTAAGGTAGATGAACCACTTTCTATAGTAAATGATGGCCTGAAGTCAGCTGCATTTACCAACAGTCCGCTGCTAGGAAATATACTGTTTATGGATAGTTATTACTGTAAATCTATGAATATTAACATGTCTTTATGTGACTCATAATGCTGTGATATTTTTCACAGGTGTAAGAAGTTAGGGAAAAAGGGTAGTTTGCCCTCTTGGCTTTATTATCTATGATCTTTATGTTGTTCTAGGCCCTAGCAAACACAGTTGTGTTACAGATGCATTGCAGGAGGTGGGAGTCTCCAAAGTTTAAGACGACAATGCAGATATAGAAAATATATATTTATTTTATTTATAATTATATATTTATTTTATATCTGGACAACTAAACTGAGATACTTCAAATGACCTAATATGAAGTTCATGAGGTGGTACGTTCATATGTAACATACATGCGGTATCCAGTGAGCTGTTGTAAAGCAAAGATGAAGCTTAGTTACTGTTGCTCCAGTAAGTTCTGGTTCTATTTCTGTTCTTCAGACATGCTCTAGAGAAACCTGCACTAGAGTAAGTGTGATGGGGTTGTACAGTGCAGATTTACAATGGAGACAGCCTGGCACCAGCGCAAATACCGTCATGTATTACTGCTACAAATGCCAAGGAAATGAACTGTAATGGGCTCAGCTGGGTTGGACAGGCCAAAAATTAATAGAAAGAGACAAATTGGGTTTTTTATTTAGTAAAGTGCAACTTGTTCTTACTTGGAATGTTCCTCAGCAGCCTACGGACTTCTCAGTTTGTCTTGAGAAGAAGCTAAGCTGCAGAGGGACCAGGGATGTCACCACCTGTGTTCAGTGAGTGGGAGTTACAAAAGGATAATCCCCAGGAAGCACGAAGGCAAGCCTGCGGTGATATCTATCCCCCTCTGACTCCCAGCTAATGTTTGTTGTGAGGCTGCAGAGGTTGTAAATGTCTTGAATTGACTCCTGCAGTTGGCCACAGCAGGAACACTGTCAGATATGTAGTTCTGCTCGTGAGATACCTTTGTTTAACTCACTCTTGGAAGCTGGGCCACGTGAATTTTTTAGATGAGGAATAGCTTTTTCAAATGTTTCTTTTTCACTTAGTAAGCGATAATGATATAATCAACACACCCATATAGGAAGTGGCACTCTTGCCAACCAAGTCAGAAAAAGGCCGAGTTGAACACCTTAGAAGTACTGCAGCAAACCCCAGGGAAGGGGAACAGATATTCAGCCCACCTGTGCCTGTGATGAGGTCAAAGAGAGAAGTTCAGTCGCTCCTTGCTTCTCTGCAGCTTCACCACATATTTTGGCAGTGTTTGGCCTCCTCACTCTGTTATTTCCCACTAGGCCTGTGCAGATAAAGAGGACAGGATACAACTATGTTTGTTATTTTATAGGCCATAGAGCAGCTTTGCCTGCAGAATTTATGTTTGGCTTGGAGTTGCTGAGCTGTATTTCTCAGCTGTAGAAATAGATGCATTCTGTCAGCTTATGCCCTAAGCAAGGGTTGTTCCCTGCCCTCACTGCACAATAAGTTGCACTAAGAGTGTGTCCAAAGAAGGGCACTGAAGCTGTTGATGGGTCTAGAGCACAAGTCCTGTGAGGAAGGTTGAGGGAGATGAGGTTGTTTAGCCTAGAGAAAAAGAGGCTCAGGAGTGGATCTTCTCATTCTCGACAACTATGTGAAAAAAGGTTAGTGAGGTATGGGGTGGTCTTTTTTCACAGAATGTGTTGCATTGGAAGGGACCTGGGGAAATCATCTAGTCCAACCTCCGTGCTCAAGCAGGGTCCCCTAGCACACATTACTGAGGGCTGTGTCCAGATGGCTTTTGAGTATCTCCAGAGAAGGAGACTCCACAACCTCTCTAGCCAACCTGTTCCAGTGTTGTCACCCTCCTGGGAAAGAAGTTCATCCTCATGTTCAGATGGAACTTCCTGTGTTCCAGTTTCTGCCCACTGCCTCTCATCTTATTGCTCGACACCACTGAGAGGAGTCTGACTCCATCCTCTTGACATCCTTTCCAAGTAATAGTTGATAGGACAAGACAAAATGGCCTCAAGTTGTGCCAGGGGAGATTTAGATGGGATATTAGGAAAATTTCTTCACAGAAAGGGTTGTCAGGCACTGGAGCGGGCTGCCCAGGGGAGCAGTTGAGTCACTGTCCTTGGTGGCTTTTAAAAGATATACAGATGTGGTGCTTAAAGACACGGTTTAGTGGTGAACTTGCCAGTGCTGGGTCAACTTGATAGTCTTAAAGGTCTTTTCTGACCTAGAAGGTTCTATGATTCTGTTTTTTCTTGATGCATGCATGGCCACAGCTAGAGAATTATGTGGAAAAGCACATTCACAACTGCTATAGGTTACCAGCTTGGCAGCCCTTGCACATTTACAACTGGAAGCAAACATCAGCTTGGCAGCCCTTTGTCCACAGTTACACGTTGATTAGTGCAGGTCCCTCCACGTCATCTCAGCTGTGACCTGGGCTGACTTGACCTGGAGTGGGAGAGTGACTCAGTTAATTCCCCTTCAGCCCTTTTGGCGTCTGCTGCAACAATAGCTGAGCTGCCAAGTGCTGTCAGTGCAGTACAGTGCTGTCCTTCAGGAGATCTCTTGGAAAGGGGGTTGAAACTTCAAAAGAATTGTCAGCATCAGCTGGTAAAAACTTCTGGTTACCAAGACTTCAGCTCAGATAAATACTGTTATCTCTAAGAGCCAGGCTCCCTTTCTCTCTCCCTTCTGCACACACAGTGTAGAGCCAAACCCTGAAATCTTTATCTTTTTTGAGTGAGGTGTTTAAACATTTGGCTGAGTTGCCTTCTGAACTGGAGTCCTTTAAACTGTGTAGCTACAGGGATGTGGAGTGCTGAGTAAAGCTGGGCTTGGCTTGGGGAGGTGTGGAAGCCTGGTAAACTGCAGTTCTTCATCGTTCTGCTGCAAGGGAGGCAAGCACATGGGGGAAGGGAAGCACAGGCCAGTAAAAGACTACACTTCTGCTATGAGTGTCCCAAAGGAATCTTAATTTTAATTTATTTGTTTTGGGTTGAGCTGCCAGCTTTTATAGGTGCAGCCAACACCCCTGTGCTGGAGGAAGGCTGGATAACTTGACAGGGACCACTTTGGGAACCCTACTGACCCCACTGCCAGAGAAGCTACAGCCACTCCAGCCCATCTTACAGTCCAGATTAATGAGACATTTCTCAAACCACCTCACAGCTCCTGGTCACTGAGTAAGAGGGGTTTAGATAGCCCTAGGCTTCAGGGGCCCTGGGGACAGAGACCATTCTTTACCACTGGGCTACAAGGACGCAGAAGTGATCCAAAGGTGGATATAGCAGCTGGGCTGGATTGACTCTTACTGTATGGCTGTGCAAGGGCAGATCTCTCTGCCTCAATGCTTGCAAACTTACTTTTCCTTCATTCCTTCTCTGAATTTCCTTTCCTTGCTGATAACTTGCAGCTCTTCTCAGGAGGTGGTTTGTATGAAGTTGCCTGCTCAGAGGACAGCTATTGTTGTTTCATTGCTGTGATGCTGTGCAGGAGACTCAGTCAGAGTTTCACTGTGTACATATTGCTCAACACATCCCAGCCTTGCAGCCTAGGGGGCTTTGCGTTGGCACTGCAAGTGCTGGAAGACAAGGGAGAAGCTTTTGCAAATTAAAGGTGCCAGGTTTGTGTGCTTCTCTTTGCATCTACTCTATTGTAGGGTAGAGGTGAAACTTGTCTGCCACCTTCACATGTCACACCCTCCTGTACCAAGCACCATGGAGCTTTTCCTCTCCCGGATCTGTGTTCTCAGGGATCGCTTTCAGTACAGTAATCAAGGAAGTGGTGGGCTGCAGGCAGGAGTGCCTAAGTCCGGTTTTATTTTGTAAGGGACCTGAAGGGTCATGCAGTCCCTCACCTAGTCTTTAATTATTTTTTTCCCCAAACTTGCCAAGCCCCCTCTTTGAAGCAGTCAAATGTTTTCACACTTGGAAAACAGAGTCTCATAAAATTTGGGTGTCCTAATGACTGGGAGTCATCTTCCTGCCTATACTTAGAGCTGGCGTCTGCGGGTTTGTTCTGGTGCCAAGAAAAGTGGAGCAATTATATACCTTCCTCACCTTCCCCCTTATATGAGAGCAAACTGAACCTGCCAGCTTCTTTTAATAGGTGTGTAGCAGGGCAGAGTTGTGTGAGCCTATGTGAGGCATCAAAAGATCTTTAAAAAAAAAATAAAATAATGCATGTGTGGTTAGTACAGGCTGAGAATCAAGATGGTCTTTCCGACCTTCTGAGATCAGCCACCCACTGTGTTTGTTGTGATAGATTTGCCCCAGCCGGTGTGCTAAGAGACTGTTTCTCACTGTTATTTTGTTAGTGTTTATCATTGACTATGAATGCAGAAATCTTGAATCATTTAAGACACTTGCTTGTTCCCCTTCTCCCTCCCAAATTAAAGATGGCTGAAAAGTGAGACTACTTAAGCAGAGAAAGCAAAGCCTTTTCCCAGTATTAAAAATGAAAATGAATTGCGAAAGGCAGTTGCATTTTGGCTTGGGGTTTTTGTTGTTTTGCAGGGAAGCATATTTCCTTTTCATTTGTTAATTATAAAAGAAAATTCACTAAGGTGAGTCTTTTTAAGCAAGTCTGGCATTGAGGAGAGAAAGACAGAAAAGAAAAGGACCTACCTTCCTTCTGTATTGATATTGGAATTTAGTTTGTTTCAGTTTTTTGTTGCCACGTTTTTCCTCCATTTTTTTTTGTCCAGTATTGACAGCTTCAGAAAGGACAGCAGAGCCCTTTATTTTGCCCCCAGGCATACCATGGAAATGACCATTTAGAAAGTTTACAAGGTGTGCTGGGAAACCAACTAAACAGTGAAAGGAGCCTTTCTTGTGTGAAAGAGCCCTGGTCTGGGTGGGTTCATGGAGCCTTGGATGCCAAGAGTTTTCCAGGGCTGCTCATGCTGTCCAAAATGGATTAACATACAAGAATAAAACATGCCAGTACATGAAGACAGTATTCTGTCACTTTTCAGTTATATTGGCTGCGGGATGATTAAGTTTAGTACCAGGAATTTCACATTTTCATTTTGACTGCAGGATACATGCTAGGCGGCTTTTCAGTGTGCCACCCCTGTAGTTTAAATGACTGCATGGTTTAAAATGCTTCAGAATACCATGGTGAGGAAGAGAAGGAGCTGCTTGAGAACATTTTTGCATTGCTCTTTTGGATAACCGCAGCCACTAAATTCACATAGACCCATCATTAGCAACATTTTTTGGTCTCAAGGATCTCCCAAACTTTTGCTTATTGATACATCCTGCCATTAGTAGGTTTTAGGAGGTCTAACAGAACCAATTCATGAGCCTTCTCAGAAAGTCTGTGAGCACCAAATTTCACCAAATAATTTGAATATAGTTTTACTCAAGGTCTATGGTATTTCTGTAAATGCAAATGTAGCACTGTGGTTGGGTTACATTTCAATTACGTGGTGCCATATTATTGCCTGTTTTGTGAGTAAATCCATTTTCTTTAATTATTATTTAAGAGGATTATTTGCATGTTACCAGTAGTAGTATTATCAGTAGTATTTGGTTTTTATCTATAGTGCTGGTATTATTTAACAGGAGTGAGTGGGGACTAGAAGTGGGATTTATTCTTCTGCCATCCAAGCAAACGAGCACATCTGAGACATGAATAAAGTGTGTTATAGTGCTATGGGGAATTCGGTGTATATCAGCACAATGTTTAAATAGACAGAAGAAGAAAGGAGCACAAGCCGATTGAAGTCATAGCGACTGGTACTGTTGTGACTTAATATCCTTGTTTTATTCAGGGTAAAAGCTGCCAGGGGTGGGGCAGGATGGGTGGAGTGGCAGCTGTAACACAGAACCAGCATTTTTCAGAAATGTGGATGAGAAGTGCAAAGCTGTATTTATAAGAATTAAGTACCCCAAAAGAACAAACTTCTGCAACTTCAGGTTTGATACGTCTTTGAACAAGTCACCAGCGTCCCATGAGATTGCTAAACATCTAAGGTGGGGAAATGCTGATTCTTTTGTCTGCTAGGGTAGACAGGTAGAGGGACAAAAACATAAACTGTAGGCTGAATTGAATAATTTGCAATGAATCACAAACTGAGTGTGGGTTTTTTTGGCCAAGGCTGGTGTACCAATGGGACTGAAACTGATGAACTGAAATGTATTTTGAACATGGATGTTGTGCCTTCTGGGCAAAAGACAGAGGACTCGAATATTTTTTCTTCAGAGATTTCTCTCTTGCACTCATCTCTCTGCACTTTCAGAATTACCTCTGTGATTCAGGCTAGTGGGAAGGACCAAAATGAAGGGCTGCACTGGACATCCATGTGAGCTGGTGCACCCCTGCACTGTGCTGACCATGTGGAGATAGAAGATCGGAGACCCAAAGATGCAAAGCAGAGGTCTTGTCCAAGACCATTGCCCTGGCTCTCAGTGCAGGGGCAAATTGACCTCAACACAGCAATACTGCAACCAGGCTGCAGGCAAACACAGGGACTGTGTTTGTCAGTTGTCTGTGTTTGTCAGTTGGTGCAGGTCAAGGTCTCTAAATATTTTTGTTTTGAGTGGGCCAGAGTCCCAGTGAGCTGGAGAAATCAAATAAAGTAGAAAATCCCTTGCAATGGGACAGGAGGGGAATCACTGTCGTAGGTCGCTAAAACATAAGTAAACTCTTGTCCCTTGATGTTTTCAATTCCAAGACTGACTGCTGTTTGGAAAACATGTTGGAGTGAAATGTTCGTCCAGGTGCAGAGTAATTCTTGAAGTTTCTGGTATGCATTTATAGTGTGCTTACACTCATGAGTCTCAAAGCAGGCTACAGCTAAAGAAGAAACAAAACTAAAAGCAGTAAACATCAGTAAACTGCCACTTGCTCTAGAGTATCGCTGAAGTAGAAGAACTTGTTGAATACACAGCATTACAACTTTTTTTCTGGGCGCTTAGGTTAACTGGGTGGCAAAAATGCCATCATTACCAACCTCAAAGAGACAGCATTTACCTTCCCCGAGGACAGAGGCTCATAAAAGCAAGCTATTGTTATTATCTACTTAATGCCCAGAAACTGGAGTGCCCCACCCATGCAGACTGTGGTAGGCACTTGGGTTTATCAAAGATGCCCAGTTTTGCCATGTGTGAGTGTGTGATAGAGCCACCACGTGCAGTGAGAGTACCCAGTGCCTCAGTATATTTTTGGTTTAGCTGCTGGCAAGGGCTTTGGTGGGAGAGTTGCAAAGCACTGCAGCACCTGGGGCATCCTCTGAGAAAGCAATATCTTTGGGAAGATCACTTCCTTCCCTCTCTCTCTCTTGCCTACCAGATGCTGCACACAGGGGCCGAGGGACTCTTGTATTCCCTTTGCAAAGGGAATAGAGCATCCTTGAACCAGATACTGATGTAAACAGGTTCATGTGTCATCTGATCATAACATGGCAGAAACAGTGGGCAGATACAAGAAGCATATTTACTGCTGATTTTACGACAGCCACAAGAAATAAAGGTGGTAAGCATAGCTCGTGAGAATAGAGGATATTCTACTATATTAACTATATGATACAGAAATGAATTTAGGAGTAGCCTGGCTTTTTGCTAACACGGGTTATTTTTTTTAACTCTTTATAGGCCAACCATAAGTTAGTAAATCTGCCATGAAGAGAAATTTGAGCAAAGTCCACAAGTTACACAGGTAATCAGTGGTGGACAATCCAATTAAGAAAAAGAATAGCAAATGGAATATGTTTGGAGATGTAAAACAGATTTTAGTTATGTGACCTTTGGGAAGAAACAAAGGTCAGGTAACTTACTTGATTTCTCTGTCTTCATGAGAGGCTGCTTCCTGTTTGAAAAGAATCTGAAGCAGTATCATTGACATGCTAACAGGTTTTCGTACTCATTTGAGGTAATATTTTTCTCCTTTTTGCCCCTTAATGATCATAGCCATTAAGTTCTGACTGTTGATATATGTGAATTGTTCAAAAATGTGTTTGTGTTTATGGCCTTGCTTCATATGTCCATGTGTTCAGAATAGGTGGATGTCAATCACTGCTCACTCCTGGTAATGCTCCTTTTCCTTCTCGTGAGGTCATGTATGCAGCCACTTCACCACAGTCAAGATTCATCACCTTGTTTGTCTGTGATTTCTTTCCTTTTGGCATCTCTTAACAGGTCCCCTGTGACCAAGATTTAACAGAGACTAGGACAGGCAACTCTCTTGTATATATAACACTTTAATGTTATACTTGCTAATCCTTTAGTAACCTGGTCTTCTTATACTGCGATGGAAAGTGAAATACTGCTAAGCAGTTTAGCATCCCATCTGATTAGGTGAGGGGGTGGCTGAGGGCAGAATACAGTCAGCCAAACCTTCAGAGCTGGAAGCAAAAAGACCCAAACTCTTTAGTTTGGGAGAGCTGGCAGGTCCTGCCACCTCAAGAGAGAGACCGAGGGCCTATGCCAAGCATGAAGCTGTAGGCACATGTGGAAAGCCAGGACAAGCAGTCACAAACATATTGCTGACAGGATAGAGATAAGCTACATTAATGCCATGTACTTTGTACTGCTTTGTGCCACTACTGCTGGTTTATTCTGATTGTTTTAGGCTGGTTCAGGACTGCAAGTGGGATATCTGCAGGAAATGGCCAAAAAACAGCCAGGCTATGATATTTAGCTGAGGAGTGGGTGTTGGTGATTGTATAGTTTTCACTATGTTCCTTTCTCTCATTTTTTGCACTATGGGTTTAGGAATGTCATCCCGCCTCTTAAATTTTGTCTGCATCAGATTCTGAAAATTCTGACAGTGATTAGAAAATTACTTATACTGGTTTATTGCTTGCAGTATTTCTCATTGTGTTTAATGTACTCCTCAAAGAATTTTAGTTGGATTCAGGCCAGTTTGCCTCTTCATTAACCTTTGAAAGGGTCTGCTTTAAAAGTACTGCCTTGACTGATTTCAAGTGAAACAATTCTGGATTTAATGGAGAAGCTATAGGTTATGGTCAACGACATAGGAATTGTGACATATTGAAAGTACTGGGAAATTTATTAGTAGATTATTTCGGTGACTGAAGCCTCCACTGGGAATGAAAAGCAAAAAATTTTTTACATAAGAAGTGGTAAGATTTAGTTCATGAAATTGCCGTTTGTTAATGATAACTTAGTCAGTTAATGCTACTTTCTCTGCCAGTGGACTTGTTGGACAAGTGGCAAAGCATCATGTTGAAAGGAGGTAGCAGCACATAAACCTACCTCCTAGCTACTCTGAACTGCTTCCTGTTGCAAGTTTAGAGCTCCTCTGAAAAACCTTTGTATCTGTTCTGACCTGATTCCCAGTTGATTAAGAAGGAAAATGGCTGTTGGGTAGAGCTCTTTGTTTTAGAAAGGTAGTTGAAAAGATTATGGCAAGATTGCCCTATCTTTTTTCTGGTTTCCAAGAGTTAGGCCTGGTTCACTACAGCGTTTCCATTAGTGTTCTTTGTCACTTGCTCTCTCAGCAATAGACAAAGGTCAGATGTCCTTGAAGATTTTATTAGATACATCAAGCAATGCTTGACATCATGCATCAAAAAATACTGTGGGACCAATCAGAGTACTTGTTCTCCAGATGACCTGATTTTTCTTCAGTAAGGGATGCTGGAAGATATTCTTTCATTTGCTTCTCTACCAAAATGTCCTTTTTTATGGGTTCTATTTGCTCCTTTCTCTTCCACCAGGGCACCTGAGCATTCACAGGATTTGAAAGCAAGATATTTTATTCCACAGCTCCATTACTGCAATGTCAGTGGTACCAGTATCCCCTTTTAATCAAATAGGCCACCGCTTGTATTCCTAGCTTGCTCTGATCTGTCTATATGGTTTTAGGTCTTTAGATGGGTAAGAGAAGGGTGGTAGGTATATACTGTAAATTATTATGCTTTTAAGGCACTCCCTCAGTTTGGTTTCCCCCAGGATAATTTAATTGTTTTCCAGCACTGAAAGTGTTTGGAGTGATGTTTTCCAGGTGGTCACCAAGCCCTAGCTGTAAGGGCTTATTTGTACATTAATTTTGCTGCCTTGTTTCTGAAATTGTGCTCTGCTCCACAGGAAAGTTTTGCATGCGTATTTTGGCTGTGAACGCTCTCAGGAAAATCAAAACAGTTTTCATCTGTTTGTGTTTTGCAATCCACTGACAGTTGTAGCAACATCATTTTCTGAGGTTGTATTGCAGAAGGCTGGAAAGGAGCAACGTCTGCTGGAATGTCTTCTAGGGCAGATAGGTGGAAGAATAGCACATTGGTTGCAATCCCCGCATGTTTCATTTTGAATTACTACTTTTTTTTTTACTTAAATATTTTTTGATATCCAACAGACATTGTTTCCAAAACTGTTTACAAGGCGCATTTGCAATAGTAGAGAGACCTGAGCATGCCACTCTGATGAATAGGCTTTCTGCAAGTGCAAAGGTAACTTCAGTAAAGTATTCTTATTGATCTGTTACTTATGTTGTGTTGTGTCCTGTTAAACAAACAAGTATCTATCTGCTAAGCAGTTTAAAAAAGCAGCACTTGTCTATATAAATAACATTTATGAGTTTCTTCAGGGAGCTTCCTGGAGCTGAAGGACCTATGTTGATGTACTCCTTTAAGTGTAAAGTTATTAAATGTTGTAATCATTAATGGATTTGATCAAATAAAGCAGATCAAAGGAGTAAGGCAGTTGGAGATTAGTTATTTTCATGCTATGTCTATATGACATACTTCCACGAGCATCTGCATTAACTGCTTTCAGATGAGATGTTGGAACAGAATGGCTTCAGCTTGGAGAGATGTAGGTTAGTAGTCCCCAAGTTCACTTCCAGTTGTGTTTACTAGCTCCAGGTTTTTACTGTGGAGGCCAGAGGTTTACATTTACATTGATGAAATTAGAAGTGAAAGTACTGTAGCTTTTCATCAGAACTCCAGTGCCCATGACCTACATTAGCTTCTCTGCTTTCTACCATCTCTCCACTGACTGCCTGAAAGCCTTAGCAAAGCCTGGAAAAACCCATGGTGGGTCCAAGGGGACATTGGGACATCCTACTTTGTCACTGTTATAACCCCAAACCTTCGTCTTAAGAAGTAGATATGTTGTCAGAGTGATATGAATGGATTTAGGTGAGGCTCCCAGTAGAGAAAGAGTTTCTCTGACTACACTGACCTGCTGTAAAGGCTATTAACAGGGACAGGAATGGTCATAATTTTCCCAGTAGGCTCCTATGACTCTTCTTGGGCTGGATTCAACTCCTAGCTGTGGCAGTGTAAATCTTGGGAGGGTTGTGCAAAAGTGGTTGTTACATATGATCAGTGTCAGTAACAGTGAGGTCAGATGCTGGCCCATCCCTGGGGATGAGTGGGGGCACTGAAGGTGGGGTGATGCAGGCTTTGACTCAGGCTGAACCGTGTCACCTGGGATGCCAGCTGGGTAGGAGGGTATGGTGGGGCTCATCCCAGCAATCCAACCCACTGCTGTCTGTGCAAGGTGTAAACTCAGGGGTGGCTGTTGTCACTGCAAGCACACTATCATCTGCTATCTCCACACTGGGTGTATCCCCATTCAAAACATATTTTAGAAGTGGAGGAAATGTGGGGCAGAGCCAGAGATGAAGCTGATTTTCCTTCAGTGATAACAAAATTCTGGCAACTTAGTTTCAAAACTCAAAGTTCTAGAGCTTGCTTTGTTTCGGTTTTGGGGTTTTTTTTCTGAAGTGCTTTCTATTTGAGAGATTCTTTTCTCTTGTGATGTTTTTTGCATTTGGGATTGTAGCTTATGAGGTTTTTATGGGTTTATGGTTTGTTCCATCAAGCCTATATAAGGCTTATAAAGAACAAGGGACTTTATATGCTTCAGTTTGCTTCTCTATCTGGGGAAAAAAAAAAGTTCCTGAATTTTAACTTTGTTTTCTCACCCTTATGCTTCTCTTACATTTTCCCACTCACAGTGAAAGCGAGAAAAATTTGCTACTGTTTTTGTCCTTAGCTGCACACGTTTTAAGTATATGGCTAATACTCTGTAACATGTATATTCTACAAACATGAGTGTTACAAACTACTGACAAACATATTTCAACAAAACAAAGTCAACCATCAGGGAGGTGCAGGACATGAGCCACCTTCTCCCATGCCTCCACTCTGCCGTGCCCTTGTTTCTCCTCTGTAATTTTAGGGCTGTTTCCTGCTCTGCCAACACAAGAATACTTCCCTGCTCCTGGGATTCAGTGCAATGTGGGCATAGGCTCAGGTGGGCACAGCCTCTTGTTTCCCTGGGAGGGCAGCAAGGTGGCTGGTGGGGAACTGCTGCCATCTCTGCTGGACCAGAGCAGGCTATGACCTGGTGATATACCACAAAAAATTAGTTACTCTACTCTTCAGAGGTCACTGTCTCTACAGCTCTCATCCTTCCCGCTCAAACCTGAGCAATGAGGGATCTGGGCTTTAGGCTGTGCCTCAGCTCAGCTGTTAGCACTCATGGAACACGGAGTGCACACACAAGTCTTGCTCATCCTTCATCCTTTATAGCCAAGTCGAGCTTGGGACAGTTCCCACAGCAGTCCTTCTGGCAGCCTCCCAGCACTGTATTCCTTTCCTTTCTGTGGGTTAAGGAACTGGGGCAATGACACAAGTAATGTCTGTCAGTAATTATGTGACTTGGGTGAGGGGAACAGGATTCTAGAGAGAAGGCAGATGTGGGGGAATGACATTCCCTGGCAGGTATGTCTTCCAAGGGCCCTGACTCCTCTTCCCTTGCTCCCAGCAGGGAGGAGGTGCCTGGAGAACTGCTCTGGCACTGGGGGAAGCACAGACCTGCGCAACCAACAGTACCTGTCATGAGGAAGCAACAAGGGAATACAATTTACCATCATTGTAAATAATGCTGAACTCATTACAAAATGGTCTTTTGAGAGGCAGTCTTTAGAAATCAAGGGATCAGATGATCAGTATGAGATACATCCCTGTTTACTCTCTGATAGCTTGTTACGTCAAAGACTGTCATGAGTGAGTCACCTACAGGTGTGTGTGACTGTTGTCATTGCTGTACTAAATATAAATGTCAAAGGATATTGGGCTGTAGGAATAAATCAGAATGTGTTGGCATGTGTATATCCTCTTCTGTGAGTCCTTCTCTCTCCATTATTAAGGCTGGTATGGTCAATGGGAAATAGCTGCAGAAACTCAAATCAAAGCCAGGAGTACAGATTATATTTTCATATGCAGATCTGACATATCCACACATTGGATCTCTTCTTGCTGGTTCTGTCAAAATTGGATCAGTGTAGAGAGAGAGAAAGGTTTGTTTTGACAGCATTTCTGAGGTAGAAACACCAAGAGACTGAGAAGCATTTTAACACCCTTTTTTTTTTTAACAAAATCTGTTATTTTTAGACAAGCAGCATAGAGAAAGTAACTTTGCAAGGCTACCAGCCATGCCTGTGATCTGCGGACATGGATATGCTGTGTCATTCACATGGGTTCAGGGTAAAGCACTTTAGTTATGGACTTTCTCAAGTTAGCAGTTTCAGTTATAAACACAAGTGATTGTTGTTGTTTTCTGTTGAAAGCTGGAAGAATATTTCATACAACCAAACATTCCTTTTTTTTCAGTAAGCCTATTTTTTTACATCAATTAAATGGTGATGAAAAAGGCCAAAAGAAGAACACCAGGAACCTGAAATTGCATGATTACTTGCCAGAAGCACTCTGCTTTCACAATTGCAGAGTTTTGGGTTTTTTACCTGTTGTTCTCCCTTTGCAGCATACCCACAGCATATATCTCCTTTGCAGCATACATACAGCATATGGACAAGTTGTAGTGAATTTTAAAAATGAGCTTTGCATGTGCAAAATAAATAATTCTTGATTTAAAAAAAAAAGTTTAAAAAATTCTATAGAATGTAAAAAGAGAGGGCTAATACTGCTTCATTTGACTACTCCTCTATTAAATGTAGATTATCTCTTATGCAGATAATCCTGCATTACATGATAGAAGATAGTTAAAAGATCTGTGATAAGGTTATCCTTTGGGCATTTCTATAAGGATTTTTTCCTTCATGATTAAGGAAAATCCTATGGAAATAGTCAATTTTATAATATGTACATATATCTGTTTCAGTTTACTCTGAACATTAACATCAGAGAACTCTACAATAATGACTCAATCTGCTATTTTCAAGGGGGTGAAATGGCAGCAGTGCATCTGGGCTGAAACCACCTCCTTCAGCAGCACTGCAATATTCAGGGCTATTTCACTTTGCATCAGAGGCACCAGGATGTCTCATGCTGCTGCACATGAGGCTCACCCTCAGGCCTCTTATTTTAGGATACTGTGATAATTTTTCTATTTTATAAATAATGCACTTCTGGGGGAGTCAGGATTTCTTACACCTGAGCCATTTATTTTCCTCTTTGGATTATTCCCAGTGTTGTGTCTTCCTGCCTGAGGTGGCTGATCTCCCCCTGTCACTCCCCAGTGCCTGACTGGGTTTTCTTGGGTGGGACTCCCTGTCTGGAAAGGAGGATAAGCTTTGTTCCTGGTGGGTTGTGTTTCCTTTGTCTTCCTTTATCAACCCCAGTTTCTGCCTTGTTCTCAGTTATACTTCTTTTCCTTTTGTTCTTTCCTGTCTCCATTCCTCTGCCATAGATGTGCCCATGGATGCAGGAAGCATCCTTCCAGGGGCTTCAGCAGAGAAAGGACTTCAAGGCTCCTTCCCTTTCATGCTGTCCCAGTTTCACATCTATGTTGTGGCTGCCAGCTGCCCTCATTTGCTACCGTGCTTGCCATTCGCCCTTCCTCTTCATTATCCTATCATGTCAGCTGCTTCTGCCTGTCCCTTTTCCTCATGATACAGCCACCTCTGTGCTACTGACCTGGAAGATCTATCTCGCATCTTCAGCCCGTAGACCCAGGCTCTTGCCTCCCTTTCTAGTAGTAACCTGCAGCCCAAGTAGAGCCTTTTGTAAAAGTTCTCCAGAAACCTATAAAGGGGGAAAGAGCTGGCAACTTTTGTCAGGGAAACATAGAGTTGTATTCAGTAGAGATAGTACTTAGTCCCTGAAGTCTGAAAATGTAGGAAGGTGGGAGACAACTGTGAGAAGCAGAAATGCCAGAAAAATGTGGAGGATTTAGCAGCCCTGTCTTTACGTCTACTGTGTTACCCTGCAGAAGAGAATTGAAGACAAATATATGGATGTGCTAAAGTTGAAGTTACTGGATGCGAGTCTGCTACTGAATTATTTGGGGGATTTTATTCTTTTAGTCTCAAGGTTAATTTTTTTTGTCATTGTTCTGCTCTATTTTGTTTCTCTTCAAATAATAGAAATGAATATTTACAGTGTTCCAGAACAACTCCAAACCTCTGTCTTTCAAAATGCTTGTTTGATTTTACTCTCCTTTGGCTAAAATCTTATCAGATATAATTCTCTGGTGTCAGGTTGCCATTGCTTTGTGTCTCCAGCCCAGGAACCAGACTATAGTCATGAACCTTTGGGAAAACCAATCATAAAAACTCTAGGAGGAAACTGGTTAATACTAGTCTAATGCAGTTAATCAGGGATCTTGAGAGTACATACCTCTGCAACCCCTTTGTAACTCTATCACCTGGCCTGCCCAGTTCTTTCAACCATTGTTATGCTGCAAAGAGGGGAAAATTCAAAGTCCTTTGAATGCAAAAAGTTAGCAAAAGTTATCAGCAGGTGTCAAAACAGTGATGGAGATAATATTAGTGTCCTTCCTTGTCTAAAACCGCTTACTATGAAGCTGCTCTCTGTGGTTCAGATCATGCGTGCAGTCAGATCTTCTTGTCTGCCACTGCTGATACAAAGCTGTATGCTGGGGGAATACAATTTACCATCATTGTAAATAATGCTGAACTCATTACAAAACTGTTAAAAGTGATCTAAAATTTATCTATTCTAATTAGTGTAATGTAACTATTGACTTCAACTAACTGACTGAACTCACAAAAAATAGTTTCAGTAATAAGAAGCAAAATGAAATGTTACTTACTGTAAATATATAGATTATCTGGCTCAGGAAGAAGGAAGTCAAACAGAACACAGACCTGAGCTCCTAACTCAATCAAACTGGTCTTTTTTTCTTGAACTAGAACTGAAATCAAACCATTACTTTGAAGTCGTGGCTATATATGATCCAAAAATTAATTGCTTCTTGCCTGCCTCCCTGCAAAGTTATCTCTAGCTATTGCTTTCAAATCCTGATGACCTCCCATGCCAGCCTGTGTAGGTTGTTCCCTGTTGGCAGTTGCACGGCAGCACTGTATTGCAGTCTTTTCCCCTGCTCTACTCAAGATGTCATCCTGCACTAATGGGGATGTCGTCCTGCACTACTCGAGCTGTCATCCTTCACTGCTCTTGGTTACTTTGGAGCTCCATGCATGGATCATGCCTCTGGCATGAGGGACTCCCACTACACTGTTGTGAGGTGGGGGCTTTACATCTCCCTCATGGCGTGGGGCTGCAGGGTCTCTCCTGTGTGGCTTCTGCTTGTGACCTGGTTCAAGTGGCTGTACGTGTGTATGAATATCTCCATACCTTGTCCTGTGCATTGCTGTCTGTCTGCACTGAGCACTGTAAGCCCAGACTTTTGGGGGATTTAAGGGGCAGAAGCGTGCAGAGCAGACATGTCTCCAGATGCCCAGGGGCAGCCAGGAGAGGAGTGCAGACTGCAGATACAGCCCATCAGATTCCCTTTGCCTTCTCTCGCCCATGCACAGATTGACAATGGGCTGCTCTGCACACTGCTGCTGATAAGGTTGAAGAGGGAACGAGCTGAGAACGCAGTCCATCCTCACACTGACAGCCTGCTTCTATCTTGTAACCCATAAATATTATCTAAACAGTTAGGCGCTTCGATACCAGTAGATTTGAGTTGGTTCATCGTTACCCAGACTAGTTAACAAATATTTACTGATGTCCAGACAAGCTAAACTGCAATCATACGATCAAATGTGGTGATTCTGCCCCTTCCCTGACTGTGAAATTCAAGCCCAGAGAAGTGAAAATGAATGCTTTTTTTTCTGTATTATGAGATGAATAAGGGCTTTGTGGTTTTCAGAATCTGGTTGTGATAACCATTGTCATGGCAGTTAGACTCTGGCAACGCACAAGGTGAGAGGTTGCCGGACCTGTGGTCAACTTGGTCTACCTGGGGGTTTTGCCAGCATGAATGCTAAAGCTCACTCAGTAAGCCACAGGCACCAGGTCCTCCCTTCTCGGTGCAGAGCACTAGGTGGATTTTCATGTGGTTACCTTTGTCTTGCAACACAGAGCTATAAACACATCAGCAGAAACGGAGAAGTTTCTAACTGGGCAGAAAATGGCATGCTGCTGAATCCATACTGATGTGCCTCAGTCTCCTTGGACTTAGTTTTTACTTAGCTTTCAAACTTACATAAAATTTATTTATCTTCAGTGAAGGCTGCATGTGCTTTCTTTGTATTTCTAAAGAGATATGTTTTTCTGAAACTTGCAGGAAGACCCACGTCCATCGAGGGTCTCATGTTCCATGTACCAGTTCCCTTGAGCAGGTGCAGGCACACGCTTTGCTGTGCCACACTGTACTGCACATGTTGCTTGGCCTTCAGGACTGTGCTGTGCTGTATGTATTACTGGCTGACTAATCATAATGGAAGAGCCTGGAGGTAGCACCTACTTGGTACCAGTAGTGACACCACATCGTATACTTGTCTTTGTCTCGAGGTGAAGCAACACACTCTCATTTAAACATCCACTTGAAAATCCTACAAAAACTCTCAAGACCACAATCTGGGTGAGCATTGTTCCAGCATCAGAAGAAACAAAAGGTCTTGTACCTTACTGCTGCCTTTTCTGGGATGTTAATGAAGTAGTTACCTTTCTTGAGAGTGTTTGTCATTCTTTTTTTGGGGTCCGGAAAGAACCAGAACCTCCTGGTGCAAAACCGTAGTCCACTGATATTTGTGAATGTAATTATAGATTTTGTGGAGAAAATTCTGTGCTTGAATAGATGCCCATCCAGTTAGGCTACCATTAATGCTGTACATAAATTAAGTCTTAGTCAGTGTAATACTGTGCTGTGTGGGAAGGAATCCCAGGCTGAATCTATTTTTGACCTCTAATGGTTGATATACAATGAGTTACAGCAGCGGAGTTCAAATGTTTGATGATTATAGCTGAGCTGGACTACTATCAGGCAATTTTAAAAATAAAATTTGCAATTTGAATAGTATCATTGGAGTTCCTTAACAAAACCCTGCCTGACCTTTCAGCAAGTGCACTGGATTTCCTGAACCAGCACTCACAGGCAGGGCTTTTTGCTGCAGGGCAGTGCTACCCAGCATGATCACTGCTGCTTAATGGGACTATTGACCTCTCCTTGGTGGTTCTCTGTTTTTCATGAGGCTCATCATGTTGTGTTGCAGTGCTCAGGATCTGTAAGTGTCTTCTTGGAGGGACCAATGTGTAACTAAATTGCCAGGTAGGAGGGATACTGCAGGAAACAAAAATTTAATGAAAAAGATAAATGAGGCACAAAATGTGATCTGGTGGTTCAAGTCTCAGCCATGTTGGACTTGCAGAAGTGTGTCTGGGCTCTGCAATATCTATTCTATTCCTCACACAAGTTCAGTCTTGAGAAACTGGGGAAGAATGGAAGCCAAATTTGGGTGTTCTTTTTCAGAACTTCCCCAGGGTCAGTTTGCCTGCACCTGGCCCTGATTCTATGTGTAGCCATAGATTCATACAGGAATGATAAGCTCAGCGGGGAAGCAAGACCATCTTCAAAAGTTTCCTTTGGAGGAAATGCACAAGCCCTTAGCAGTGATGTCCATATGTGATTCTGCTGTGTACATAATACTAATTCAACACTTGACAGGTGTTTTTTGGTTTTGTTTTGCAGGAAGAAGTCATTCCTATTTTCAGCTCTGTATGCTGCCTTTATATTTGGTGGTCGGCACCTAATGAACAAACGAGCAAAATTTGAACTGAGGAAGCCGCTAGTGCTCTGGTCTCTCAGCCTCGCCGTCTTCAGGTAGGCACTTCTTCACACCAACTGCCTTTGACATCACCCCACGAAGGGGCTTTGGGCTTCTTCACATACAGCAGCACTGCTGGTGCGACAGTAGGCTCATTTCTTTAGTTCTGCTGTTCAGGGTTGTATCCTGATCCACTCCTCACCAGTGAAATGGTTCCCCTTTGACTTGCCAGATCATACAGCGTTTGAAGAGGAGAGAAATCAATGACCCTCTTGAAGAACAAAGGTGAAAATAAACTAGTACATGAGAAAAAACGCTTATCCTTGCAATAAATTTACCAGGCAAGCTACAAGTGGAAATAAACACATTAAGATGTTAGTCTTGTTCTCACTAGTTGTATTACATTTTTATGTGTGTATACATGGAATATTTAGTCAAGACTCTGATCTCCATTACAGTAAACCTAAAGTCACTGCTTTGATGACAGGTAAATTAGGCCACTGTAATTGAAATCAGTATCTGGCTTCTGATTATTCCATTACAAATTGCTTGTGAGTGTAGCAAAAAGGTGGCTCCACAGGGAAAAGTGTTTTTTTAGTGATGCACATCTCTCTGGCTGTGTGTCACCCCTCTGCCTGTGATACTGTATCGCTGAATATGGGCAATGTCAGGTTCAGATTCTTGATAGTTGTTGAAGTCAGGAATACAACTGACCAACCTGAATTCCATTTTAGCTGCTTAATATGCTAATTTTTAATGAGGCTGAAGAGAAATGAATTAACAGACAAATGCTTATAAAAATAGCCCTTGCAAACAAATGAACTTTTGATACAATTTACAAGTAACAGTACCCAGATGACCCAAGGATTATCCGCCATTTCAGTGCCTATTGGGACTGTAACTTATAGATCACTCAACAGCATAGAGACCATTTACAAACCATTATCAAACACTGATACCTGTATCTTTGTCTAATTTCAATGTAATAATTACTGATTATATTAATTCACAAGTACATAAAACAGGTTTGCTTACTGAGCAGCTGTGAATGGTGCATGATTTTTCACAGGATGGGAATAGTTTGAGCTGAGAGGTTTTACAGAGTAAGATAAAATAGGAATGGAGAAGTTTGGCTTTTTTCATGGATTTTCCTTTTTGTCTCCAAAATTATACCACCTTGAGACTTCCCAAAACTCTGGCAGGGGAAAATAAATTGTATTTCTAACAGCTAGGGTATGCTAACTGAGGAATTTTATTTTGGCTTTGTTTTAATTGTTCCTCAACACCTTAAAAATATCTCAGGGCAGACAAAATATTTAGCAATCTAGATAACTTTGAGAGCAAATTCTAACACTGTGAAAATTTGTAATTTTCATCTGGTTGCAGTTGATGCTATACTTCTTGCTGTGTTTAACAACATTTTGCGTTAAGGTCCTGTAAGCAATTGTCGTCCTTTGTTCCAGTAATGGCTGAATTTCAGCAGCTGTTGAATTTGTTCCTAGATAGCATTTCATTTGAGGATCAGTTTGTGAAGTGGTTTGTAGCCAGCGGGATCCCAAAATGCACATTCTGATTGCACTTTCTTATTGCTTGTAGATGCTAGAAACTAGCTGGCTTACACTGGCTTTGTAGTTTAACTCCCAGTCTGGGGGCGGGGGGAAAGCAGGATTTCAGCACTGTCCTTTGCATAAGATGTGTAGAGCAAATTTAAAAATCACATTATTTTGAAGTGGGTCTGTGGCTGACATTTGCCTGTTGAGGTTTTTAAAGCGATTTCGCTAGTCATGTCATCCCAAAATCATAAGGGATCGATGCAGCCGTCAAGGAATAGCATGAATTTACACTGCGCTGTCTAGATGGACTTTGAAATCAACATATTCATTACTTTCTAATTGTAGTTTCTCATCATAATCATATGAAATAGCTAACTCATGGCCAGCTTGAGTTTCTGAGTGATGCTGGGTGATATAAAAACTGTGGACTTCATGTTTTAAAGCTACAAGTTGCCAGGGTGAATCTGCCATAGAGACTGCCTCAGTGCAGGCACTCAGGTTGAGCTCTACTTGTGCAGATGAGAAGCATTGGCCAGAAGGGCACAGCAAGAGAGGATTAAACACTGCAGGGTTTGCTTCCTCTATCAGCAAAAATAGCACGATGGAGGGACAAATGTCCCCCAAGTCGTGCAGAACTTAACCCTTTCCTCTGTGTCAAGAAGTGGGACAGCAGGGTGGAGAGGGAAGAGCTGAACAGAAGTTTGAGATGTTTGGCCTACACAGAAGCACTGTGCATTTAACCTACTAGATTTGATAGGTAACTGGAGCATCAGTTGATTACAAAAATGTTATGACTATGCTTTGCTCTTCTGAGGCGCTGAGTAATATGTAGAAGAGTGAAATAGGGAAGGGGGGAAAACAACTCCAAATGCTTGCAGTAAGACAGAGGCTGAAACCTTTGTAGCTTCCATAGCATCATGCAATCCCATACAAACCCGCTTGACTTTTTACCTGGAAAATAGAGGAAATGCCAAAGGAATCATTAAAACCTGAATGAAGACTTCTTATAAGTGTTCACTGGAAGATCCATTGCTTGGTGCTTTAGCACCATTCTGCTTTCTAGGGCTGTTTGTCACTCCCAGCCTTACAGACTCTCTTAGCAAGAAGCACTTTGAATGCTGTAAACTTTCCAGGGAAATTGGATCTGTTTTTTTTTTTTATCTGGCTCCTTACATAACTAGGTGTTTCATTTATATATGCTTGGCTGAAAGACATTCCTGCTTCCTCCAAAGGTCAATTCATAAAAATTTAGATGCCAATGTTCTGCCTGTAGACTTACTATGCATCCAGGAAAATACTCCTTAACTCTAAAAAGACTTCCTCTTTGGCTTTCTGGGATGCTAAAACCATAAGACTTTTACAGTACCTTGCAGAAATTCTAAGTAATTTATTTTTCTGCCATAACTGGTTGTACTGGGGAAAGAAAAACCTGCCTGGAGAGCCCTCAGTATTCTGCCTCAAGGTCAGTGTGAGGTTTTTTTCTGGACTACTTGTTTATCTCCCTTCTAGCATTCCTGCCATTTTACCTGCTTCAAATGTCCTCAGAAATAGTAACACTTAGCAGAGGCTGAAAAGATGTGTTTTGGTCTTGAAATAAAAGAGGAAATTGCCTGCCAGGCAATCACATGGTCCTTCTTCAGAATGTATCCTGTATGCTTTGCTCTTGCCAAGATCATTTAAATGTGGTAGCAGCTACAGTAGGAAACTTGCCATGCTTATAAATAAACAAAACAACTACACCACCCTGCTGAGTTTGCTGAGCATTCAGGAGCCCGGTCAAGAGTGAGTTTTGTGTCAACACTGGCAACCAGCAGGATTTCTGAGGAAAAGAAAAAGCAACTTTATTTGCCTTTGAAAGTGTTGACTAGTTTTGAACATTTTGTCTCTGGAATAGGTTACTACTTCTCAGTGAAAACTTCTGTATCAGCAATGACAGTAAATCTTGTTGTTTTCCACTTGGAAAGCACTGTGAAAACATTATCTTCTGGAATCTTTTGCTGAGAAATTGGTTTGAGATATTTTTCTTGGGTTGTGGGGTTGGTTTGGTTTTTTAGTCCCTAGCAGGTTTGTTGACTCGTTTCAGGCACTGAAGATTTGTTGTCTGGAATGTTTCCAGTCTTTTGTTTTGTTCTGTTTCAGTTTGTTTTCTACACTTTAATTGAGTGATTTTGCCCAGCCTGGTTACGTACTGGGGTCATGGGGGAGCAGTCCTGTGCTGCTCTCTGTCAATGGGAACTGGCTGTTAGAAAGCTGACACAAAAGGTCTCTCTTCAGTCCCATAAAACCCCAAGGAAACCATTGCTGTTTCACCTGTATAATCAGAGTGACAGTCAGCCTTGTATTTCTGAATATTTCCTTGTGTTAAAAGTCTGCAAAACACATCAAACCTGAATTGCCAGTTTTATATTCATGACATTTTGAACATAAAGTTAAGGCCATTCATTGAATGTTTTACTTGGAGTGTATCAAAAGTGTCATGCTGGCATCTGTAGAAATCAGCAAAGCTGAGGCCAGGATTCATGGAAGGATACAAAATTATTCATGTTTTCATTACATCTCAGATGGAGTCTGTGTATGGGTAGCATCTCTATCAAGGAGCTTAAACATGTTTGGTTACCTCATCTTCACACAAGACCAGCAGCATGGCAGCATTTTTGTGTGCTTAAGGGGCTTACAACAAAAGTTTCAGGGTCAAGGCACTAACTAATAATAGTAAAAGGTTGTTTTCCCTAGGGAGTACTGTCATATCAGTAGGAGAGGCAAAGAAGCTAAAACATCTAATATGATACAGTCATTTGTAGGCTAAGCCTGACTGTGGCTGGTGGGTGCACTGAGAGGAGGAATATCTCTTCATCTGGCCAAACCATACCACCACAAAGCAATTTTATCATCACCTGAGATCACTTGTATTCTAATTCAAACACAGCTATACTTTGTACCAGTGGTGAAAATGAGTTGGTATCAATACAGGGTTTCCAAATGTCTTTCTTCCTGGTAAACACTTTCTCTCGAAGTCATAGAAATTATATCAAATGTAGCTAAAAGGTCACTAGCTGCCTGCCACAAAGCTAACCAGAGCCTCAAGTATTCCAACAGGAACAGGTCTTATATTTGAAAGACAAAACCAAAGAGTCTCACTAAAAGAAAGTGACTCACTTTGCTTTTATGGGACTGGTGTTAACTGTTTCGTAACTGGAAGCACAGCAGCATGCTGTGAAGGGTTTGCCTTGTTCCACAGAGGGCTCCTGACAAAGCAGTCTGAGACGTCTTTATGTGAAGAATTCAGGTCTGAGCTGAATTGAATGGAAAAGACTACACATATGTTTAAAGAAACTATTTCAGTTGCTTGGATTTGTGACTCTGAAATACATTCTAGTTATAATGCTTATAACTAGGAAAAGTGATGAAAGATGACTGAGATTTATGCCCTGTTGCAAGAGCTGCTATTCACAGATACTTGCCATAGAGATGAAACACAACTTAATTTCATATGTTGCTGAGCAACCCATCAAAATCTTAAAATACTCTTAAATTTTATAAGGTCCTGACAGTACATTCAAAGATAAAAGTAATTACTGAAAAGAGGAATGTTTACCAAATAACATTAAAATTAATAAGCAGCATTTCAGGTGAATTAATAATCTTTTCACTGATAAATTTAAAAGCAAATTAACTCCAAGTGAAACATTCCCTATATTTGTGAAGCATTAATGTATATCCTCAGTAGGACATTTCTCAGAACCCAAATCAGTAAAAGGTTTAATGTATACATACTTAAAGATTTATTTCTATCGGACCATGTTCATCTTTTTATATGTAGCTGATTTTCTTATGTAACAGATAAAGAAACATCTTTTTCATTACCATTTTGGAGCAGAAGTTGAAAGTTTGGAGAACAGAATGATTGGAGAGAAAAAAAAATCCCTTATATGAGATTTAACAGTTGAAGAAGAAAAGTTTCTTTTTAATAAACTTAACTGTAATCCCAATAGGAGAACAAACTCCAATAGGAGTGCTATGTAGAGTGAATTCATACAGTGCAAAATAAGTGTCAGGTGGCATTAAAAAAATAGTATAGAGGTGATAAAAATATAAAGACTAAAATAAATAAAAATATATAGACAAGACCAATAAAGTACTGTCAAGAAGATGTATCTCCAATATCTACCTTATTTATTCTAACTATCCTTATATCCAGAATTGTAACTGATGCCATGTGACAAAATGCTTTGCCCATTCTCTTCTAAAATCTCACTTCTTCATTAACTCTGCTGTTATTGCTGTGGACTCTGTTGTGTCCATCAAAGTAATTTTGAATGTAAACTGGTTTTACTGTTTTTACCTAATCAGGCCTAACTAAAAGTAAACCAAGGAGTCACTGTGAGACCTGGCTGATTCCAGTTTACAGAAGATATGGATAGGACTGGCTAAAAATTATTATGAAAATCTCTTTTTTCGGTGATAAGCTGGGCTTCCTTTCTTTAAAACTTTCTTTTCTCTGACTTAGCTTGCTTATCTTTATTGCTGGAAAATGAACATCATAGCAAAGTGAATTCAGTACATTATTTGGAAAGCCGTTGTGCTCATTTTGCCCCTGTTCCTTCCCCTCTGGCACAATCAGTGGGTGTGTTGACACTCAGTGTGTCACCTTGAATTATACCTTTCTCATGAGATCAGCCTGTCCCAGCCTACAGGAGCCCTTGCAGACCACCACTTTGCACAAATGGTACTCAGAACAGAGCCCCTGGGAGTGAGATTTGTCTCTCAATTTTAAATGGGGAGCAGACTGAAAAGTGTATTTGAGGAATAAAGAACATCTGTCTGGTGGCTTAAGAATGGAACTGCACTAGAGACTGTGTATTTTTCTAATTCAAAAGGAATCAAACCTCCTTTCTGTCTCCCTGTGGCAGCACTTCTGCATTTTACTCAGCCTCAATTCTTGGTTCGTGAGCATGGTAAAAGGACCTGCTCAGTGCAGAGATCCCAGGGGGAACTGAAATCTCTGTGTATTTTTCTTCTGAGTAAGTCCCCAACAGCTTGTGCTTGTTGGAGACAGTGGGAATAAAACACTGAGAGGTGTTAACTTGCATGACCTATCAAATCCAACACTTCATGTGCGGACGAGCTGTTAATAAACACTGCCAAACCCAACAGTGCTTGGGCGCAGGGCTTGGCTGCTGACGGGTGTCGAGCTGTGCTTTAGCAGTCGCTGTTTTCTGACAAGTTTAACTTCTTCTAAACAAATATGTGTCCTCGTGCCTATACCATTCAGCATCTTCCTTAGGTTGCTGAATAAAAAACCCTGTATTTATTATTTACCAACTGTAGGCAGATCCCTGAGATCTGAACTTCCCTAGGTGCTTGCAGGAGTGCTGCCCTGGAGAGTGAAAAAGGTTGGTTGCCCCAGGCCTGCAATTGGTATTAAATTTATGGATCTGAACAGCTCATTACAGCTGTATTATAACTTCTAGCTTCTTCAAGCCTTCTTTATTCTGTCAAATGCTAGTCTTTTCTTGGAACTTAGATTTTGCTTACTTTGTTATCTGCCAGTTTTACAGCTTTAGTGATGGCTGGCTCCATTGGTTGGTTTGATTCTCTGCTAAATCTTTTACTTTATTACTGTTTGGCTTTATTTGCATAGGATAATTTCAAACTCCTGAATACATACATTTCAGTACAATACATGACAGTTACTCTGCCAACTTGATACATTTGATCCCATAAGTATCTTTAATTTATCCTGCAGACTAGATAATGCCACTTTTTTCGGATTATCATTTAAATCTCTGCAATACTACACTTATTCTAAAATTGCCTTGAGATAATGTTGGATGCTGAGAATAATTTCAGTAGCGACACAGGAACAAGTGCAAATACCCCTGAAGCATTCATTAAGGATTGCTTAAGAGGTACACTGTGCTTATGAATCCTCATGGGCTACTTTAGAAATTCTCAGATGGATTCCTTAATTCAGATGAGATTTTGCGCCACATACAAGCCTTAAGTTGAAAATTGATTTTTTTTTCTTTTTAGTAATTTAGCCACAGTCCAAACTTGCTGAAATAAATATCTAAGAACTAGAAAATGTTTCTTGATCGAAAACCATCTCACCAGGTATACAGCCTTCACAGGGTTCCAGGGAACTTCAGCTCCAACACAATTCCAATTGTGATTTAGCGATGGAATAGTGACTTATTGCTCAAGAAGTAACAGCTTTCATCAAGAAACTGTTCCTGCAAGTTCCTAACCTCCATGTACCAGATAATCAGGGAGCAGTGTCAGGAGTGTACTGAGGAGGGCAAGACCAGGTAATAGATGATTACTATTGATTAGCTTGTAAGTGTCTCTTTGGAAGTCAGAGGAGATGCAGGGATACATGGGTAGAGCTGAAAAATCGTTTTTCATTCACTTAAGAAAACAGTTACATGTTTTTCAGCAATGTATGATTACAAGGGTGTCCCTGCAAGCAGCTTATGCTATTCTCTCATGTTCCTAGGGTAATGATTGAGTGCAGCTGCCCTTCAGCCTGACCATTGCTCCTTGCTTATCTCTAGCAAAACCCAACGGGCCTTGTGTAGCTACCAAGTACTCTGTAAGACTCTCCATGCAACTACAACTCCTTTTAGCTTCACTAATTACCTTCTCCTCTGTTACACAGACTACTGGCAGGGATCTAGCCCTGACATTTGTATTTCCTACTATGCTTTGTAAGCAGTGCAGGTTCTTCCACCAGCTCACAAAACTTCACTTTATTGATTTTTTTTTTTTTGTACTCTGCTCTCAGGGTTGCCTGAATATAGCTATTTGCAATCATAGGAAAGGCAGGTCTAGGGGATCAAATTGCATTTCCTGGAGAGGGAATTCAGGCTCCGTGAGAAGGGACTGGAAGGCAGTAGCTGTGGTAGATTGATTTTTATCCACACATATAAATAAGCCTTACGAATAGTAGCTGCAACAATTGGCAGAATTTGTTGAGCTTGCTGCTTTAGCAAGGGAGTATCAGATGAATTTTCCTCTGCTGTGGTGTTAATGTGATTAAAATCTCCAGATGGCAGTGTCCATTGACTGGGGGCTCTGCAGAGATGTCACTGTTTGGGTATGCTTACTGAGGTCCCTGGGGAGAGAGGGAAATAAGTCTAGTTTTCTTTTCACTTTTGTCAATAAAACAGACAAAGAAATGGTTTTGGGAGCCAGGTGAGTTGTGACTAAAAAATCTGCCGATGAGAGGGAAGGGCTGAAGGGAGTGGACCCACATGGAAGGATTTATTGCTGAGGAGAAAAAAAAGGCTGATGCGAGGCACACAGTATCTGCCCTCACTCAGAAACCAGAGAGCAAGCTGTCACTTTACTGGACCTCATTACCCTCCCCAAAATTTATCGCATAGGATACTAAACACCACCCAGGCATGTATGCATATGCTTATGGGTATATAAACCTGCACAAATGATATATTATTTCTTAGAGCCATGTAAAATATTTGCACAATTTTTAAATCACTCTGAGCTGGCCTGACATCAGGTTTTGGTCCCAACTGAAAACTCAAATTATTTGCATTGAAAAACTTCCTAGAAAGGCATCTGGGTCAGCTACAGTAGAGGTCTGAACAGTAAGGCTTGTGTGCTTGATTCAGTGATGGGAGTCTTTTTTAGAGATGGGAGGGGAATTCTCTCAAATTTTACTTTGGGATTTTGATAGGACTGAACCCAAACCTCAAAGTATGCATGAATTTATTCAAAGAAGAAGTCTTCTGCCAAAAAGAGAGAGAAAAACTGCAAAAATCAGCACAAGTTCTGTTCACATTCATGGTATGAGAGCCAGAGCACCACATTATAAAAGACATCAAGTACTGCTAACCATAAGATTTTAGGATAAGCAAGCACCACACCAAAAAGAACATATTATTGCTCATCTTCCCATTTTCTTGACTTTTTTTTTTTTTTGACAATGCTGTGGCTTGGACTGTATCACCTTCAAGGGGGGCAAAGGAGGACTGTGTGGGTAAGCTGCAATATCCATCTGTTCTCCTTCCCAGTTAGGAGATGGGCAGGGGAAGAGGCTGAGGAGCAGCTGAGCAGCAAGGCATCAGAAGGATGGGGCTTGTTAAATTCTTGGTGTTCTCATGCCCTTGCAGAGATGGTAACTATTTGTGTAAATATGTTTTGGAGGAACTCAGTTCTGTTATTCAAAGCAGTGGATTATAGAGACAGAATTGGTAGTAAACATAATGGTACTTAATTCAGCATTGGTATGGTTCCTGCTGCATTCTTGACTGTAGCATAAGTGTATTTCCAAGATTTTGAGTCAGTCCTGGGATTTTCTGTCACTCTGTAAAGGAACCATGTTTGAAACAAGATCCAGCAGAGATGAAAACCACTGTCTTAAATGCCTTTTCAATGGCTTCCCAGAGCAGAGTAGTTTCTCAGAGCATGGTGCCGCATTTTGAACTCTCTAGTGCCAAGGCTGGCTGGAAAAGTTCCTGCCTTCCACGGTTTTCATTTTGCCCACTGTGACTAAGAGCAATGAAATGATGTTATTAAAAAAACGTGGGGGAGAGACTATTTTATCTGCATCATTTACCAGTCCAGTTAAACGGCATGGCAATGCAACCAGCCAGAGCAGCACAGCTGGGCAGGCAGCAGGGCAGTGGAGGCATCACCCTGCCTGCAGGGTGAGTGGTGGAGTAGCTCCAGTGCAAGAGGGCCAGTAGAGCTCACTGTGGGAACATGGGTACAGTAGCTCAGAGCAGAGAAGTGCCACAGAGGGTGCCCATTGCTAGTTATCACATACACCTCCTCAAAGAAAGTGAACATTTTCAAATAATGCATTCCCTCTCCTTTCTCAGCTGGAGAGGTAAAATTGCAAGTGGGAACAAAGGCATTAGTCATTACAAGCTTTAAGGGAGTTTGGGAAGTTAAAACATTTCCTAGTCTAAAACATCTGTGAAAATTGTGCTCTTAATTACAATGATTTAGTCATTATGAAGAATATAGATACCTTGAAGCCTTTCAGACACATGGGCTGAAGAGGGTGATTCTGTGTTCTTTTTAAAGAGATTAACATAAGTGCTCTTAAATTACTGTTAATTTTTGAAGACTTGCTTTTAAAGGTGTTCAGTTACCATAGGAAAAAAGTATATCATGAGACCAAGGTGCTTTTTCCATAATTTTTTCTTGTGCCTGCCCATTGCAAGAGAATCAATAGTGGTCCCAAAGAAATCTGTATATATGCTAGACTGGGGAGGACACAGGGAGTTCCTGTGCTTTCAATTATCTGCTAGCTATTGAATTGTAGTAACTGAGCACGTGGTTGTCTAAACACAGTTAACAAGGGGTAAAATATGGTAGTACAAACCTCCTTCTCTGCTTTTGCAGTTTTGCACTAAAATTGCTAAATATAGAATGAGCATGTAGTTACCATAGTTTATCAGCACCAGAGAAGACTCAGTAACATGTTTTCACATCTGTGCCCCAAATTAGTTTTCTTAAAGGAAAAAATGAGAAAATTATAACCGGTGTGATTTTTTTCCCCAGTGAAATGCAAACAATATAAAGCAGAAAGGAGTCTCGCTTAGCTTCTCAGTAGTGTTATGAGAGTACTAAATCCCTACAAAAACAAGCATTGCAGTCCGCTGCAAGACTGACTTAGAAATAGTTAAATTTTTTCATTTTACAGTGAGAATTTAGGGTTCTGTTTTTGTCCATGGTTGACTCACTGGTTATGTCTTCAGGCTTTTCCTTCAAAGACTTGGGTGGATAGAAGCCTTTCAAAATTAATTTCCCACAGAATCAATTGCTGTACTAAAAGTGCATTTTTGTAGTTTCATCAACTGAAGGCATTAGTAAAAGAGAACAGGAGTTTTTCAGAGTATTGGCATTGAATTTTCCACCTCACTAGCATGGCTTTTGTACCTGTTCATGTCGCAAGGAGTTAGGCACCCCCCCCCCATCACGGGTTCCGATCTGTGCCTGATTTTCTTCTGGAATCCACTGGTGTGAGTAAGGGGATTGGCAAGGAGCATTAGTGCAAGCAATTACAATACTTAGAACAGCTGCAAAAATCCCACAAGGGAAAAAATCCAAATATTTTCTCCTGGTCTTCTGGTTAGGTCAAAAAGTTTTCAAGCTCTTAGTGTTTCTAGGACAGCACAGGTTTGTAAACTTGTACTGTATGTCTCTGCCTATAAACCTGTCTTTTAGGTCTTGAAAGTGTGCTGCCAAAGTATCAAATGTGCAGACAATGAAGTGTGTTGTTAAGAAGTGTACCAACAGCTTTTATGCTTATAAACTATTTATCCTGAAAGATGTACGTGTACCTTAGGTAATTGAGATGGAGGGTCTGGGACTTGAAGGTTTAGAAAGCAACTTTAAAAAGTGAAAAAAAAATCTATAGTAGGTCAAAGAACTATTTCTCCTGAAGAAAATTCCTCCTACTGGAGTGTGTTTACTATTAATTAAGTAATACTTTTATTAATTAAGTAATACTTAATTAAGTAATACATTTTCACTGATACAGAGTGAGGCCAGACTTCTTTCTGCTTACATCAAACAGACCTTGTGGGTAGGGCATTGAACCACAGCTCATGCTGTTGCATATCATTTCTCATCATGAGTCGGACACAGATTTTTGACAGGACAGTTAAATTTCAGTTTACTTCACCTCTCTGTCCTTGAAATGGGTCTTTTGCTTAACCACCTTATGAGGCTGTCAAATGAGTAAAGGCACTTAGGTTCTGTGAGGTGTTCATAAATACCATGCTAAGGACCTTGGAGATGTCAACACAGACAGAAGTCTGAAGGAAGTTAGGTCTGAACATGAAAAGACCCCATGTTATAAACAACTTTGTACTTAGCAGTTCTTCATACAGGAACATCTGACCTAAAGCAGTTGCTGGCCTTTTCATCCTAGGTGGATTAGGTGGATTCAGTGAGGAGAGAGAGTCTTCTGGGGACGTCCCTGGTTGTGGGAGGTAAAAACAGAGAAGTGTTTTACAAGTGTCTGATAACAACAGCTTTTCTGCAGGAAAAGGTCTCCCTTTCCATCACTTGTCATTGCTTGAAAGCACTTCAGAAATGCTGAAAGATGATGAAACAACAGCCTAATTACATGAATTTTCTTTGCCATATCTTATGAAAATAACAGTTGGGTTGAGTTCATCAGCTGTAATTTGAACATGTCTCTCTAGGATTTCAACGTACCTCACTGTTAAGGAGTCCTTTCTTTAAATGCTTATAAAATAATTTAAAAATATTACATTTAGATTTAAGAGGGACCCAATCCATTGTCATTACTATTCTTTTTCAGACTTCATCACTTACATGAATACTGTATCTCTGTGTATCCTTCACTCACCAAGAGACTGCTTAATTTAATTTGGAAAATGAAACCCTCTTCCACAAACCTAGCAAAATGTTCTTAATAACCAGGTGCAGACTTACAAAGCTGGTTCTTCTAGTCAGTTATTAATGCAAATGAATATTTCCTATAGGCTGTCCTTGTGTCACATGGACCATTTAGGATGCTAGGTGCCAGATGCTTTCCCAGGTTGCTTTTCTGTGAGATTAGAGGACATGTCATATTGCATGACATGTAGCCACAGGTCTCATTAACTCTGTGAAATCAAAATAAGAACCATTAATTCCATGTAGATCACTGA
Source organism: Pachyramphus minor (assembly GCA_013397135.1). Lineage (NCBI taxonomy): Eukaryota > Metazoa > Chordata > Aves > Passeriformes > Tyrannidae > Pachyramphus > Pachyramphus minor. The sequence goes on from VYXB01007938.1 coordinate 511,487, forward strand.
ACAACAGCCAAATGATAGCTCTCAGTCATTACCCATGTTTCGTTTCTACTTAATGATTGGTTTCTTAGTGTATAGTTTCTCACCGTACAGTGCAAATACCATGATTTAGCAATCAAAGATAAGCCTAAAGCAACTTTATAGTTTCTACACCTATCTAAGTACAAGAAGATGCAGGATTTTATGGTAATTCATGGAACTTACCTAGCTTCAGTCTGATTGAATATCATCAAGGAAAACTAAGACAAGAGTCACATCTGAGATAACATTTAAGTAGTCTGACAACCTTTTTAGTGAAGCTATATATTAAGATTTTCACAGGCTTAGTTGATTCCTCCTTTCTTTCAGAGAACTCATTCTATCTGGAAAATCCAACTTTTTTTTAATACTGCATCATCATGTATTGCACATTACCTAGTGAAGGTGGTGCTGCTCCTCCCCTCCACCTGTAGAGCTGGTTAAGTGTGGATGAAAGTGTACATCATTGGAAAGAAATCATAAGAAGAATTAAGAGGTGATTCACTTAAAAAAAAAAGAAAGAAGGAGTGGAACAGCTGCAATGAAATCTAGCCAGTCCACAAACACTTCCCAGAGCAGCTTGGGTATCAGAAAGCAGATCAAAACAGTTGCAAATTCTGGTGGGTTGTGCTGCTCCTTTGCTACGTTCCTGCTCATGTCAACCACGCAGAAGGTGGTGCCCAGAGAACCCGCATTCACTGCCTGTGATACCCTGTAATCATGTGCCTATGGACATGCAAGTTTAAGGAAACTTAATTAGCCAGGAAATGTATTTATCACTAGTCCTTTGCTTCCGTGTTCTGGAAGGTTGGTGTGTGACCAGGTATCATAAGTACTCTCCCTGTGGTGGAAGGAGTGCTGTCTCTGTCAGGCAGGCTCTTAAGGAGGCTACTCTTATGGTTTTAATTCACTTCTCAGCCTCAAAACAGTCTGGCATGTCTACCCACAGAAGATTTTGGAACAATAGGCTTCAAATAAACACCCAAGCATCAGTAAAAGTTAGGAGGCTGTTGGTCCATAATTCTGATGAGCACAAACCAGACCCTAATATCCTTTTCTGATTTGATACCACCCGGATAAGCACTTTAACCTGGACATTCCCTTCTGGTTTTGCTCAACTTTAAAAAGAAACTACTCTCTCTATAGCCATATCCTGGGAGAACTAGAAAAAATGCAGTTTCATTATTTTTTTTACAGATGATGAGAGCAGACTCCCATAAACCTCCTGTTTAGATGCTAAAGTTTTGTTTGACTGTCTTCTCTTTTTGCAATAAAGGTTAGCAGTTTCCCAGAGAGTCTGCTCCTAGGGGACCTGAAACCACCACGAAATATAAGGACAGATTCTAGATTGGGAGCAGGCCAGTTAAATCTTCCATCTTTCCCACTGGTTTGATAATGACCACAGCAATAGCAATGCAGCAAGCACACTGTGATCCAACTACCACACCTGTCTACACAGATATTAGTTTAGGTATATCTTCCTATAATAAAGCTGTACATATAAATATATATGTATGTATTCATATGTATTTAGTGTGTGGTCACCATACAAATGCGTGTTCCCAGAACTCCTGCTCTGTTTGCTAGGTAGGACCTATTCTCCTGTGCTTCCTCCCTGGAATGGGCCATTTCCCATCACTGGTCTGCCAACCTTATCTGAGGTCACCTAGGAGCGAGTAATGCTGTGGCAAGCATGGAAAAGACCATTCCCTCTGCTGGTTTGCAAGACAAGTGGCCCCTCGAATGCCTGCATCCTCCAGAGGTGCCTTGGTATCTGTTGAGTCAGCAAAAAACTATCCTTCTCTTTCACGTGGCCAAAGCAGGGTTTTATGTGAGACAGAAATCTCCTGCAAACAGCTTAATTTGCAGCAAAAGACATCATTTCTTAAGAAATAATCACCAGGCCCTGTCCCTGCTATATTATCTGCATGCTGCACATCACTGATGGGCTGGTACTGTGGAATGAGGTAAGAGTGATTGGAAAGAAGTTCATCCGTACCAGGTAGAGAGGAAAAACTCTATAAATACTTCCAGAGAACTGCTAAACAAACCTACCACTCATGTTGAAGAATTGCTTTGTTACAAACTTATTTTTAGGAATGAGTTGAAAAAAACAGCAAGGGAATGGCTGAAGGATGTGAGATGCTCTTTCACATGGAGATGCACCCACCTCAGTACATGCTGCTTGGCAATACCAGGAGTTTCTGAGTTTCTTTGCTCATGGGAGTTTCTTTATGGATTTGACAGCTTTCTTGTTGGGAAGTTCAGTGATGTTTGATGAAGCTGCATTTCTTTTTCAAGACACTTGGTTTTGAGAGTTGTTTCTCTTACCTGTGCTTCCTCTCTGCATTTCCGCAGTACCTGTTCATATTTTACATGTTTTCTGTTGCTTGGCTAAACACAGAAATATTCTGCTTCCTCTTTTTACAGTAACTGCTGTCTCTAGGTGTGCTCTTGGACAACCCTGCCTCTTGGGCCTGTCAGACCAAGGGGTTACTGGGCTTCCCATCCTCCTGTGCCTCAGCATTAGCAGCACAACTCATTCCTCTTTCCTGAGGACTGTGAGTTTTAAATCAGAAGGGCACAGAAAGGTCATTTTATTACGTTTAAGAGACCAGCTCTTCAGCAGCATAAGGGAAACTTGGTATGACCACCAAAACACTGCTGCTGAACAGAATGGGAAGTTGAATATGGTTTGATTTGTCATGAAGGAAGGTGTAGGAAGCTCCACATTCTTTGCCTGCTGCCCATTAGAAGTTTCTTTTGAATTCAGAGTGCTTCCTCTGGAAATATTTCACATGCTAAAATGAAAAAAAGAAGAGTCAACAATAACTAAAGAACCTGCTTCCTTATTGCCATTCCGGTATAAGTTGGGTGCAGTCAGAGGGCTGTGACTTGCATGTGTGGTCATCTCAGCTGCTCAATGTAGCTTTCGCAGAGGAGGACCATGTTTTTGCCACCTCCTTGTGCTCCCAGGGCACAGACTCACCTGCTGGAACTCCTGTGAGTCACCGTGTAGGTAGGTTGGGGCAGAATTAAGATTTCTTCTCTTTTGCAGCTGGGTCCCATGCTGGGAGCTGGAGCTGGACCTGGACCTGTGGGAACTCTGGCTGGATACATGGCCAGCTTGCTGCTGGACTAGCCCAGTACACCCAAGATAGAGGATAGTCAGACACCTCAGAGACTAGGTAAACCAGCTGGGCGCCAGTTAATTGGACCATGTTGAACAGCCTGTGGGCCTGGGTTAGGAGGTTTCTGCTTGAAGTCCTTACCAGCCCTTAATTTTGTGTAGCTCAGCTGGGTCTTGCTGTCTGCAGCCTCCCTGCTGCTCTCTGCTGGTGCTGGATACACAGGATGGCATGCTTTCGAAAAGAAAGTCTGCTTCTGATCTCTAGCTTGTGGCTAACATATTTTTCACTCACCACAGCTATTGTCAAGACTTTTATCCCCTTCAATGCCATCTTTATCTAGTTCTGCATATACAGGTTGAATGGTTGGTTTGGTTGATTTAAGTTCTTTTAAAAAATGCAAACCAGAGCAGAGACTTTGCGCTCTGTGATTAGCCTTTAAGACATGTTACTATATTCTGTGCTGAACTTTTAAATTTGTTTTCATGTGGAAACACTTCCACTTCATGTGGAAGTGACATGCTCTGTACTGTTCTGCAGTGTTAATCCTGAGATGCAGTGTTAATCCTGGACTGAGATGTCCAGAGGTGTCAAGAGCCAAGTGCAGAGATGGGTCTGCATAGAAAGCAGCTCTAGCAAAAATGTGCAGTGACCTCCGCTGTGAGAAGGAGCTGAGCCTGCTACAATGGCAGCTGGGGTTGGACTGAAGTCTTGAGCTATCTGCTGCCCTTTTGGGTTTTGAGAAACAAGTACTTCATTCCCTCCTGGCAATTAGGGTGGAGACAGCAGAAAGCAGCAATAGACTTCAGCCACTGTCTTCCCGTCAGCCACTACCCAGCCCTCAGTTTCTCTCCTTAATGCTCCTTAATGCTGTGCCTAACCCGGGCATGGAATGTGTTTTGAGTCCTTCTATATATGGCCAGGTTTTGGTAGCAGGAGGACAACAGGGGTGTCTTCTGTGAGAAACTGCTAAAAGCTTCCTCCATGAATACCAGCCAGCTCCAAGACATACCCAGGGCTGGCCAAGGCCAACCTATCAGCAATGGGGATAGCACCTCTGGGATAACATATTTAAGAACCACGAAAGTTTCTGCTCAAGAGCAACTGCAGATGGAGAGAGGAGTGAGAATATGTGAGAGAAACAGCCCTGCAGACACCAAGGTCAATGCAAAAGGAGGCGGAGGAGGTGCTCCAGGTGCTGGAGCGGAGATTACCCTGTAGCCCGTGGTGAGGCAGCTGTGCCCCTGCAGCCCATGGAGGTCCATGGTGGAGCAGAAATCCACCTGTAGCCCATGGAAGACCCCAGAAGAGCAGGTGGAAGCCCAAAGGAGGCTGTAACCCTGTGGGAAGCCTGTGCTGAAGCAAACTCCCAGCCGGACCTGTAGACCTGTGGAGAGAGGAGCCCATACTGGAGCAGCCAGTTCCTGAAGGACTTCATGCCATGGAAAGGACCCACACTGGAGCAGTTCATGAAGAGCTGCAGCTCCCAGGAAGAGCTCTCTCACGCTGGAGAAGTTTGTGGAGGATTGTCACCTGTGGGAAGAATCCCATGCTGGAACAGGGGAAATAGCATCATATCAGGAAGAAGTGGCAGTGACATCGCATGATGAACTGGGCACAAGCCCTGTTCCTCATCCCCTCCTTCCTGAGTCTCTGGGGAAAGGAGGTAGAGAATTCAGGAGTAAAGTTACACCTAGGAAGAAGGGAAGAGGGGGCGTGTTTTTGAGGTTTATTTTTTATTTCTCATTACCCTACCCTGATTTGATTGGTAATAAAATCATTTCCCCAAGTCAACTCTCTTTTGCCCATGATGGTAACTGGTGAGTGATCCCTCCCTGCCCTTATCCTGACCCAGGAGCCTTTTGATATATCTTCTCTCCCCTGTCCAGGGGAGAAACTAGTAGAGCATCTTTGGTGGGCACCTGGCATCCAGCTACAGTCAAGCCACCAACCCTTGTTTGAAAACAAGTTTGAGAGGGAAAAGTATTAGTTTTTATTTTACTCGTGGATATATTTTGATCATATTATGGACAGTAAAATATCAGTTGGGCATTTGTTAATCTGCAAGAGAAGTCACTGCCTGAAGGGAGGACAATGTAGGACATTTTGAGTCTGAATAGAAGAGAAAGCTGCATTAGCTGGTGCAGTTTGTTTCTGATCGGTCTCTCTACTTGCAAAAGACTGTAATTGTACAGTAATTCACTGCTACCTTATTTCTAAAATCCCTGCAGATGATTCCCACCAGAAAGACTGCTTTGGTAAGCAGTTCATTTCAATGCCTCACAAAAGCTACAGCAGAGAGCAGGGCAAGGACAGAATGAAGCAGAAGTGATTTACTGAGCAAGCAATGTCATCACTCTGCTGCACATCATGTCTTTGCAAGATAGAAATTTGTTGGTTGATCCTACCTTACAGAACAAACAAGATTAAGTGACAGAGGCACAAAAAGCAGTCACGGCTCTCTGGGTCCAAGACACATTTGCAGTCATGCATAAGACCTTTTTCTGTCTCCAGTGGCACACACTTGTTGTCAAGGTAGTGTTTTGGCATGCAGCAGATCTCATATCAGCTACCTGCTCACAGTGGCTGTTTAGGTAATTGAATCAGTTACTTCTAGTTTGCCACCCTTCTTACTACTCATAAAGCCTTCCCTTGTGAGTTACACGAAAATGTAACTTGGTTTCTACTGATGAAAAATTCAGATTAGTCTGACTCACACTTTGTAGAGCAGTAACTGGTTCTAGAGCCAGAGAACTATTGGAAGCCACCATCCTCTGGAATTATAGAAAAGTGTGTGAGTGTGAATGAATGTGTGTGTGCAAGTGTACTCCAAGGAGAACTCTGCAGTACTTGCTAAACAGAAAGACAGGAAGAACTACATCAATAGAATCTCAAGCACAGCAAAGGGAGACTCTGTAATCCCCACCATGCACAGATTCTTTGGCTCTGTTATCAGTCCAGATTAGATCTCTGGGTGCCCGTCCTCAATCACAGTTAGAGCAATGTTTGCCTGTTGCTTGAACAAGTGCTCTTCTCATCTGGGTTTTTGTTCAAGGCACAGAATTCTCTTTGGTTTTAAAACTTTATTAATAATTTATTTTTTTAAAAGGCAATGTAGCTTCTTCACAAGACAAGGCATATTGCTTGCAGCTATTTGATTTCATAATTTAAAATTTCCTTTTTTTCCCTCTTTTAATGTCAGCGCTAAGGTATTTGCTAATGGGAGAACCAGCGTATCATTAGGTATTCTATCTGATCTTCCTCCACCCAGTTTTGCCATCACCCAAAACATAGGAGCAAGCAGCAGCATGCCCTGGCTAGCCTGAGGAGTTTACTGCCTTGGGGAGGTGATCAGATCACATCTCTGTCAGGATCTCCTGTCTTCTTGGGAATGAGAAATGCAACTCCTGAGAAAAAAAAAAGAAAGTGCATGTGTTAAATGCCAAAGAGAAGACACAGAATGAGTTGCATCTCATTTCAAAACTCCTCCTGCAGGTTTTGGCACTCTGCTGACTTAAAAGGACTGATGCTTGAAAGACATAAGGAAAGCGTGCTGAGAGACCATTTTTGGGAGGAAAAACCCTTCATGCAGAGGACACACTATGGGCTGCACAGATGCTAAGAATACTGCACTGTCTTTTCTGCACACAGGGGTGGATAAACACAAGAGGCTGCAGTAGCTGTCCTGCCTAAGCCTGGGAGTGCAGGCATTGCTTTGGGCAGCGCTAATGGGAAACCCAGGCTCAGCTGAACTTTTTCAGCATACTTTTACCACAGCAGGAGGGTTGTTTATTCGCACATAGCTCAAGAGGTCTGACAGTAGAGCCCATGAGCAAATAGCACTATGCAAATAGCAAATAATAATACTAGCTTCATAAGTGCTCACATTTGTGTGAATTTCCTGATGGCCCAGTGAAACCTCGTGCAATGGTTGCCTCAAAAGATAATGGTGGGGGAGCCAAGATGTAGCATTTCTCCCTGGGCGTGACCTGGCTGTGATGCCCCATTTGTGGTGCCACTGACAGCCTGAGGAGCACCAGACAGTGTGGTACTCCACTTGGTTGCAGTGGACAGGGGAGAACAAGTCGCATTGTTGCTTAGCAGCAGACAGATTTGACTGGGTATGTCAATGCTGCAAATTTGAAAATCTAAATGCTTCATGCAAATTATCTAAAAGTTTAAGTCAGCAATCTTTGTGTTCAGCAGGCTTACTAGAATGATCTGGTCAGACCAAGTGCCATAAGGACTGCCATAGACCTCTACTTTTGAGGCTGCCTTGATAATTTTCATGCATGTTTTTTTAAATATTGACTTCATAAGACAAGGACAAATAACAGAGAATCTATAACTTCAGAGGAACTGTTCCTTATTTCACATACTTTGCATAAATAGTAGCTTGCATTGCCCACATGTGTTTATACATCAGTTTTAGTTGGCTTGTTTTGCCTGTTGCCAGGGTATAATCATGAAAGACAACTAAGCAGAGCAGAAACCAGGGTAGGTCAAGGTCACAAAGAAGTTAGAGGGGAGATAAGATGGAGCTGGGTAGAGGGACGAGGACATATGATGTTGGCATAAAGTAAGATATAGCCAACCTCAAATGAGATTGGGTCTGTTTTTCTTCCTTTTTTTTGAAAGCTACTTCCTTCAACACTTATGAAGGGTCAACAAGCTACAATGGTAGACAATGGGCAAGCATATTCTTGCTGTAAAAGTGAGTCAGTTTCTTCTGTAGAGCTCCTTACTGCTGAGAAAGAAGCCTTTGTTCCTTACATCAGCTGGATGTCAACCTATCCCCTCTGTAATTGCACTAATTAATATAGTTTCAAATCTCTCCATGTTTCTCATTTACAGAACACTGTTACCTTGCATGTCACTTTGATGAGGTGAGGGTGAATTTGCTGTTTACGGCTTAATTCAACTGGTGGTTTCATCCATTAGCAATGACCCATTAAGAGGTGAAGTATGAAGTCAAGCATGTGCACCAAAACTGAGACACCCCATGAAAATCTCCATGCCTGTGCTTAAGCTACTGTGGGTATAAGAAACACAGGGAGAGACAAGAGAAAACTCTGAGGAAACCAGAAGAGGGAATTTGTCCTGGTTATCATGATGATGCAGCTCTTTATCAACTCATTTCTTTTAGTTTCCCAGCCATCAGCATCAAGTTGTTTTGAGCTGAAGTAGATGTTTCCCTGCTCCTGAAAACTGAAGGATCATTCCTGTAGCAATGAAATAAAAAATCATTGATGTTACCATTCCAGACTTTCACCAGGGGATACGGCTGCAGTCCAGTTTACAAATCTGAGTTCAAAATAAATTCCTAGAAGCCGGCAGAGTTGTTTCGGCTTTTAGGCTGTGTAAAACTTATTATTTCAGCACATTTATGGCCTTTTTCCCTTAATGATTTGAAGTGATGGCATGTAGATTTCAAATGTCCACTTAACTTTCTTATTTTCTCTTTTTGTTTTAAAGTATATTCGGTGCTGTTCGAACTGGTGCTTATATGCTGTACATTTTGATGACCAAAGGCCTGAAACAGTCAGTGTGTGACCAGAGTTTCTACATTGGACCTGTCAGCAAATTCTGGGCATATGCATTTGTGCTAAGCAAAGCACCCGAACTAGGTGAGTACCCTCTCTCTCTTTCTCTCACTGTGCATATTTAGAGCAGAAATGTCCATGCAGGAAGCACAAGAAGGGTTTCAGTGCTGTCAAAATCTCATTTAAGTCTTAGAAAAACTGAGTAAACATAATTGAAGCCCAAACTGCATATTTTAATCTCTAGAGATTAATTCCAGCCTGGCTAAAGTTAGAGCAATGTGCAGTGAATATGATCATTCCCAGCCCAGGAATAAACTACAGTGATTATACACAGCGGGGCAGTCAAGAGGTAAAAGCAATCTGGTACATACTTTTTCCTGAGCTACTTGTAGGTAAATAGGAGTAGCATGATCATTAGTCACTGACCTCACAGGTACAGAAGTGAAGGATGGGCTGTAGCAGTTGTGTCAGCAAGAGCTTTGAGTCAGGTTCTGTCTCCATTCTGTAGCATTCATCTTTTAATACACATCTAAGTATACAATTAGGAACACTAAAGTGCTTCCTCCCCAAGCATTGAAAGCTGTGGCTGTCAGCTTCCTTTGAATAGAAACAAATTTCCCATAATATCTCTAGCTTTTCCAGTTCTGATTCTTACGAACTTCTGTCTCTCCAACAGCTTTTTTGATAAGGATATTTATGATAAACATGCCAAAGGTAATTTAATAGTCAGTCTTAATGTGTTCTCATTCACAACTGATTGGTGTAGGAAAGGATTGCTTTAATGGAAAGGAGGAGGCAATGATTTAGCAGCCCTCCAGCTTTCATTTTGGAGGATGCCCTCATTAAACCTCAAAGGGCTGCAGCTCTTACTGTGTTCAGGTGTACAGCAAAAATAAGAGCTTACCTTTCAGCAGATAATTTGATTCAGAAAATTATAGGACAGCAATTAATCAGCATGAAAACTAGAAAGAGACCCAACACCAGTTGCCTTGCTGTCTCAGAATCTCTTGTTTTCCTGCTGCTTGAATTACTGCAAACCCATAGAAATTTAGTTGTTAAAACTGGGAGACATCAGCTGGAACTGCACAGCAACAATAAATTGAACATATGATTAGTTATTAAAATGTGAATAAACATCTTGCAGCTAATGAAGTAAACAGTAGCATTATGGCTCGTTATGGACCTTGTGCAGACAGTGCAGTTTTGCTTCCATCCGTGACTAATATTCATGATGTAGATTTCCTTGGATACATATAAATCAATATACATTGGGAGATTCAAATCTCAGGGATTCTTTTGGAAACACTATGTCTATAACAATGGAAAACAAGTAGCATACATATATCCATATATCTAATTGAGCTGTTCCTTGCAATGACAAAAAGCAGAAGGAAGAAAAAAAGCAATAAAGAGGAATAAAATTTACTTTTCTACAATAGTAAGATATATTTGCTGAAGAGGATGTGCATTTCAACAAAACCCAAATTTCTTTCTAGAAGCATCTCTACCTGACAATAACATATCTTTCAGTATTGTAGGTTGCGTATGCAATAGCCTTTTGCATATTAGCTCAAAAGGCTCTACTGATTTTGACTAGGTTAAATTTCCACGTAGACATTTGGATCAGAGAAGAGTGTGCTGCTTTCTCTTCAGGTTTTATGCTCTCTATTGAACTGCATTTCTCTTCCAGTGGCAGTATATAAGGGACAGTCTCACAGTCAGAGATGATACACATACATCCGCCTACCTCACCCAAGACTTTTATGGATTGTGTTTGCAGCAGAGGGCTGCCGTGTAAACCTATGGAGTTTTCAGATGGGGTTTATTCACACAGGAAAATGTGGATACACTGGTTTTCTAAAGATTGCATAGAGATTAGGAGACAAACTGGCTCTCGGACCAGACAAGCTCTCAGATCTGGAGCTGAGGTGGTTTTTCTTGCTCCAAAGTAGTGTATACTCCAGCACAGCAAAGAGAGCACTGCATTAATTATGAAATTGTTTGATATGTTTCTTATTTCTTCCCTTTCTTTTTTTTTTCTTTGTTTTGTTTTGTTACAGGTGATACTATATTCATTATTCTTAGGAAACAGAAGCTCATCTTCTTACACTGGTACCATCACATTACTGTGTTACTGTATTCTTGGTATTCGTACAAGGACATGGTGGCTGGCGGTGGCTGGTTCATGACCATGAACTATGGAGTACACGCTGTTATGTACTCTTACTATGCCTTGCGGGCTGCTGGCTTCAGAGTCTCACGCAAGTTTGCCATGTTCATCACCTTGTCGCAGATCACGCAGATGTTGATCGGTTGTGTGATCAATTACCTGGTCTTCTCCTGGATGCAGCAGGGCCAGTGCCATTCCCACGTGCAGAACATCATCTGGTCCTCTCTCATGTACCTCAGCTACTTTGTGCTCTTTTGCCATTTTTTCTTTGAGGCCTATATCGGCAAAACCAGAAAAGAAAGGAAGGTTGACTAGTGGTAGGAACAAGAAGCCATAGCTCAGGGTCATCAAGAAAAAAAATTATAAGAAAAAAAAGGCACAAGGAAACATATATGTATGGTGCAGCTAAAACTTGGCAGCTTAGGGAAAGTTAGCTTGGTTTAACCCAGTAAGTTTATGATCCTATCATGGTGAGGACTCACTGAATTCTACTCTATCTCAAAGGACTGCTGATGAAAGACAACTTCCTTCTTGTACCTGTCTGCTCTAGAAAAGAAAGGAGGAAAGAAAGAAGGGGGAAAAAAAGAAAAGAAAAAAGGAAAGAAGAAAGAGAAGAAAAGAGAAGCAAAGAGAAATGGAATAATGTTGAGGGGGAAAAAAAGTATGTTAAATAAGCAGTGTGTTTCCCCAGGGTGGAGGAGAGACTCTTATTTAAAAAAAAAAAAAATATTTCTAAATCCTTTCTAATAATTTCTTAGTGTTAAACTTGAACAAAACAAAGGGGAAGTGACAAAAAAAAAAATGTCTATGATAACAATAAGATTGCAGAATTAAAATCTTTTCCATAGAAGGTTCATACCTTTAGCCAAAATGAAGCTGAAAAGGATGTTTCCTGCATGGAAACTTGCTGAACTCCACACTGTGGTCATGAATGAAGAAGAGAAGAGATTGATTTCTCTGCTATGTGCTCTGTCAGGAGAGAAGATCTGGGACACAGTCGCCTCCCTCAGAAGGTGGACAGGAGCAGTACTTTTACAAGAGTTTAATGTGAAAAGATGCACTGTTGCAATACATATCTCAGAGAGTGCATTTTCCAAGTGCATTTTTCAGTTAAAAGCAAGGAATTTCTACAGCAGGATAAGTCATAGAGGGTTAAATCAATCAATCAATATTTGCTAAATTAACAGGGGCTAATAGCAGAGGGATGTTCAGGAAGGAGAGGGAGACAACTCCCCTCACATGATTTTTAGGAATTATCCGTTACTCTTAATTTAACCTGCAGCAACACTGAATTAAATGGGGGAAATCAGAAGAAATCCTAGCTAGCGAGAAGAGAGTGATATATCTCCCCACTGTTTTCAGAACAGAGCCCTGTGGTACAATACGGATTCCGTGTTCTTGTGGACATAAGGGTGCCTGCCTGGGTTGGAAGAGGTGGCAGGACTGCACGACATTGGGTATCACTGTGCTTCTGCATCTGCCTCCTGGGCAGTGCAAAGATGTTTAAAGTGCCCTCCTCTGGTCATGTGGAGATACTACTACAAAACATACTTGGAATAGGTTTTTCTTGAGATTTGTATAGGAAAAATTAGTTTAAACAAAGTAATTTTGCTGCAACAGCTTGACTCTAAAGTCCAGAGAGAATTATCCTTCATTAAATATATATCTCTGCAGAATCTGTACTGTAACATCAGACTGACCACTTAAGAGGACATTCTTTCTTCTCTGAAGTCAGCTACAGATATAAGGAGAAACATATTTCACTCTGAACCTTAGAGAGTTAGTTGAGAACAGCCATATTCTTTCAAAGACAAGTAGATTGCGTTATCTGTGATATTTCAGTCCTTACAAAGCCAAATAAAATGTGTAAACGTTCCTAGTATTTCAAAGACGCAAGTATGTAAACTTGATGTTAAATGTGTTAATGTAGTATTCTAAATTGTAACAGCTAGGTAGTTTAACTAAAAAATTAGAAGAACTAGATCAACAAAATAGGGACTGCTGTTCTGCATAGGATATACACACACCTATAACTACACCCATATACACATTCTGTGAATTGTCAACAAGAAAAAGCAGCCCAGTGGCAGAGAATCACGTTTCCTGGCTAATGCAAAAGATTGTCATTATCTTTCTTGCTTTAATTTGAGATTGTACAGTACAAAAGGGTTTTCTTAATTATTATTTTTAGCTTTAAATGTGCTGTCATTCATGAAACAGAGCTGCTTTAGTATCCTGTTAAGAGATGACAAGGGCTTTCGGTGTCTCATTATATACAAAAGAAAAACAAATAAAGTTACATTCCATATTACGTGAATGGTCTTACAAATCAAAAGCCTATTCAGGCTAAAATCATAATTATAAAAAGCAGAAAATGAGTTTACATTTATGTTATTTAAGTTATTGATGTGCTGACGTTATTTTATGGTACAAAACATAGCAAAATGTGATATGCAGTAATGAAGCTATGATATTCATTAATAGGACTACTGTATACGTGGAAATATTAGACAAAACCAATTAAATGTGTAAACCATTTTGTTATACAGCTTGGGAGTAGATAATTATAATGCTGAATAAGCCTTTTTCCTCATGTTTAATTTTGCCCTGGCTAAAAAGCAGGTTAAGAAGACCGGTTAAGAGTGGAAAAGGCAAAATTAAAGTCAAGCTGTACTTAGCTGATAAGCATTGGTAGAAGTCCACCATTGTGCCATTTAGACTCTCAGTCCTGTGTGTCTTGAGTCCCTCAAATAGAGCAAGAGGGGGTGGAAGTGGTCCAATGTCTGGAGCTGAAGCTGGAGCAGAAGCTTTGGACTCTGTGAAGTCAGTGGAGGCTTTGCTTTGCTTTGAACAGAGCTGGTGGGCCTGACTGCCTTTTGTCTGAGCAGAAGGGAAGGAACTGTCCACGTTTCCTGCTACTTTGAGGCTTAGGGCTCATGACTTAAAAACCTCATAAATTTTATCTATAAGAAGTGACATCACAGCATGGCGGGGAACTTGTGGCATCAGTGTAACACAGACAGAAAACAGGATGGGTTGCAAACAACAACCTACTGTGTTTCATGCTCTCTTTTCCTTAATGGCATAAAAAAACCCCCACACCTCTCCATGCTGGATGGCAATGCTGGCAGTGCTGACACTGACTTCAGTGGAGCAAGAATTTCACCTGCTCCTTCCCCATCTTCCCAAAGCCCTCGTGGGTACCTATGCACCATTCCCAGCACCTGCTCCTCTGTATGCCCACTGCCCTACCAGCCGAGGCTGGGTGGGCGAGGGCTGGCTTCCTTGCTGCCTGGGAAGCGGCTCCAGTGCAGACACCACCCCAGAAGTGAACAGGCAGTGCAGATGTACCCCTGGAGTGCAGGGGTTACTCAGCACCAAATTCAGTGGGCATCCTGGTGGGGGACTCGGCTGCAGGCAATCATATGTGTAGGGAAGGGGCAGCAAGATCAGACACGTAAGGTACAGTGGTAGATTGGGGTACATTTATCGTCACTCTGGGAGTTGGCTGTCACAATGCCATTTGCTTCAGGAGATGACATCACACATGCATTTACACAGGTCCTATGGCCTTACTATTCCATTGGGCTTTTCCTCTGAGGTTTTTCTACAGAAATCAAAGGTGTAACTGTCAGTAAAGAATTTGAGGATAAGACAAAAGCAAGTTACATTGTTTTGCTCACTTTTACCCCCCTAAAACATACATGCATAATATTTAGACATCACATTTAAACCACTCACATATACTTAAACACTGAGCCACTCAACCCTAATGTAGTGACACCTCAGCAATACTCCAGCTGTCCCAACCTATGAGCCACAAGATAATTGGGTCCTATTTATTTCTGCTGGTTTGAGCCTTGGAGTCACGCTTTCGAGTTTTTTTGCCCAGTACCAGAACCCTTTTTTCTCCTATTACTTTTAAGAAAGCTATAATTCTGTTGCTTTCACACATGCCACAGGGAACTCAAACTTTATATAAATTTACCAAGCATTATGGGACCTGTGACAGCCACAAGAGATGCTGGAAATGCTGTTATGGGATCCAGTACTGAAGTCAGGAAAGTTACACTGGTAATAAGGTCACTCTGCCAGCGTCAAAGTCTGTGTTTCATGTTTTGATGCATTAATCCAATGTACTGAAATAAAACCAGAAAGGTCGATTTGGATTTATGCTTAGGCAACTGCCAGCTGAATTTGGCCCTTCCTTAGCACTGCTTCTCTGTAGTGAACACTTTAAGAAAAATATTTTCAACTAATTAGTGAAAGAACAAAAACCTGGGTAATTCTGCAGCCTCTTTAAATTGTGCCTGTGACGAGAAGGAAACCCCTTGTTCTTGCAGACCTTCTGTAACTCAGTCACAAGTGATTTATGTCTGGGCTCACTGATAACACACAATTAGGAACAGCTGGCTCCAAAAGAGACTTCTCACCAGAATCTCACAGTAAAATAATACAAGATAAGGGCCAAAGTGTGCAAAAGGAATCACTCAAAGAGCCAAGCAGAGTAGTAGGCATAAAATATTGAGGACAAGGAGAGACAAGGAAGGAGACCTATTCCATATGCCAGGACAGAGTATTTCCAGGCTGAATGCTCACTCCTTTCTGAGATGAGGAAAGGCAACATGGAAAAACGGTGGGCTGCGTGGCACCAGGTGCCCAGGATGGGGTGGCTGGAGGAATAAGGCTTGTGTGTAGGGGTTCCTCCTGCAGAAGTTAATTAGGAAGTGGCTCCTTCAGTGCAAACATGGGTCTATGGATTTGTTTGTAGGAACATCCATGGTCTAATAATTTTTTCAACTCCTGGGTATATTTTATTTTTTCCTCCTGAAAGTAAAAATCTGTGACATTTTAGTTGAACGCAGTGGTACCTCAGGGATAAATATTCAGGTGGCTTCAAGCAACAAAGACCATGAGAGACAAGTTATTATGACCATGAAAGAGCACTGTAAGCAGTGCAAGATATAGTGCATTAGTGCTGTAATATATCTAATAGTTGTAGTCTATCCTGTGCTTCAGAACCAGTAGCAGAAGTATAACACCTTTATATACAAATCATATACACACTCATACTTTAAGTAATAGAGATGGCTTTGATCGATGAAGAAATCAAAGCAGATTTCAGACAATACCGCCTACGTTCAGGACTTGTTCCAGTGCCTACTGAAAGTGAGATTGTTGGTGAGATGTCCAATGACTTCAGGGAGCTTTGCTTCAGCCCACTGGAGCTCACTTGCAGAGGGTCATGCAAGACTTAAATTCCCTTGTTTGCTTAGTTGCGACATGAACCACCCAGGACATTACTCAGGCACTGACACAGGTCTTCAGTCAGATTTTCCAGCCTAGCATCAAAGAGCCCTCTAAAAGGGAAGAATTACAACTCAGAATTGTTGGTGAGTTTTCACTGTTTTATTTCAATACATTTTCTATTCCATTTATTTTATTAAAAGCAAGCAAAAGGACAAGTCCCTGATCCTGCAATCGTCAATGCTCCATTGCAGTCCATGCAGCAATACATGGGCACAGAAACCTTTTGCTTACAGGGGTAAAGGCAGGACTAGGATCTTGTTACTGACTTAATTTCTAGCAGAGCAAACACCACAGGGTAGGATTTGATTTCTTAAATTAAATCAACTGTACCAACACAAATAACATTGAATCTGCACATTAATTTGACGGCTAAGGGAAACCAGGGCCCTCCCCAGGACATCATAATGTAAAATGCTGCATGAAGAGGGGTTAGAGTGTATTTCCCTATGGGTATAAAATAATACTCCCCTGAAAGAGTGACCTTCCTGAGAAATCTCACATCTGTCCAGTCCTGGACAACTTCAAACAGGCCTGTCTGCTGAAAAAACCCAGCTCTGATTGACTTATCTGCTTTCTCAAAAGGGCCACTACATGCTTGAGGCTTTTTGGAGCCTTAAAGCTTAAGCTAGATTTATATTCAGAAAAAAACCAACCTTAAATATGTGTACAATAACTACAAAAGAATAGTATGATAAATATCTTTATTTTACCATTTTCAAATGGCTATTTCATTACATAAAAAGAAGTTTTTATTTTTATTTTTTTGGGGTATATTGATATTCCAAATAAAATTTTAACTTTTGGTTCAAATAAAATGTCTCTGTGTTTTATTAATCCACAACATCCACTTCATTCGCTACATTGCTACCAAGTCAGCTATTGAAAAAAAGTGGTTCTCCAGATATGAGACTGTATGAGACTGTAATCAGGGGTCTCACTTCCCAGCAAATCTCTACCAAAGTTCACATTTTTGTGTACCACACAGAAGCATCATATGGTTTTTACTTTATGTGTATGTCACAGGCACCTGTATTATAGAGGAGGAAACCAAAATGTAAATGTTTGGACTGCAGCAGATCCCTGCTGACAGGGGTCTCCCCATGGACAGGCTTACAGCCCCACAACAAACAACAGGTTTCTGAGTAAAGACAGCACAAGCTGGAGGCAGAGGGAAGGTAAAGCAGAGTGGGAAGCCCACAGTGGGGATGCATGGAGCTGCGAGAGACCCTGGTGACTTTCCTGAGGACTGGTTTGGGAATCAGGCCAAGGAGCAGCCTGGAAATGGAGAAGTGAGAAGAGGGAATTGGATCTATGTCCCAGGAAGTGCTGCCTTCAATCTTCAGTATTATCCCAGGGAGAGTGGAAGAGCAAATGTAGCCAAACGGGGGATTTCCAAGGTAGGGGCAGCTCTGCTGTTGGGAAGAATTCCAGTAACTAGGGAGAAAAAAAACAGAATGTGGGGAGTATAGGATTTTTTTCAGGCTTATAGCAGAAACTACGTTTCCTTGGCTCCTCTCTCCACCTTTCCATGCTTCTGGCAGCTACCTGTGACCCAGGCTAGCTTATAGCTATAGTTGAAGTAGGAGTGGAGATGAAGCATGTAAGTAAATCTTTTTTTTAAGATTCTGTGGAAAGCAAAGGAGTACAGGTTTTGTGGAGGTACTACACACTGCCAGTAACTTTGGCAAGGCTGTGGGTAGGGAGCAGAAAATTTACCTCTTCTTTCTAGTTTCCTTTGCCAAGCTCCCATGACTTGCAATGACCTTGTGCTAGAAGGCCCAGAAGAATTGGTCATCCTGATCTTCCACAAAGTGTGGGCTGCTGCTTACCCAGAAAGATGATATGAGATGAAAGAAATTGTGTCATGCCTTTAGCACAGTGTGGCCAGGTGTCCATCACCACGTCACTCCAGCAACGCTTTGTTGCCATTCCCAGCAAGAAGAAACGTTTTTGGGCCCAGAGAAGATGCCAGGCATGAATGACCTAAGTTGACCCCATGGAGGAACACAGCCACAGCAATGGGGAGCAGCAGAGCCACAGCTTATACACTCCTGCCAGCTTGTCCAGGGAGTACAGTACAGCCTTACCTTCAGCTACACTCTGTCTCTCATGCATAGCAATTGCCTCAGAGACAAAGCTGAAACGCTTGACAAAGCCGACAGTAAGTCCATGCAAGCAAACACAGATTCTACAGTGATGCTGGACTTGGCCAAGGAGTTTCTTTAGTGTTTGCCACATTGCTTAATGTGAAAATACTGAATAAACATTCTTTATCCATTCTCCTCCAAGCAGCCTGGTGACCTCTGTGCTCCCTCTAAGTGATGTGCCCACAAAATTGCTGCCAGGAAAACCCACATAAATGCCTTCAACTGTGCCTGCTTTGCCACCTTCCAGCCCTTCAGAGGCGTAAGTGGTTGGTAGGGAGTAAACCTTTGCTTCAGCGCCACCAGCACCTCCACAGGCCAGATTGACAATGAAGAAAATGTCACTAAGCTTTCCACATCCTATTTTGCACCTCCAATAGGAATGAAATTGCAGAGTGTAGTGCCACCTGTCCAGATCAGGCTAGTTTAGGAATGTTAATGCAACTCACCATTAATAGAAATACTGCCCTTCCATGTAAAATTATTAACGAAGTGCCAACACTTAACTGTGTCAGGTATAGTGTCAAATGCTGCAGAAATTTAGTTTTACCTGTTAAAAATGAGCCATGAGGCTTCTTTTGTATTTTACATCTAACTCATCCAACCATAGAAATGGTAGTAAGTCAAGTTATAATAAAGGAATCAGTAAGAGAAAAGGCCAATTTTGGAATGCTATGTAGAATAATTTACTTTTGCTAAAAGGTGTTGGAGGTAGCCCACAAGATGCCTACTATTGGTGGAGAAGAATCACTGAGGAGAAAGAGAACATCGGGGAGGAGACAGCTTCAAGCTGCAGCTAACCAGTACAATAAATAATATCATACCTCATTTTTCATATGATAAGAGTGTTATGTCTATTCAATTTATTAATAGTTTTGTTAGAGGAAAATCTTACTTTATATGTAGTTTCCAGTTAAATCATTGTTATCCCCTTTCCTATTCACTGATTGTAACCCCTTTTCCTATTGCTTCCTTGTGGCTGCATTATAGCCTTTCCCTGTCTGATCTCTCCCCTTCCCATGTCAAGTTATGTTCCTCCCAATTTTCCATTTTTGGCCACTCTTTTGCATGCTCCTCCCTCGGTCCTCCTAAGTTCCAGTCACTTCCATGCCCTACCTTATAAAAGCTAGCCTCCTCCTTGAATTAAGGGACCACTTTTTCTTCACTTCTGTGATTGCCAGCAGAGTGGTTCTTTCACAGTTCAACTTAAGGGCCTGTCACAGTCCTTTGCCCCTGACAAAAAGGGCCTTAAAGGTCATACATAAACCATTTTTTTTTTTGGTCAGTATTTTTCCTTTAAAATTTTACTAGAAATACCAGGGATCCTAAGTTTGTTCAGTATGATGATGGCACTTGCATACAAATGGTGGCACTAGAACTACTAAGAGCATTTAAATGCTTTTTCCTAAGTATTCATTAGACGGTGAAATACAGTTGGCAAAGGCTTTGCTGATCACGTCCTCTGCTTTCTCACTACAGCTTTTCTTTCAACATGGCTTTATAGGATAAACTGAGCACACAAAGGCTGATGACCATTCAGGTCATCTGTAAGACAGGTAAGAAAGATCACAGCTATTTGGGGGTGTGCTGTCTGCTTGGGAACATTATTGCTGTTTTATAATGAAGTCCATGTCTAGGGAGATAAAAGCAGTTCAGGCCTGTTATCACTTCAGAGGGTTATGCGTTTCATGAGGGGAACTCTGTGCCATTTCAGAGTTTAATTCACAGCTATTGGCATCCAAGAATTTTAGGCTGGAAGTATGTCAAATAACTTCCAGCATAGCTCATGAAACTGTTGCTTCAGGTAAACCTTTTGCAAGCCCCAAGCAAATATCACTTCCTTTGTCCCACATCTGGCACCCAGCATGATTGTGCCCATATGCAAAAGCTAGAGAGAGAGCATCTGCAGGTGTGCTGGGCCTGGCATCCTGCAGTTGTGAGGAATACCCATCCCAGGGGTCCTGGCCCTGTCCGTGGACAGCAAGTTTCCCTCAGAGGGGATGCCAGTGCTCCCAGGGAGCTTGGAGAAGACCTAGTCAGCCTTGGCCAGTGGTCTGACCACAAGATGCGGTCTGGGGGCAACTCTTTGTGGGACTTCTGCCCCTTGGCTTATCCCATGCAGCTGGTTTTTTAGAGAAGAGAACCTTGACCCACCTATGCAGACTGCCTGAAGCTCCTAGATGCAGTTTGAATGTGTGGCTGCTAATGCTGCTAGTATGTTGAGCATAGGATAGATAGTCATATTCCTCACAGGGCTAATTTAAAACAGAAAAGGATGGTATATACAGGCAACATGGCTTCTGTTCTGCTGCTTTTAGCTGATGGGACCTTGAAGAGAAAACTGGGAAAACCTCAGGAACTCCAGCCTAAAGTCCAGTGGGTCCTAGCTGAGGTCCCACCCACTTTCACTGCCAGCCTTGTCAGTATAGAATTAACTGGGTTGGAAGAGACCTCCAAGATCATCAAGTCCAACCCTTGACCACTACCACTGTGATTCCTAGATCGTGGCATTCAGTGCCACATCCAGCCTCATCTTAAAAACCTCCAGGGACTGTGAATCCACCACCTCTCTGGGCAGGCCATTCCAATGCCTGATCACTGTCTCTGTAAAGAACTTCTTTCTAATATCGAACCTAAACCTCCCCCATTCCAGTGCAATACATCATGGAGGCCAGGAGAAAAATTTGTATGAGTTAAACATTTTGAAGTACTAAACATTTGGAAGCACTACACCCAGGGAACAAACTTCCAGAGTATCTGGTACTATCCAAATATGTCTTTTTGAGAGGGCACTTTTGAGCTGATATTTCTCTGCTTGATCCTAGACTTGTTTGAATTGGTTTGAACAGGTAAAACCTGTTCCTTCAAGCAGAAGAAGAACACAAAAAATGAGATGTGGCAGCCGACCTGGACCACTCCATGCAGCATATAATGTTGGTGGCTTCTTCAGATTTGCATACAGAATCCCTGACTTGCTCAGTCTGAGGAAGTCAGATAGAAATCCCTGGCAGACAACTACCAAGGTCTTAAACAGACTTAGCATTGGGTTGCTTTCTTCCATGCAGCTGTAAGCAGTTTTGACCTTCCTTCGCTAAATTACCCATCTCTGCTGCTGTAGGAGCGCTCTGGCACCCAGGGGCTGCTCACTGCTTTAACTGCCTCGACAAAATATTACTCCCTGCTCTGCAACCCCAGGGTGTGGCCTCGGCCACACCAGTGAGTGAGACAAAGGGCTTTGCTCTGAGCAGAGGAAATTATTCATTTTCAGGAGATAGCTCCCGTGTTAAAGCTGTGGACTGCCCTGAAGGGCATCAGGAATGCCAGTAGCAGGTCCAGCAGCCTGTGGGACTGGTGTAGGCTCCAGGCCACGTGCACAAAATGGCATGGCTCAGAGAAAACAAGCTTGGAAGGCAATACTGCATGGGAGCCTCAGAAACAAAGATATCTCTGTCTCCCAACATCATAAAACACCACAGGGAGGACTGAGTGAAGGACTCAGCAAAGACTGGGTAAGAAAAAGGCTCCTTTCCTTTCCTTTCAACCTCCCTCAATAGAGCCATGACAATGAGCTTGAGGGTCTTATGCTGGGAAATAAAAGCACTAAACTTGTAAAAAATTAAACAACTTCAGATGTAAAACAGAAAGAAAAGGTTGCTGGTATTTTGAAGGACAAAGTGATTGTCTCATTACCCAGACAGACTTTCCTAAGCCTGCCTTTGTATAACTGCAGATGCTGCAAATCTGACCAAAAGTCTCTGCCATAGCTTGGAAAACCAGCATATGCTGTGATGTCTCTAGTACTGTACATCTCTACAGCCAGAGCCATCTGCTCACCTGCAAACCCCAGAGGGGCTGAGCAGCATCTGGCTGCCAAGGGGTGCTGGACATGCATCACTCCTTGGCAGGGAGTGGTTTCCCGTCTTTCAAAGGAGTGAACTTTAATTGTGTACAGCTTCAGTAAATCCAAAGTGTACAAGGGCCTCTAGAAAATTTAATTTTTATTTTTACTTTTCTTTTTTTTTTTCACTTTCTCATACTCCTCTGTGAATGATGGTGACAGTACAAGGCACCAGGAGTTAACTTTGCTGCTCAAATTCTGTCAAAATCTAGAAAACTCATCAAAAGTATGTGTGCATTTATATATATAAAATACCAATATTTGAAATGCAGAGGTCTCATAGGTGAATATTTGATGTATAGAACTTCTTGGAGTTATTTTCTTAAAAGGTAGCAACTGAATTTCTTCTTAAAATCAGGAGATTTTTAAAGGAACATGTAACTTTCATTCAAATAACAGCTCACTGCTTGAAACTATCCTATGCAAACTTTGAGCCTGCAGTGCTGTGAAATGGCAACCAACTATAAAGTAAGTTTACAGAACACAGTTTTGTTCCTAATGCTGCCTTCAAAAAGGGCTTGTATAATTCCATATGCAGCATGCACTTGGCCAGTCCTTCATGAATCCATTCTTCTAGTGGGAAAGTTCTCGGTAGTTAAAAAGCCACAGTGCTGGTCAGATGCCTGCAGAGCGAAGTGTGATATCAGACATCAACAAGTTAGTAATTTTGCAGCTGTCACTTTTTAATTTTGAAGTTAAGCAATAATGCTGGAAGCAAGCTGTTCTTTACTCCTACTGATAAGCTTAATGCTACAGTATGACAGACACTCCAGGTATCTACAAGATACCTCTTTTTGTTTCATCATTTGTTGCTCCTTTTCTTGGCATGTTCCAATTAGATGCCTTTCATTGGTTCCGAAGAGTAACATAATATTACCACTAACTTGCATAATTCTTTACAAGAGCTGAAAGCGTGAAACATCCAGTCCTGCTTGCTGTTTTGTTGAGCTATTCCAAGTTACGCTTCCCTGCCTATGCCTACTGATGGCAGTAGTCATAAATTGTGCAAGAGTAGTACAAATAGTCCTTCTTTATTTCACAGTGACTGTTTATTCTGTTAAGTAATAAATACCTTACAGGGATTGCAACTCTGTAGAGGGAGGAATAGTTAGAAAGTGAAGTTAAATTATAAAACTTCAACTGTAGAAAGAAGCAATCATTAAAGAGTGACTTATCAGTTCTTTAAGTATCTTCTACATTTACAGCTTGAGTACTGTTATAATTATTATTAACTGGGAATGTTTCCAAAACAAATATAAAGAAATCTGTAGGAAAATATTTTTGTATTTTAACTAAAGCTAGTCTCTACAGTGGGCATGTCAATGACCATGAATTAGAGCCAATGTTTTTCTTAGAAATAGATATTTCACCAGCAGGACTGTCACAAATCCTAAATTTGGAGTTATTATTGCATTAGAGCTTCCTGAAGTTGTTTTCAAAGACAGAACATTAAAATCTTGATGTTTTAATTAGGGTGTAGTACATAATTATGAGATTTGTGTGACCTACTATCTAGGCATGAACCATCTTCTAACAAAGTTCTTGGATGCCCTCACTTAGCCTGACAGCTCTCCATTTAGAAACGATCTAGAAGATGTCACAAGGCATGAGAAATGCCTTGAAGGACCTCTCTTGGTTTATGAGAGACCATGCTAGTATTATCAGCTTCTGCTCTGCAGTACAAAATTACCACAAATACACAGTCCATGTGCAGATTATCTACTGACCTTCCTTTCTCTGTGTTCTTCCAGTCCTTCCAAAAATGGGATTTGAGAGGCAAAGGCACAGAGTTTGTTGCAATCTGCATTTTCACACACTGAGCAAAGGGGAGAGTGGGCTCTACAATGACCTACAATCCTACATCTGGATTGCACCTGGCTGACCAATGACTGTTACTCTTCACAAGTTCTTTCTCTCCAGAGATGGTGTTTTGGGGAATGAGGGGGTATTTGACTTCCTTCTGTTAGTTGGACCTGGAAACCATAAAAGCATCTTATTCCCCTTAAAACTTTCTGGAATCTGCCATTTCAGGAAAAATACTTCACAGCTTTCATCACAAGTTTGGATCCTAAGCTACTGGGCATGAACTTAAAGGGAAGCCTAATTTTGTTCTTGTGTTGACTACTCTTCCCATTCCTCTGGCACCAGGATTTAAAGGAAACTTTGAAAAAGTAACCTTTGTTTAAAATTGAAGGGAAAGTGGTCTCTACTCCTGCTGGGAATGAACTTTATTCCCATGCAGGGAGCCACCAAGTAGTTGCTGCTTTGCCAAGAGAGAGCATGACTGGGTGAGAAGGTAACAAGTGGGGTGACAGATCTGTAGACAAAGGCACTCACTTCAAATGCAAAGTGTGTGGAAGAAGTTGGCCTCCAGGACTTTTTTTTCTGAGTTGCTTTCCAATGAAGAAATGCTACGCCCTTTCCAGTGTCAACTTTTTTGCCACGCAGCATGAAGGTGAAACCTCCATGCCAGACTCCCATCACCTGTCAGCAGTACATGGATTGTGTTGACCTGGATGAGCAGGAAATACATTTGGAAAACCTTGCTTCTTGCTGGCAAGGCAATGCTTGCTGGGGGCTGACCATTGCCCAGAAGCAGAACTGACGTCCCAGAGTCCCTGAGTGAAGAGGAGCGGGAGCAGCAGCAGCTGGGCACCAGACAGCCATGAGGACAGCTGCGGGCTGGAATAGCAGTCCTTCAGTTTTAGCTGAAATCAGGCAGGAATTAGAAAGTTACTGCAAAGGAGTGACTAACAAATATATATGCCAACACATATATCATTGGAAGAAAGTGAATGTCTCTGGAGCGTTGTTTAATCATCCCTTAAAGTAACCCTTAAGAGGAGCACAGCATGTATTTTGAGAGGGAAGGAATCTTTATTTTATCTTGCCATGAAAATTAAAAACAAGAACCAGCAGATGCTGCATGATGCAGTTCTAGACTCCTGCCTTGCACTGCCTGATGGGAAGTGCAGGGTGGGCAGCCCTGGGCTGAGAAGCTCTGGGAATGAGCAGGACATGAAGTATAAACCTCAGTACTTGCACTAGGAAGAGCCCATAGGCTTCCTTTCTTTCCTAGTGAGATAAGGGTTAGGCAAGCAGTGATAGAAGAAGTTACATGGGACAGCTGAAGGCTCTCCCCAAGGAAGGTGGGAAGCACTTATCTAAGCTGCATCTCTCTGTGTCAACACAGACTCTCACAAGTGGTGCAGACACAACCCTGCATTAGAAACAGGACCTGCTGTGGAGTCAGGCTGCACAGCATTCCCAGCATCTGCCTAGCTGATTGCTGGACAAAGCTGGGCCACAGCCCTGTTCTATTATAGAGGTCATGCCAAGTCGTACTGCGAAATGCAAAAGAAATCACAACGGCAATTTGGATACTCCATGGGACATCACCCTGAGTGCAGGGGTCCTGCTAAAAGTAATGTGGGTCTGGAAAGTGACTTCTGGTCTGTTTTCCTTTGCACAAATGAAAGGTTCTTGAATTTGCTAATCAGGCTGCTTCACTACCTAGTAAAACACCAGTCCCTTGAATAAAAATTTACAGTCTTCAAATTAAAAAAGAAAAGTCATGTTTCTCCTCCTGCCTGCAGACTTTTATTAATGGAGTTCTTAGACATTCTGCTGGAAAAAAAGGTTAACTAAACTGATTTTTCTCTCTAAATTCTCATGTAGCAGAACAAGGTGACAGGCACTGAACGTGACAAATCCAAAGAAAGGGAACCAGCTAAGTACTGGCTTAGTGCTGCTTGTCCAACAGTTTCCTTAGCACTTTTGATTTCAATTTTTTTACATAAATAGCTGCTTCCTGTTGGATAGTTAAAATTGGTTTCTTGGAAAACCAGAGAGAATTTGCGATGGAGCGACTCACTCAATGGTCTGAATTGAGGATCTGTTTTTCCTGCATAAATGGCCACAGTTCACATTCCTGCTTCCATAATAATATTTTGTATATAAAAGGGAAGGGCTGTGCATGCAGAAGCTGTGAAGAAAACCTGCTCTGCTACTGTTGATTAGTAGACTGGGGGTTTGTCTGACTGATGAGAAAAGCCTTCTCTTACCAATCCTGATATGAATCAAGTAGAGCAGGATCTGGAAGCGGCATTTCCCACACCTCTGGGAAAGCCCTGCCCAACAGCTGTACTGTCTTGCTCCTGCCCTTGCCCTGTGTGGTTGCACACAGTCCTGTGTTGCCTTTCTTTGGCAGAGGGAGCAGATAGGTGGGAGTATGATGAATTTCTCCCTTCTGGTGCCTCTGAGAAGGTGGATAACTTGGCAGAGCTCTGGCAGTGGGAAGCATCTGTAGTGCATCCTTGGCCCATTAAGGAAAAGGGCAGTATGATATGGATACAAGCATGGGGCTACTTGCCCATAACGGGATGGACAAAACCATTCTCCAGAGACAGTCATGGTCTATGATTTCTTTGGCAACGTTCAGAGCACCAGAGGGACAACTGCAAGCCAAGGTAACCTGTGTCAGCTTAGAGCTGACAGCATGGAATGACAACATTCTCTTAACTGATCTGCAGGTGTGTCAGAGTCAGGTCCCTCTATGACTCCTACTATTACTGTGCATTTCAAATGCACATCCTCACTCCCATTCGCCCTAGCTTTCTTCTCACTCCTCTTGTCCATTGTCCCAGGAATGCAGACCAGGAGGTGATTGCACATACATGGTAGATGGGTCAACCCACTGGTTCTCTTCTTTCATCTGATGCGCAAAACAACATTTCAGATGTGACTTGTGCTTTGGAATTAATCCTCTACATCTACAAAATATAAGCTAGCCCCAGGCTTCTCTCTGCATTAAATGTGCTGGTTTTGTGACTTGGGGGAGTGTGTAACAGAGTAGGAGGCACTCACATAAATAATGGAGGCCAGCCAGCAAGTCAATGGGGAACTACTCACCCATTGCAAACTGGCAAAGATGGCAGCATCCCCTTGAGAAGATTCAGAAAATTACATTGAGGCAAAAAGCTAATTTGCTTTCCATTCCCTCAGGACTAACTTTCTCTTGGACGTTTTTTAAAGCAAAACTTCTTGATATTTCATAGATCAATATTACATACTGCTATTAATAAAGTCTTATCAAACTTTGTCCTTGAAGGAGCTATCCAGAAAGTCAGCAGCCCAAAGGGACGGATTAGCCCTTAAGAAATGGTAAAGCCAGAAGTGGCCTAAAACTCTGGTAACCCAGCTCACCCAGAGGCACCAAGACTGGAATGAATATGGAAATGGGTGGTGTGAGGAGCAAACAGAGGCTCTAACTAGAACTTGGTCTTCAAGTGAACATGAGTTCATCTCACAGCAGGGAACCAACTAACACAGATTGCTACCCAGTGCTTCACATTGCTTTCTGTGGCAGAGCAGAGCAGTTATGCAATGACGTAAGGAATTTTAGCAGGATTAAGTAATTTTTTTCTGAATTGACAGAGTAATCTTTGATCCTTCCCTCTGAGAAAATATCAGTACAAGCATGGTGATGTGTCTGCAGAGTAGCATGAATGGCTTGCATTGCTGTTAGGCAATACATCAACCAAGAGACCAACCTCCTGAGAAGTTAAACACTTGATTTCTGCAGGTCTGTGCTTTGCCACTAAAAAAACTGTCATAATCAATTTTTTTTGCTTCAACTCACAGTACCAGGAGACCTTCCAGCATTTTCTTTCCTTCTCATTTTCCTTCTTCTCCTTTCTGAGGAGTCTTTGTTTGTCTCACACAGCTTGCAAAGTTGTTAAGGCCAGAACAAAGTAGAGCAAATCAATCATTTCTCCATCTTTAATGAGGTGATCAAAGAAAGAATGAACATACACAATCAAAGGGAAGTGGATGCTCAGAGGTTTCAACAAGGCAGACTCTTGTTTGGGAGTAGAAACCACTATTTTTCTTTCTTATGATGCAGTTATTAACTTTCCATGAATCTGACCAAAAGAATATTGAAGCAAATATGTCTTTCCTAATAGCCTGACTACCACATGGAATTTCAGCAGTTGCTTAAAAAAAAAAAAAAAAAAAAAAAAAAAAAAAAAAAAAAAAAAAACAACACTGTATTATAGATCCAAAAAATATCTTAAAATGAAATGCTAAAAAATAGTGAAAGAAACCTTATTCTAAGACTATTCACTAAATTACTGTTTACACCGTAAGGATCTTGCCATGGAGCAAGGTCAAAGATCATCACTAGAATTAAATTAATTGCATTAACTACAATACCTGTGTGTAAAACACTGCAAAGTATATGTGCTTTGTTATAATTTTATTTTTAATCCAGAGAAAAAGAATGAGGAAGGGGAGGAAATCTGACTGTTAGGCCTATCCTCTATCCTGCTAATACCCCTAGCATGTGGGTTTTGCAGCACACTGGAGTAGGAGCTCAGTGGGAAATCTGGGACAATGGCAATGGGAGCTTCTCCTCAGTTTTAATCCAGCCAGACAGTACATGTTCCACAATGCTACACAGCAGGGCTGCACCAGCTCAGTCAGGTTCTGAGCAAGTGCTGGGCAGTTGAAGTTCTTCCTCCATCAGTTTCTTTGCTCTCAGTGCCAGGCTGATGGAGCTTTAGTCAGTGGGGACTGTCTGGCCCTAGGCATGATCTGCCTATAAAACCTTGAGGTGCTGAGGATGCCTTGTGCATGCCCGCATAGTAAATATCTGCATTGAACTAACACTTGCAAGCCTCACCTAAGCTGTAGAGCTGGTTGAGCTTTGAGATGATCAGGTCTTTAGTTGCCCACTGCCCAAATATAGGCTGTCTGGTTTTCCATCAAATTTTGAGGGTAGGTTATTCTCACAGTCATACAGCAGGTATGCTTTGAACATATTTTTACCCCTTGTCAGTGTACCAAGCCATAACACAACGTGAGCTCTTCTGTTAATTCACGGTGGTAAAATTTTTCCCTTAGAGTATCAAACCACAAAAACAGCTTACAGGAAATCTTGGCAAAGTTATTCCCATTTGTCCAAACACAGTGACTGTTCAATGTGATAAAGAGCAAACAGTGGTCAGTGTTTTGCTGCTCTTCCCAAATTACAAATTAGTTCTGTATTATTAGCTATTTATGTATCAGCTGAGATTTGAATTTTTTTTCATGGTGATCTTCTTGCTTTAATTCTTTATAAACTCATTCTGGGGATAGGCAGAAATTTTGCAGAAGCAGCAATAATTTTTGTTATATTTCAGTGGCTTTCAGTCAAAATGATTTGGCACAGTGGGACGTGTTGTTCCATGCTATTAAGTAATTTCAAAACTTTGTGAAATATCATTCACAGAGCTTCTTCTGAACTATGCAAACCACAGAGCATCTCCTTTTCTGGAGGCGAATAGGAAACTAATCCTGTTTTAAACACACACATATATGCAAGTTGCAATGTTGTTTTTCATCTCATGCCACGTACAAAGGCAGGGGATATTTTTCACTAGTCACACTCATAACATGTTTCTTGATCATAGTCCTGATTATTCATAAACCAGAAAGCCCTGACCGTTTCAGTGATGGTGATTTTGCAAAACTGCTGTTTTGAGGAAGGTCATTCAGAAGGTTTTGTTCTGAAGCAGACATATGGTTTGACCTTTTTGGGCTCATCTGTTGTATTTCAAAACATTCACAGAATGAGTGAAGGATTTATAGTACACACTGTTTCAAGGTTAGACATAGGGTAGTGGTAAGTGGTAGGTCAAGCAAGGCTGTGATATGGTCTTTCCACAAGTATTTAAGAATTTATTAGGAAGATATAATATGATAACAGAATACAATATAAGTATATAGGTAGTTCTTATCCTGGAACAGAAAGAACCAGGAAAGCTACTGGAATGCCTTTCAACCCTCTGCTTCTATGATTTTTATTGCAACCCTCCATGGGTTTTCCTCAATTACTTTTTCCAAGCTAGAGTTATACAAAATACAACTAGGAAACATAAAACTCATGACTGCCAAGTTGTATGGTCAGTAATAAAGCCGTAAAAGTTCATTTCCTAAAAATGAACAGGTGGGGTTTATTCCAGAGGATTAGATATGACCAAGAAATTGTACTCAACTTGCAGAAAACAGCCAAAAGAAGTCCTCAAGCATCTACTAGGTAAAATGGTATTAAAAGCATAATCAATCTTTCTGTCATATATAGCAAATTATAATAGAAAAACTGTAACTCTATAAAAATCAACTGGTATTTTTTTCAGTGGTCACCCTTGGCCAGTGATGGTGGCAGAATTTATATGGATTTTCATCCGCAAGTGTTAAATTATAGGATTAGGTGGCTTTATTTTTTTAACATAATGGAGTATCTTGTGTCTTCCCACTGAGATTTATCCTGGAGACAAAGGATTAAACCACTACCACAATTTAGGTAGCATGGGAGTATGCCTGAAGAATAGGTTCCAGTATTAAATTACCATGCATGGTCTTTGTGCATCACTGACAATTCAGTGTATTGAAAAAACATACTTAATGAATAAAGCTCATTTGCTTAGTCACACAGGACATTTTGGAGTTATGCTACTTGTTATTGGACATGCTTGAGAAGGTAGGAAAAATTTGAGTCAGGAAAAAGCACTGTCAGATTTTAATTACTTGAGCCAACTATGCTGTGCTAACTTGTTATTCTCTGTGGCTGGGCTTTAATTCGTACAAATATGGATTCCACTCTGCCACAGGGAATCAAATGCTTAAAAGGATGCCAAAGAATTCAGACAGCTAAAGTGTTCTTCCCAGGCAAGTTCATTCTCTCTTCATTCAGACATCATATCCTTTCTCTACCATTAAAGCAGATCACAAACTTAAACTGTATCACCTGCATTGCCTTGCATAAATCCCTCTGCCCTGCAGAATCCTGGGTCCAAAGTCTCAGATAGTTACCTGGATTTTTCCATCAGTATATGAACCTTGTGATGAAAATTTTTGCCAAACTGATAATAAATACAATTTACAGAAATGTTCAGGAAAAAAATGGTCACTCTGAAAGAGAGTTGCCAGGAGACATTCTCATGAAATGCAGATTTCACCTTCCTATCAACTCTTAGACATTGCAGCAGCCATGTCCTTCCTACAATGCTCCTGGTACAGCTTTAAGGATGTCCCACACCTTTCTTATTCTTTTCATCCTACTTGGTTCCTAAAACACATTTTTCTTAACCCTTGTCTGTTAAATTATACTTTCTTCTTCTTTAATATTACTTGACAATATTCTATTTGAGGACAGAGTGCAGGTTGCAAATCAGTTCAAATTAAAAGGCTGCACTTACAGCAAGAAAAAAACCTGCAAAACCAAACCAGCAAGTACAAAAAAATTAACACAATTAAGATGTTGAGTCTACCAGAGTGCTTACTGTTGTATATGCAGCAGCATATAGAAATCTTAGAAGATGAATAGCTTACAAAGAGCAGCAGATTAAAATATACATTGCACAGGGACATACAAAGCCAGTGGAAGTCACATCTAGGATTTCAACAGCAAGGGTTGCTCCACAGTAGAAACCACCTTAACAGAACTTTCATTTATCACTCTGCACCTAAGATTATGTATATCAAACCTTCAACCATGCTGGAAATATCTGAAAATACATTATTTAATATTTTTGGTCACAACTCAGATATGCCTCTGCATGAAAGAAAATAGCAACACTATCTGACTAGAGAGGGAGCCAGGAACTGCTGTAAAGTATGATTTTGGGATGTGTAAATGAAATCTGAGAAAGGTAATGTACCCACTGTGTGGCTGGCTGCAAGGAGTAGGGCTTAGTGGTCAAAAATAAGGTCATAATCTTCTCTTATTCATTGAGGCCCTGCCTGCACAAATGACCAATTTTTATTTTATGGAGTTTTAATTTTCCATGTATAGGGAACTAACTTAACAATCCAACAAGACATTTCAGAGCCACACATAGAGCATTTTCTATGTTATAGAGGGTCAATTCTAGGTGCTTCATAAATGTAGTTCTAAAATATTTTTAGGTTTTATATTGTTGCTTCCTCCAAGATCATATCACTGCTGCTACGTTTCATCAGCATAAGCATATTTTATAGCAATTATTGAAACATCCTGTGGTTGGGAAGGTGGAGTGACAACAAGGGAACATTTTGTTAACAGATATAACAATACTGCACCAGCTGTCTTGAGA
This sequence comes from Pachyramphus minor, assembly GCA_013397135.1. Taxonomy (NCBI): domain Eukaryota; kingdom Metazoa; phylum Chordata; class Aves; order Passeriformes; family Tyrannidae; genus Pachyramphus; species Pachyramphus minor. Next base: position 543,813 of record VYXB01007938.1, read on the forward strand.
TGACTGGTCCAGGCACAAATAAAATATGAAATGTCTCCTGCATCACAAATGTAATCTAATAAACCCTTCACTGTGTTTACATACTAAATGCTGTAATTGGATTCTGGTCAGACTGCTGTTTCCTGCTGCAGGAGCACTTGCACCTGGGTGTTGGTAACTGCACACACAAAGCTGTCTCTCGTCTGTGTAAAAGCCCCCTCTGCTGGACCAGCCTGACATGTAAACAATACATAAAACTAGCAGATCGTCCTACTTCCTCCCCAAAAAATGGACAAGTCAGTGAAGCAATTCTCCGTCAGCTGTCCCTTTTGTAGGGAGCCCTTTTACTGACTGATGCAATAGGAGTCACAGAAGTAGTTTTCTAAAATTCATCATGCTTGATGAGCACACACTTTATCTATCCCACACACAGGGATGACAGAAGGCCTTTTCTCCAAAGTGTAGAGGACTTCCAAGCTTCAGGCTGTTTCCTGATGTCATGCTGCATGTTAAGGAAGTTCTTATCTGATAAAGGTCCAAGCTCGCTTGGCCCCGGCAGATGAACCTTAGGATTAAAGGGTGGGCTCAGTTCTGCGCGCACTGTGTCCCACCTAAAATAAATCCAATGCGCAGGCTGGAAGGCGTACAAAGACCTTCCACAGATCTTCGTTCGCGAAGTCTGGCCATCATCATCTGATAAAGGGGGATGCCAGCCACCCAGAGATGTCTTGTATTGCCAGTCATTTCATCTTTGTGTAGATGATCCTCCTAATATTGAGGAATATCTAAACTGGGCGAGATGTTGGAAAGGTGAAGAATAAAACTGAAGTGTCCCAGTGAGTTGAGCAGGCTACTCTGACACCTTAAAATCACTCAGCATCAGAGAAGTCCTAGAGTAAAAGTAAAGATTTTCCTAAACATAATGTTGAAGAGTTATTTACTCAGTTCTGAGAGAGCTACAGAGAAATAACTCCATAGCATACCAGCCTCCTTTCTCTGATTTAGCTAAGTGTTGTGTGTGTTCACTCAAGAGCCACTGCAGACAAAGCAACTCCACAGTTATATTTGATATGTCCTCATGGGTATCTGATTCTTTAGACAAGCTCCATCATTATGAGCTGCCTTCTTCCAGGTGGATCTTGGCTCCCAGGAAAGCTTCCCAATTGCACCTTCTCCTTACTGGTGCCACACCCAGTATAAAATCTGACCCTTGTCCAGGTGCTCAATAAAAGATTAGGACATCAGTTATTATGGCTTTTTTTCAATGAGCTGCTGCCTACAGCAAGAGTAACTTTTAACATGCAAGAAGTGGAATAGCTGTAGGTGCTTGCTGGAGAAAACTGGATGCTATTACTATGTGACTTCATAGTAAACCAAGTTATGCTATACTGGCAGTGGGAGTTTTCCTGTCAGCACTTCCACTTAAGCAGTTAATGATGGTACGAATCTGTGAGTTCAGCATCTAGCCTGGCCATAACAAAGTCATTTATACAGCCTATGTGAGGGTCTTTCTGGTGGCCGGTGAGAGGAGTTTTGTGTTTCAGAACTAACAAAATGGATTATCTTCACCATGCAGTGTTTTCCAACATGTGCTGAAAGGAGGGCTTAACACAAACCTGTAAGTGAGAAGCAGTGATGCAGCCAATCACTCCACCTTGATGGAGACTAAACATGACAGCAACTCAAATAAACACAAGGGCTATCATTAGTTTGCAATAAATCTGTCCTACACATGGCTTGCTGGAGCTATGTGACAGCATCTCACAAAGACAGAAGAGGAAGCATCCCCAGTGAGCAACGGGAAGAACTGGAAAGAAAAGGTCCACAAACTGTTGAAGAGTGAGAGTAAAAAGCTGCTGAAACATGTGATTGAGGAGAAAGGAGACTTATAATTTTGTGAGGACTTGAGTGAAAAGCATGTAAGGCAAGGTACTCAAGGAAAGGCTTACAACTATATTTTTGTTAATGGAGTGATTAGTATAAGAATAACTTTAACCAACATTTTCAGTGCAGGTAAAAATGGCAGAGGGGCATCAAGATGTGGGAGAAGGGAGAGACATTGGTGTAGAAGTGGTGGCACCGTGGAAGAGCATCACAGGGTTGGAGGACGAGGAGTCCATACAATTGTCCAGACTATTCACTGTGAAACCATTCTCACCTGGAAAGCAATAAAAATAAATAAAATTCCTTTATGTTGGAAAACAGTAATCAGTATATTAATCTAAGGCCTCAAATGATTTATTTTCTGGAACTTGAGTTCCATGTGAGTAAACTGTGAGATACTGAGACTTAGCTTTCTGCTTCAAATATGCTTCTGTCACAGTGGGCAAAAGTTACTTTCTCTTCCTGATTCCACAGCCTGAAAAATGAGAATAATATTACTATCCTGCTTTATCAGACCTTCTCAAGGATAAATGCTCTGAGATTGCTAGAGCTTGGGTACAGTGATGTCCTGAAAGAGATGAACACAGGGCACTATTTTCAGGCTTTGTGCTCCAAACATGAACATCCTATCCCTCTGAGACAAAAGAAGAAGCACTGCTTGCTGTTTTGCTGTTGTAGTCACTGTCTCTTCCGGATGGTCAATCTTTGAACCCACATGGAAATCAAACAGACCAGTAAAACCCACTTCAAAGTGTACTTTTAAAGCTCACTGACTTTTTAACCAACCCCCCGCCCCCGCCAAGTCTTGGTCAGTAGTGTTAGCTAACACAGCATTTCCCAAGTTTCCTCTTTAAATTCCTTGAAAAAGGAGACAAAAGAAAAATTAGGCAGATGAGGGCATGACCGAAGCTTTCACAAAATATTTCCTTGACATCCAAAGGATTTGCTGAGGTACGAAACAGTGAAGTTAACATTACCCTGTTGTCTTCTCCTTCTCCCTATGCGCTCCCCTCCAGACAATTTCTTCCTTGGAGCAAGGCTGTGTCAAAACGATCTCATCCCAAGTCACTATCTCAATTCAACCATGGGGAAATAGCTCTTTTCCATTTCCTACTTGAATTTTAAACATCACAGTTACTGCTCTGTGTAATTTTTGATCAGTTTAAATTTTGTCTTTCATCCACAACTGGAGCTGGAACAACTGATTCTCAATAAATAACATGTCCCATGATGTAAGAGTCTCTTTCCATCTGCAGAATATCTGAGACCAGTTGTAATTTCCTCAAATGCAGTTTGCTTTCTACCATCACCAAATGAATTATTTTGTTCTGTAGAACTCTAGTTCCAAATACCATCCTGCAAACATCTGCAACTCTTTAATTTACCAATTATTTCAATAAGTACATATATAATTATCTACCAAGTCAGTTTGTAAAGAAATACTTAATGTTCCAGGCTGAGGTTTGCTCAGCTATTATTGGTCATGACTGGGACTGGTTCCAGCCCTTGGCTGAGAGAGCAAAAATAACTGTGTAGCTTATATACATTTCTGTATCACTGAATACTTTTACATTTAGAGTCTGAATGTAACTCCTCTCAGATATTTTCCAGATAAAGTTTTCTACCAGAGAACAGACAAAACCAGACATAAAAATAGCTGCCAAAATTCACTCAAATGTTAATTCATAGCAACGTATTTTTGCCATACCAGCTTTCAAAAGTACTCCTATACACCCTAAACCAGCAACAAGGCCTCCCATTGATAGTGCTAAGGTCAAAAGCTTTATGATTAAATTACAGTGTTTATAGCACCCTCCTTCAGAGAGAATAGGAAGGCTTGTTAACAGGTTCATAAATCAGGGTGTAAAGATTAACCCAGTCATCCAGGCATATATGTCATTACTGAAAATATATGTTTAGAGAACATTGTAAATAACAAGATTAGTGTTTACTGTTACGTGCTGAATAGAGATTGGAGTAATCTTTGCGTGATATACCACGGGATATATAATAGATCCTGAAACCCTGTCAGCATTCTACTTCAATATAGCTTTTGTTCTTCTGAGTCGGGTTAAATAGTTCCTGGATTCTTCATTATATCAAGTAGTGAACAAAACTAACACATGAAGAAACCAGCTCTCCATGTTAGGACACTACAAAACCTGCGTTTGCACTTATCTAAAGTGACAGCTTCTCTGGGTATACACTAATTACTGTCCTTTACTTAAATACTACAGCTTCTTTTCTTTAAATGTACTTACCTTTGAATGGAAGATTAAACAGTGACTGTTATATCCTAATTTAATCCATGTAAAACCCCACAGCTAAAGGGTTTAGACAATAAAATTAAATGAAAGGATATGTTAACACTGAGTACAAATGCCCAAAACCAAACTCCAGCACACAATTGTTTTACAAATAAAAACTACATGACGTGACTCCAATGGAGTTTAGAGCCCAATTCCTGATCTGTCTGCAAGATACTCTGAAATCCAGGGACACTGAACCCCTTGGCAATTTAAAAAGTTAGTTTTATCAGAGTTACAGTTAACTCCTTGTTGTCCATGGACAGATTATACAGGTTACAACTCAGTGGCATCCTGCTTTCCCAAAAATGCCTTTGACCACCATATACAGCCCAGCACATACCTTCACATTTTCCTGCAGAAGAAAAAAAACTTCTTTCTAAACCAAACTCTCCCAATTCTCTTTTTCTCTTCAGTTACACATTTCTGTATAGAAATTAAATCAGTTCTCTATCTCTTCATCTTCATACCTGTCACATCAAAACAATAGCTCTAGTTTCTATTCCTCTTGTGCACATTTCATCAAATTGGTAGTTTGGAGAGAATATAATGCAAAACAATTTGCTGTAGATAACTCCTTTCCCAAAAAGGAAAAAAATACACACAAATTCCCTAACCTATTCAAGGCTGTTGCTGTGCATTTTCTCAAATGTATTTGTCAAATTCTCCCAACATGCCCCCAAAAACCTTGATATGAGTTCTGGGAGAAACACTCCACAGGTTTTTAAGGGTATACAAATTATTTCACACCTCTTTTTAATGGCACTGTCTGGCAGCAGTACAGGCTGGGTTTTTAATAATACCTTATTTTACAGCTGCAAAAGAAAAGTAAGTTCCCTGGGTTTGCAATTTGCATTTGTGGATTTCAACATGATAGCTGTCAATACCAGGAATACTTACTGAGAAAAATGAAAGAGAAAACAAGGGAGGAAACAGTATGTAATGTAAAGCCAATGGGAAACTCACCTGAGATGCCGCTACCTTTATAGTGATCCATCCATCTGCTGTCTTGGAACAATGTTTCTCATGCTTGAGCTGTATACCAGATGCAAAAATTAGAGAGGCAACCCTGGAACCAGCAACAGGATCTAGAAAAGAAACGTTCTCAATAACAAGGATTTACAAATTATTTTTCTTCTGATTTACTAAGCTCATAGAAAACCACCTGCTGGAAGACAGCCTGTACCATTCCCTTGCCAAACAGTCTCCCATAGGCTGTGATCCTGCCATTCCACCCCATCAGCTCTCTTGAGCTTCCTCAGACGTGCTTCAAGAAGCTGAAAAGAGTTGGAGGCTTGGAGAACCCCACTCCGAATCAGCGAGCTGCTGCTGAACCCTGTGACTTTGCTCATGCGCTCTGCCGCACGTTCTGATGATTCATGCAGGGACCTGGTGGAGGCTGTCACAGCTCCTTTCTTTTCTGTGAACCTAGGTTTCCATCACTCAGAGACCAGCTGCCAGCAGATCAGATTCAGCAACGGTGACAGGTTTGGCCAAGGCAAGCAGGTGACCTGGGAGCTGGGACGTGATCCTAGTTTAGACACAAATCCCAGTGTCATGAGTTACTTTTTTTCTACTGTGTCCAGCCCAGCCAGAAACCACTGAAAGCAATGAAAAAATGCCCCAGAAAATCTGCAGAATCAGCAAGATCTTTGAAAGTGTTTGGCATTTTAACTTCAGGTTTGAAAACACTGAGGGCAAGGAGAGAAAGACAGAGGTGGGTTAATGCTGACCCATGAGGGCGCTGGTGAGCCATAGGTGTTGGTATGTACCCAGCTTCAGTAAATGCAGCCACAGAGATCATGTTGCATAGGTGGATGTAAGTGCGTTTCTCACTCATGAAACTTAGTCTCTCCATGCCTCAGGTGCCCTGAAAATACAAATAATGTTTCTTTCCAGCCAAGATTCATTAATGTCAGTGAAGCACTTGAGAGTTTGGATGGAAGTGTTTTCTCTATAGATATGGCCAATATTATTGAGCTACTATTCCTTCAGGAAACACAACTGAAATACATTTAGTCATGTAGAACAGCTGCTGGGGGATCTGTATACTTCAGAGAGCAAAGGCTATGAGCTGGCTCTGCTCCATCTGTGTAAGTCCTGCTCCATTAATTTTGGTCTCACTTTAGTTGGACAAGTTATATAATTTTTCCAAGACAGCACTGGTCATGTAACCGAAAATTTTACTCTCTGAATTTTAACAATAACAGTCCCTTTTGACAGAAGCCATTTATAAATGCACACTAAAGAAAACAGCAACTGGTAAATTAAAAAAGGCTGTTACACACCTCGTAATAATAATTAGCATTTTATACCTTTTCATATGTTCAAAGCAACATGCACAAATTACCCAATTAATCCCAACTCCCTGAGATTCTCTTGCTCCATTGCACTGGCCAGCTCCTCCTGCATGGCTCAGCAGCCCATGCCAGGAGGAAGATAGATGGTACAGCCTCGTGTGTGCTGGCTGGCTGCCTTGAGCCCACCTGGACACCCATGGTATTCCATGGAACCACAGACCACCTTTCCTAGCAAGTTTTTCCAGTCACAGCCACCTACCAGAACCTGTTCCTCTCTGGGCTGCAAAGCAGCACTGTAGCTAAGCTCAACAGCAACTTGCAGGACCCAGAGAAAGGGCAAACCCTTGTCCAAGCCTCGGACTCATCAAGCAGGGCAGGATGGGGTTGTGTGTCTCCCAGTGCCCTATCCCCAGTTTACAGGTGAAGATGCCTCTGAGACCCAAAACTGCAAGGTGCCCCCATGTGCTCAAAGAGGTGGGGGAGTGCCTGCTTCCCTCCAAGTTGCCCAGGGCCTCACTAGGGTGTGGAATCTACTTGAATCTACTGCAAAGCATCATTTGAAATTCAGACTCTATGAGACCACACACAGCCTCCCCAAGGCTTTTGCCTCTCTCACCTATCACTAAACACATTCTTTTCCCAATGCAAATACAATCACAAAGAGGCTAAGCCAAACAAAGCTCAAGTGTCCCCTCCTCTCCTCTGTGGAGAGGGTAAGAGTGGAGGTTTCTCCCTTCTCTCAGCAGACCCTTTTGGGCAGCTAAGTGGGTTAATGCACATGGCTGAACCACAGGGACCGTCCCCATGGCAAAAGTGAAAGCAAAAGATTTTAGCCTAAATCTTGGCAAAGGAGATTTGTCCTGTCAATGAAAACTTTGACAAATCTATTGTACTGTCTTTCCTCAGTCTCCCATTTTGCTGCCAAATGGGCATCAGTTTGAAGCATTGCATAGAATATTGGTGTAAGTCACGGATCTCTGATTGGGTCTCTGCATCAAATACACACAAGGAGCTACAGATACTTTTTTTTTTTTCTATTAAATGGAAATTGTTTCAATAACTGAAAGCCCATGAAGATTAAGGGCCAAATTACATTTGCTATTCACAGGATCAGGCCTTCATGACATGATATGTGTTAATACATGATAACAGTGCATGTTTTAATGAAAAAAAATCAGCTAAAGTAGGAACAGTGTATCTTAGATCTCTGCAGAGTCCTTACATATGTGTCCCCAGATTCCTGTTTTGTGTGTTCTCACATTTAGAACACCATGATATTTCACCTCCCTCTGCTTTAATCTTCTGACAGCCAGTATAGTGTAGTACTACGTGGTTTTGGGGTAGACAGTTGTCAGAGTTTAGGTTTTTTAATTATATCTAAATAAATTTTAACTGTGTTACAATCTAGGAATGTCTAGAAAAGGTGTTACAATATCCTCACTCATAAACAACTCAATCTGCACTAAATTCAGACCTTCAAATCAAACCCTGAAAGATTCCAGGGATACTTTCAGTTTTGGCTGGTTCCATGACCTATTCTGCAGAGCAGATCCCAAATGCAGAGATAGAATTTCTGCATACCAGGGTACATCACTTGCTAGCAGCATGCCAAATACCTTGCACACACTATTTCAGAGGGGAACCCAAATCCTCGTGTAGGTTTGATGATGTAGTGCCACAGAAGGATCGCAGAAGGATCAAAATGTACCCTGCTCTTTTTTCCCAAACCTGGAAGACAAAACTTTATTTAAAATGCAAGAAAGAAGTCTCATTTTCTCTTGCTTATGACAGAGCTACATTGTCGTACTCTTCTTCCAATTCAGTCTTCACATTTTCATTTTTTGAGAGTGACTTTTTCTGAATATACAAATATGTAGCCTGGCTGTTTAGAAAAACAAAATCATGAAATCATAAAATATACTGAGTTGGAATCAACTTTTGCCTTTCTCTCTCTTTTTCGCATTCTGTCTTCTCAATAGACCGATCAAAACCCCTCAGCTTAAGACTCTGAACCTGCCTGAAGCACCACTGAAGAAACTGCTGGCAAACCAGAGAGATGAATACCCACATAAACCTCTCCAGGGCTGGGGACTGAGCTCTCTGCAGCTCCTAGTCTTCTACAGTTCAGCCTGGCAGTGACCATGAGAGGCAAGGCAAGTGATGAATGGAGGCTGACAGGAGCATCTCTCCATCACTTTGCTGGGGGCTGTGCACTGGTTTCAGCAGGATGCTCAGCAACTACCCTGCAGAAGGCCCTTGGAGAGCTGTTTCTGCTGGCCAGGAGTCTCCCCACTGAACGACACTCTGTTCTTAACAGGGCCTCACATGTAACACTAGAAAGTGCTTGTCAGCCCTTGCCTTGCTCAAAGCATTTCACGCCTCACACTTTCCTTCAGGTTGTTTCTTACTCCTTGTTGCTGGTGGTAGGTGCAGCCCCACCACTTCAAGAGACTGTTTAGCAGACACCATGGGGCAGCCTAGAGGAAAATCATGAAAAATTGATTTTTGTAGCTCAGAAGCTCTTCTGTCCAACTAAAGCCTGATAGTAGATTTGCCTACTAGAGAGTGTAAGAGCTCTTCATTGCAAATGTGTGTGCAATGTGACACTGTGCTCACCTGTGTCACTCTTTTCAGTTGTCACAGATATTTGCAAAGCCAAAGGAGACAGGGGTCAGACCTGCAGGTACCGTCCTGGTATAACAGGTCCAGATCTGGTCAATGGGATTTACCCATTTACCACAAGTCTACAAAAACACAGGGAAATTCAGCCTGCCTCTGGCTACACTTCATATGATCTATAGATACACATTATATGCAGTTAATCGCACTTACAAGAGCTTCATATTCATTACTCAGTGATATACAAAATATTTTTTTTATCTATTAAATCTTCACTATCTGCAATTATTCCCCAGGGCACAATAGATAGTGAGTCAGCAGGCACAGATTTAATTATCAGCTTTTACTGTAAGATGATGATGTTTATTGATATCACTATCAGACAGACACTGAAATGAAGCAGATGTTAATCTGAGGTTAAGCTCCAGTAGGCGCCTAGCAGTCTGACCAAAGGGACTGATGTTCATCAGATAATAAAAGAGGAGACCTCCCTCCCTTCCTCCCTCCATTTCTCCAGAGGCCTGCCCAGATGGACAGCCTTGTTTTGTAAATTCCTCCTTGCACCATTTCCAACTCCCTCTAACAAGCAGTTTGCCCCTTATTGCAGAACTTTTGTTCACTTCTAGCAGACAATTTAATCGAGCGTTCTATTTTGCTTATATAGAAACTTTATTTTGATTTATTTTTCTCCATCATGCCCTAAAGGGTGATGCCAGAGAAGTTGAAAACAGAAGTTAAGTGGTCACAAAGTTGATGTGACATCACAATTGTGAGCAGGAAGTCTGTCACACCAATGTCTGCCTTAAGTAAATCTGTAGCAAGGTAAAACACTGTTCTCAAATTCAAATGATACAATGCAATGAAGGGACCTTCTGTGGGGAAGGAAAGGATGACAAAGTTAAGAGTAGATTTCTATGTTTCTCAGAATGCCATCACTTTCTATTGCTGAGAGCAATGATGTGACAGCCTATATACTAATAAAATATATGTTGGCACCTGACACTCACTGAAATATATTAATGTTTAACATTAGAATTTGCAATATGACTACTGAACTGGTGCAAATGATCATTCAGAAAAGTAATTTTCATAGGTTTCACATTTTCATGTGTCCAAAGAGCTGATTGTCTTGTCTCAAGAGGTACAAAGCAGAGACACGGAAAGAAAGCACCACACTGACCAACCTCAAAGAGCAGTTAAGTGGTGAAGCTGGAACTAGAACAGCAAGTTGCTACATTGCATTGATTCATGCAGTCCCTCAGGTCATATTTAACCTGCAAAGGTCAAAGTCAGAAAGAGTCTGACCAAACATGAAGATCCTCTCCTTGAGGTTCTTCTCTTACCAGCACTCCAGCTTGATTCCTGGATGCAGGACCCTCAAAGAGCTGACAGTGGTACATATTTAAGGTAATATAAAAGGGCTGCTTTGAGTTACTAGGAAGAGAGATTCAATACCCCTGGAGACTTGACAAAATTAATGAGACAGGGGGAGGAATGATCATTTTTTTTCAATTAAAAAGAGAAAAAGAAGGAGAGAGACCAACCTTTGGAATTTCATCCTGTGAGAGATCATTTGTGAGAGTCACACTCAATCTCTGTGCCTAGCTGAAGGGAATTTGTGGTTTCATTTCAGGCCCGTTTGGAACTGTTTTTCATGTCAAAATTACATATTTGCTATACTTTGTTGCTCTTTCAGGATTTACTGAAACAAAGGAAACATTTGAATGAGATTTGAGACAACTTCTTTCTCACCTGTCAGGAAGGTAATCCCCAACCTTCAGATAAATGCAGGCATGTGGTTTCCAGTATTCTCACTCCATATGTCTTCACAAACACCAAATAGATCTAAAGTAAAAGGACGTGGTTTTCCCCCATAGATCAAAAGGTTATAGTGATGGACCTCGCCCAGGATGATCCAGACTTTCATCCATATAATGCCTTCATTTGCACTCCCTGTGAAAATACAGACACCCTGGCACAGAAATCAGGAGAAAGATTGAAGACACCAACCCATTCCAGCACTACTGATCTCAGCCATACCAGCCGTAACTGGAACAAAAGCATAATGCCTTAATTAGGAATTGATCTTTATAGGTGAACCACTGCAACAATTTGACCACCATAACTCTGAAATGAGGTAAACACTCCATGGTGGTGTTTTGTCCTGACTCTCATTCCTGAAGAAAAATGCTGTTTAATGTTTTGTGACAGCTCTTTCCTTCAATATTTTGGAGTGAGCACTGTAGAAGAAACACTATAACTCTAATATCTGTTAGTTAATGAAACCTTGTGGGTTTGAAATCTGCCTTCATGGGTTCCTGTTCATACTGGATTTGGGGAAATATCAATGAAAGCAGAAGGAGTCCAGCAAAACAGAAAAAAACCAAAGAACATAGAAAGCAGACACCACACCTCCAACCTCAGTTAAAGGAAAACTTAACCTGTGTATATGCATTCACATGAGGAATTTTTGTCAGTACAGCTGTTTCAGTCACAAATCGTGCCTCAGTACTCTGTCCACTGTCTGTACAGTAGATCCAACCCTTGCCTTACTCCAGAGACAGCAGTTTCCTCTGCTATAAAATGTAATATGGGGTGAAAACCTGGGGCACCAAGCTCGAGTAGCCCTGGCACAGCCAAAGCCTCCTTATTTCCTGTATGAGCTATTGGGTCTGGCACTGGTATGGATGGGTCTGTGGCACTGGCACTAACAGGTCATGCAGGGGAAACAGCAACTGGAAGGACAGCTGCCCACTTGGCTCCACCCCTTATTGGCCTGGGAGAGCATCTCTCAATACCTTTGCTTTTCTTGCCACATGGCTGGATACCTTTCCAGAGCAAGGAGTCAGAGGGGGGCTGGAGGGGGCGGCAGGAAGAAAGGGAAAAAATGCTTTACAGGGGATTTTTCCATTGGAGAAGGATGTGGATGTGCAATTAATTCTTTTCAGGAAGGCAAACATTGAGCTAGACAAGATTGTCTTCAAAATCCCATTGACACACCAATACAACATTTAGTATGTAATATAGGAAAGTCTGTATGACACATTGTGATGTTTCTTTCTGACATAAATGGACAGAAGTTATACATAATGTAAAGCCCTAAATGCTGACAGACATTTGCAAGAATGTTTACATTTATTTTTCATAGCCTCAAGAAATCGATCTGTAAAGACCTCCCATGAGAGACTGCATTTGGCCCTGAAATATTGTCCCGAGAGACTGTGTTTCTATCTTCCATCTGACACATTTTATAGGGGGTATCAGCATATGGATTTGCACCTCAGCTGTGTCATGAGCAAAGAATTGCTATTGTTTTAATATACTATGCTGGGACATTTAAACATTGATATTGTGAGGTACTACTTTACAATTCCCATTAGATTTTCTGCAAAGCACACATTTATGAAACAAAATATTGCTGTATTCACCCATAAAACTCTGTGTTATAACAGTACTGAGCATCTGGTTTTAATCAGAAGTCAGGAAATTTACTGTTCTAGCTGGAACTCCATCCTTTCCTAAGCTCACTGAATTTAACTTCTGCATACATCTCAGATGTGAACAGGTTTCATAAAAGTCCTGCTGCCCCTACTGAAAGATAAGCACAACAGGCATATGGGTTTGGAGTTAAATGACATTATCAGGGACATTTCTACTTTTTGAGTCTTTCTGATGGAGCAGCTTTAACAGTGCTAGTGAAGTAGGACAAAGAGACAACACAGAATATCATTGCTAATAGTCTACACAATTATGTTAGTACTGTGAACCAGGCACGTTTGAGCTCAACTTCCAAATTTAAGCTCTACCTGAAAATGGTCCAATACTTTCGGGATTCTGTTTAAGTGAGTTTAATGCTTCCTTTCTCTAAAACCACATTAGGGATTTTGCCAACAAACTACAATCAGGATTGAGCACCAAAATTAATTTTTTTAGTGTACATCTTTTCTAAATCGTTTTGTTCTTGATTAAAGCAAAAATCCAGAGGAGGAAAGAAAATAAATGAGTGTAATGCACATAAACAAAGTAGTTGAATTAATGTTGTACAAACAGTTTTGAATGTACCGTTTAATAATTTTCAGTTGATCAGCTATGCAAGTCAATAAATGGATTTTCATTTATGGGAGGTTTCTAACAGTTCTACAATATGTCTAGTATTCTCTTGTTCATTTCAATCTTTGTTTTTGAGGCTTTTCTCTGCTCTTATAGCTAAGTCACACCCTCAGCTATAAGTTTGATTAAAAATTGGGCCCCAAAGCCCTTCCCAACAAATAAATGGAGTATCAAAGTATAGGAAGAAAGTTGAATGAATGCAAACACTCTTAAAATCTGAAAACAAATTGAGAGTTTTTTGTACAAAACCAGGGTTTGTACAAAACCAGGTGCTCCAGCAGCATTCACCAGACAGGTGAAAGGTTCCTTCCACCTGTGATCCTGTACATTCACTGCAGATGTCTGAAGCTTAGCCAAACTCTTATGATCTGCAAAGTTCTGCAAGAAAAAAACAGAAAGGCTTGAAGGGAAAAAAAAGGAAAACCCAATCCACCACATGAAAAAAAAACCACCTAAACATCTCATGACCTGCAGGATTGAAGCTGTACTGGATATCTTGCGAGGAATTAGCCAACCTCTCAGTTTTCTCAACACTGATTATAGATATTCATCAGTAGGGAGATGCTACCTCAAGCTCACAATCCCTATTTTATCCAGCAGCCAAGAAGGCAAATCATACACTCACAATTACATTTACCTCTTAGAGTTTTAAAGAAAAATATATCATACTGCTTAGAGTACCAGTAGCTGGATGTCATTTTCATCTAACATCTGAAACACTGAAACAATTCACTGTTGTGTCCCTTTCACCTGATAGAACAGAAAATTCTAAGCTACAGATTTCCGGGAATATCTAGGCTCCTTTTTGACAAAGTGCCAATGGACATTGCTTCTCAGCTGTGGTGGTGAAGAAGACAAATGATTTTCCTGCACAAATCTGCAGTTTCAAGGGGGCTAGGTGGTCACTCATGAAGACAGTGTGTGATAAATCAATACAGTTCAGTTAGGTAATCAACAAAATGGTGTTGGTATTTGATCCAGATTCCCTAGTAGCTTGAATGCAACAGCAGGCACATGCGTAAAGCATAATCCAGTGTGAATACATGTTGCAGATTGGCTCTATCTATCACCTCTCTGCCCAGAAGTACTGAAATGAATCTCACCCACAGAGGTAGCTCAAGACCTCATTCATCCATGGGCTGGTGCAAAGTGAGGCTTTGTACCCTTGGAAAGAGTTTAGTTCCTCTAAACACTGCGTTCAGATTTGTGGTATTTCTTTTATCTATTACTTGTTTGTTCAATAACATAATCTGTTCTATTAAATTTTAATTCAAAATATGCTACTGTGAAGATGGAAGCACACAAACATGCATACAGAAAAGCCTCAAAACACTGCACTAGAAATGGTAGTTTCACACGTGGAAGGAATAGGAGGGGAAATTTGTAAGGAAGAACTTACATTAATTTATGTTGTATGAGCTATGATCTAAATTTGTCTTCAAGAAAGGCAATTCTGATGAGCCATTGCCTTTAACCACTGTTTCTTCATTCGCTCTATCTCGTCTAGACCATTTACAGGATAAATAAACTCCCATTTCGTCTTTATGATGAGGAGATTCAAAACCTGCCAGCCTTTTCTTAAATCATCATTTAAAATGCTTCCTGTCCTTGTGGGCATTTGTTTGGCTTTTATGCATTTGAAGAAGCAGACTGTGGATGCTTGTTAGTTACACACAGCATGCAGGATAAATGCAAATGCTTGATGGTGTACCAAATATGACCCTTTGATTTTTGCAGATGGGAAATGGAGGGATACTACCCAGGTTACAAAGCCATCTAAATGTAAGGTTGAATGACCTGTAATAGAACAATCGAGGGTGGAAAAAAAAGTAGCCAAAACGAAACCAGAAGAAAAAATACACATTAAACTGGAAAAAGGTGAAATGTGAAATCTATCCCTTTTCTATAAACACATGAGGAAGGAATAACACCTAGGCTTTTTATTGTTGGCTTCCCCCCTCCACCTCCTTTACATTCCAAGAGAAGATCTGCCAACTTTTGGCCGTATCCGTTTCTCTTCTGTTCTTTGCCAGTATTAGTGCACTCTAGCACACATTCTTTCCTAAGACTTCAAAACGAATCATTTGTTAGGTCTAACTGTTTAAAGAACCCAGCCACTCCTCCCTCCTTTGCTTAGAGCAAGCTGGGTGGTACACAGTGCATTCACACACCCCGGCTTACACATCACGACGTTGGCTGAAATCTTTAATTGCAAAGGCTCTTGCACCAGGCTTCACATTGCACACCCTGTGTTATTGTAGATCAGAAGACCCCGCACCAACACATTCTAGTGCTTCTAATGCTCCCTTTGTCCTAAAATACACAGTGAAGCAAACATACCTGTGTTTTGCTTATTGAAGCTGCTGATGCAGAGCTTCAGTACTTCTGCTCTGTAAAGTATTTCTAAAATCTTAGATCTGGATCTGCTTATCGTTACACATATAAACAGAGGGTGAATTCAACTCTGCACAAAAAGATTAGCACAGTTTAACTGGTTTAAGATTTAAGATGGATTCTGTGATGAAAAAGCTCCAGAGAAAAGGGTAAGTTTTACAAAAAAAAAAAGATGAATTAACGTCATTAAAAAATTAAATATTGAATAAGTTAGGGTGTACAATACTCACTCTTTTCATATAATAATGTGACAGTGGGGTAAGATTGAGATCTGATGTGAAATATGCCAACACATTGCTAAAGCTGCATCCACTTCAAACAGGTCTTTGTCTCTGGAGCAGAAAGAAATATAAATCTCAATCAGTTTGATTCCAAGTCCACTGATTCTAATGTTATCTTTGTTTATAAGAGTAGCCCTTCTATGGTTACTTCTTTCAAAGTTCAAAAAAACCCCGTCACACCAAGAGCTATTAGAATATATGTAACAGTTTTTATGCCCTTCTCTCTCTTTCCCTGTCTCTCTCTCTCTCTTTCCTTCTCTTTTTTTTCTTCTAGTGGAGAGACTAGAAAAGCTTGCAAGGACCTTATATTATCCCATGAGTAGGTGAATGAGGAAGCTCCTGAGTGCTCACTACCACTCTCTAAGGTAGCAGCATCCTCAGCCACGAAGGCCTGAATTTGCATTTTGAGTAAATGTTATATGGGATGCAGAAGAAGAGTAGTGAGGCCGGATGAAGACTTTAGGTTTGGTTTATTATTACATTCAGCCACAAGGTAGGTCAGATCCAAATCCAACTGCCTTAACATTTGATAGTGTTCAGTTCTAGGATCACAGTCACCTCTCTTTCACAAAATTGGGCTCATAGTGTGTTTTGATGTACTTCCCACAATTCATACAGATTATTAGGTATGAGAAAAGGGAAAAGGACTATTGTGATCACAACGTATAGTAAGCAGTAGTGGGTGCCATACATCTGTCTTCTGAAGGTAGTGTTAAGCACATTTCTGCATTTAGGCAAACAAAACTCTCTTAGACATCAAAAATCATTGTACAGTGATTAAAGATACTGACCAAGCCAAAAAATGGGCATTTAATACCATGTTTAGGCTCTCATTTAGGAGATTTTGTGGAGAAGAGTGTTACTTAAAACTAACTCCTGTTGACCATTGGAGAAATGAGGAAAGATAATATAATCTTATGCAATCCCAGTTTTGGTCTGTTCCCTTGACCTGGATTAACCTTTTTCCTTTTATCTGTATTTTAATTCCAAACACCTCAGTTGAATGAGACTGTATCCAGGTCTCTGCTAAAAGCTTTAATGAGTAACACTAAGGTCAGCGGAAATGTTTGAACTTTATTATTATTTCATACAAATGCTGTAGGGATCCTTGAATCTCCCATAATTATTAGTAGTTTTGGTCTCCAGTGAGATGTTCAGCATCTGGCTGTATTAGTTTATTGATTTCTTTTTTAAAAGGTTATCTTTCAAGAGCCATTTAAAATACATGTTTCTTCTTAACTTACTATTTACAGGCACACACAGTTTCCTCTTAACTTACTATTTACAGGCACATACACTGAACAAAGGCTGCACAGAGCTGGGTCCAACTTTCTTTTGCAAAGAAGAAGTAAACAGGAAAATGGCCTTTATAATCTTAGTGCAAATATTTTATTTCTTTGTTGAGTGAAAAAATGATAACTTTATACATAGCACACTTTCACTACTCTTACTATATTATGGTTAACTACTGCTAACAGACCAATGAAATATCAACTGGGCATTCTTTCAGTTTATTACCTCACAATCAAATGTATTGTTTTGTGCAATCAATATTAACAAAGATCATGTCTATTTAAATGTGCACACTGTTGTGTAGACTGAATAGAGCACATAAAACTTGTTGGCTTTAATCAATAGAAAGCCCAGAGCAGCTAATTATTTTATAAATTATTGAGTATTCTTTTCATTGTTTGCATCCTATTAATACTTAGGGAACTTATTAATGGACCAGGACTGCAGCTGTTCTGTTTCTAGTAGCTGTTCACATAAAAGTGAGTAATTCCCTTACATGGTGTCTTTGGCTTGCTTGTAAACCAATCCAAATTGGTTTGGATAAAGACAACGTGGATGAGGCCAATATTGCTACATGGACTGAAAATTGACAGGATCCCAAAACCTATAAGGAGCACACAGTGGGGGTCAGACTGATAGGGACAGATTAGGGGTAACATGGACAAGACTATCTGTGAACTAAAGCTCTTGGAATGTCTGTAGTATAATACTGGATACTGGAAAGGTAACGGTGTCATGCAGCAGTAAGTGCAAGCAAAAAACACGGGTCTAGGACTCGAATGTTCTTAAAATTAAACTTGAGATTATATCCTAACTTCTTACCTGGAAAATAAGCAGCTGCCAGACTACAGGTTCTTGATCTATGAGGTGTAGACATTCCTTCTCAGCTTTGGTTTAGCTTCAGCTTGCATCTTACAGAATGGAAGAGCAATAACCATCCCCTCCAAAAAGAAAGTAGGCAGGGAGAACACATTTTGGTTGTAACACCTAGGGCTTGAGGAGGAAGACGTGATAGTGGCCAGGCTCCCGGTACAAAAGGGCTTCTGCATCTTTATACATGACTATTGCAGTGGTTGCCTCAAAGGTCAAGTTCCAAAGTCTTGAAATTGCAGGATATTAAGGATCCCTAAGGCTGGTAAAAAGGGACTAAGGCTTTTCAGTGGTCTGAATCCAGTCCACCTTAGTACTGAGGAGTGCCTGAAAGTTAATCCCATGATGAATGGTCTTCACAAAGTTGGCTGGTTCTGGTCCACATCAAAATTGGCATTAAACAGCAGTCTCAATAAAAGATCAGAGCCAACTTAGGCTATCACCCTTGCAGATTGTGTTTGGGGTGCATTCCTGAAGCTCTGGGGGAGGCTTCTAATGCCACTAACTTCTTTTCTTTTCACATGCACAGAGATAAAGATGGCAAGTTATCAGAGAATGAAGCAATAACACCAAGTGTGTCCTGAAGACTAATGGAACAGTGTAGGCATCACCCTGAAATAACATGAGATAAAATTACTATCAATAAGACAAAAACACAATATATGTTAAGAAGGCATAGGCTTCCCCTAATTAATCCCATTCTGAATAACTTTTTTTTTCCCATAATTTTTTTTAAATGTTTTCATTCTGAAAGAGGTTACCAAGATGAAAAATTGTTGCCTGAACAGATAAACCTCTGCAAAGATGCAAGTTTCTGCAAAAGGGACTTAAAATTAGATGTGTCATGCACTTCTATGACTAGAGAACATTGCATCACCTGTGTCCATTATGAATTAGCATTAATCATTTCTCACTTGCTTACAAGAAAAATATGGCTTTAGAGAATTGAAATGTAAACTTCAATAAAGTCAAGATTTACTAAACTCAACAAACTCACTTTCTCCCTTGACCTTTAAAATTGCCCATAGTTTTCTTACTTTGGACTTGTCAAGCTTTTCTCCCACTATGTTTCTAAATTCCTCTTTTACAGTTTAATACAACACAAGTTAATTTCATTTTTAAAAGTCACAGTACACCAATTTAAGGTCAATACTAAGTTTGCTACATACCCAGAAATTATAATAATTTGAAAAGTTTTTTTGGTGAAGAAAGTTTACCCTAAAAAACCTCAAGGATTCAACTATTTTACTTCAATAGACCTGCATGTAAAGCCTGACAATGACATCTTGGCAGCCAATTTAAAAACGTAGTGAAGCCATGGTTAATATTTCTATACAAACAAGAAGTAACCTTCATAACAGTCATTTAAATGTGCACAAAAAGGAGTATATGGCTTTTACTGGTTTATGGGGGTGTATAACTAAAACAATACATAAAAACTTACCGTATTCAAGCTTGGATCTACCTGTGAGCTACAGCAGATAATCCTCATTAGAATAGATTCTGTGAGTGGAGAGTGAGAACCCCATGATATCTGCAATGCTGCACCAACACATTATACACTGTGACTTCATGAAACCAGTGGATCTATCAATGTACATGATATGGGTTAACTGAAACCAGAACTGTGCATTCTCCTCTCTTAAAAAAAGAAGGACACCAGGGAGCTTATTGTTTATTTGTTTTATTTTATAAATCAATAGCTTTATAAACATACAAATAAACCAAATATATTATATTTGTGTTGAAATATCATTTCAAGGTTTTACACTAAAGAGCTGAGTTTAGAAAACATTTAAAAGTCCAAACACTGTCATTACAAAAAATAGGTTTCCCTATCTTATTCTTTAAAGAATACTATCAAACTTAAAATTAGATCCTTGGACTGAAGGAAAGCAAAGTAAATAAAAACCCAGGATAGAATAGTAAGCTAAATTTTAAGGAGTCTGAAACATCTTTAATTAGTCAAAGTTCAAAGTTACAAATCTTTATTTCCTTTGATTGGGGAAACTTCCAACTAAACGTTGACTGTCATTCAACACACTACTTGGATTTTAAGCTCACAAACATACTTCACCAGAGAAACTCAAAGTGCAGGGATCAAAGTCTTTTTACTGTGTGGCTCTTATGGAAATAAAATGCTTTTCTGAACTGGGGCCTTTACAGCTGGACTCTCTTCCCATCAAAATACACAAGATCAATGAACTGAAGGACCAGGAAATCCGAAAACTATACTGAACTTAAAATCAAATCTACCAAATACTAATGATTCAACACAGTGGTTGCGTGCTCCTGAACACAGTTTAGTATGACAACACTTCTAAATCATTTCTCTTTCCGTGGAAGTACCCTTGTTGCCATTTACAGAGGAGAATGAGTCTTTATAGCTGTTGGTTCCAATTAACCTCTGGAAAGGCCTATTTTACAAGTTTATTCTGAATTGAGAGCAAATGTGATTAGAAAAAACAGACTCAACAATTCAAAAGTACCTCCAACAATCACTTTAGAAGATAAATGACAACCATCTACACAACAAAGCATTANTGCCTATTTTACAATTTTATTCTGAGTTGAGAACAAATGTGATTAGAAAACAGACTCAACACTTCAAAACCACCTCCAAAAATCACTTTAGAAGATAAATGACAACCATCTACACAACAAAGCATTACAGTTTTCGTAATTCGGACACCTTGGACTTCGTGTTCTTGCTGTTTACACCAACATAAATCAGAACTGACTTCACAAAGTTATTCAAGGGTATATAACTGTTTTAGATAAGGGGTAAGAGCCTTTCAATACTCTTTCCCATATTGGTCTAGAGAGCTGGTAGAAAAATTACAACATTCCATACCTTTCTGGCAGAATTCAAAAAAACCCAGAAAAGCAGGATAGCAAACCCACAAATTAATGACATTTTCCACTATTATGCAGCTAGTGAATTACAAGGTAACACTAATGGTAGGCACTGTAGCAAAGTTTAAAGGAGGCATCCAATAGTTACAGCAGTAGGCTTCAAAGAGAAAGGACTGAGAGATCCCCTACAAATAACAAAAACATGATTAGTAATTTAGCTGATTTTCTTCCAAAATGTTCTGAAAATGGCACTAGGAAGTCAGGAGAAGTGCTGAAAAACACTTAGCATCACAGAATATTCTGAGTCGGGAAGGATCCACAATGATCATAGGGTCCAACTCTTATATGAATGGCCCATACCGGAATCAAAATCACAACCTTGGCATTCTTAGCACCATGCTCTGACCAACTGAGCTAATCTCATGTTAAATAATTAAGCTACAACTCTTTATACAACGGAGCTTTATAAGAGAGTTAGTTCTTGGTAAATAACTGGAAGGGAACTGTAGCTGTTAGAAAGCCAGTTACAAGAAAAATTGGTTTAGTTTTCCAATTGTTCCATTGAATTTAACAGGTAGCAAAAATCAGTTGAGTGGAAGTCAGTCCAAACTGAGGTGGGTTTTTAGTGTTTTAACCCACTCCTCCTGTTCTTTTGAAACAGCAACTGGCTGCACTTCTGTCCTCGCACTAAGTCCTATATAGTGGACCAGGTTTTGGTATCAGACACACTTCTGTAAGGCCAGGACAGCTCTAGCACATTTGCCTTCACAGGGCTGAAAGCAGACACAGGTCCACCTCCTCAGTCCAGAAATAATCCTGTTATGCTCTGAAGGACCAGCGCATAGTGGGAAATAAAACAGAAGAATCACCTTTTCTCTCAAATGTCACCCACCATTAAAAACATATGCCCACAAATCATCCTCCAGCATACCAAACCTGAGAAATGCAAGGTCCCATTTGGTGCTTGCTCATGGAAGCAGATACAAGAACATCTCAGGTGAAGTCCAAGAAGTGACACTGGCTTGTCAGCAGCACTGGGGAGAGGCATATAGTGTCCATGAACAATATTTTAATAAAAACATTCATTTTGAACCAATTTTTCTGCATCATCTTCCATTCCTGTTTCTCTGCAGTTGTCCTTGTGACCCATCTTCTAAGCAGTTTCTAGACTCTGTTTGTGTAAAGACCGCTACTCACAACAAGCTCCATCAGAAAATATTTATCACTCATAAATTACCCACTTGTCTATTTTCTCCTCAGTGTCCTTTCAGCAAGTAGTTAATGAAGTTAGCAGCAGTGATATTTATAGAGTACTCATTGCCAACACATTGCTCATAGTAACTCTTCCAGGCAGAGATGACAGGGAAGCAGTGGCAAGGACTTCTCTGGTTTGTTTTGATTTGTGGGGGGTTTTTCAAAAGCAAATTTTAATGAAAAAATGAGTGCTGTTTCAGTGTTTTGTGAGTTCCCATTCTCTGCTGACTTCCTTCTTTTCCCACTCAAACCCAGGCTGCTTCTAGTCTGGCTGCATCAGCAGGCTGGCTGGGGCAAGTTTGCAGGGCTCCCTTTCTAGCAGGGGCTTGGGATGGATGCTACAGGGAACCTGGGGAGGGCCCTTTGCCTCTCCTAGGGGCTGGCACGATTTCTCAGCAACAGGAACCTCTTTCTGATGTCCTTGTTCTTTCTTCTCTTCTGTCAAAGTCTCTGTTGCTTTGTCGTATGTTATAGGCTGTTCTTCCGCTGGAGAAAAAATGGATATGTATTACTGAAAGCCATTTGAGAATATTCACCACAATTAAGCTAAAAGAGAAAAGAAAATGAAAGAAACCACAGAATCAGGTTCAGAAAAATTGCAATACCAACTCATGTCAAAGAACATAAAAACAGGCAAAGTCAAGAACTTCCTTCAGATTTTAAGAAATTACTTGTCTAAGGAAAATTTCATGGTTTTCTCTTCTACTACCTAACAGGGAAAGGCATGCCCATAACAGGAAGACTACCCACATGGCACACTTAAAGTCCCCGCTTCAAAGTCAGAAGAACTTGGACTTATTCTCTGGCATGGTATAAGAACTTCCTTCAACATGTTAGAAAAAATATTGGATTATTCACCAGTCCTTTTGTCTAGGATGGTTGAATCACTTTTGTTAAAATTTTCAGGTAGAAATCAGACACCTGTCATGGTGTTCCAATAGCTGCATCTGATAAAACTGTGAATGAAAATAGTCTCCTAACAGGAAACATCAGTATTCCTGTGCTGGACAGTACAGGTCTAAACACGTTCACGATATTAGTCCAACTAAGTAAATGTAAGGCATATTTTCTACCGATAATTAAAGTAACTACCCAGTGTTTAAGGACATGATTGCAAATTTTGAGATGTCTGCCCATTCAAGTATCCTCAAACATTTGTCTTCGCATATTTCTAAGTGACTGAGACAAACTAGTTTTTCTAGTAACTTCTGCACTTAGGAGGTATATATGGTAAGTAAGACAAATGGTTAAGGATATCAGTCTTTCTCCATCAGTTCTCACCATTTGAGCATTAAGTGATTCAGTTGCCACCTATAAGGCAAGGTTTCCTAAAATTTAGAATGGTCCCCCTGGTAACTTGTGGGCCATGGAAGCCTGTTGTGTGCTTCATGCTACCTGCTGTCTCTGGACCAGGGATGGCAGACACTTCTTGTTCATTCATCTCATCTTTGTTTAAGCACCAAACACACCCCAAGCAGTCAAACATCTGTTTAACACAAAAAGCAGAACTGCAGTTGCCTGCAGGAGTCAACTTGGGCTACTCATACATTTTCAGTTATCCTGGCTGAATGAATAAGGATTGTCAAAGTATACTCTTTCACAGATATACATTGCCCAACAGTAAAATGGGCATAACTTCACTTGCAAACCTGTGAAGGTCTATATAGATGCAAAAATCCAATATTATTCTATCACAAGAAGCGTCTGGCTTCTTCCGAGTGTGAAAGCACTATTGTGATGTAGTTTCTTATGACTAATCTGCAAACTGAAAGACTGAATACTGTCTTAACAGCAGTACAAACACGGCACCTGCTGTGCACAACAGCTTTAAACAGGCCAGAAATAAAATTTTGATTTCTCCATCTCCTTTATCTTCCTTTATGCTTCTGCTGGTACAAGGTGACGAGAGATCTAATAAGGTAGGCAATCCTACTCACCAGATTCTGAAGGACAGGCAGGATGAGGATCTGCTGTCTCACACTCAATTAGATCAACCACTTTAGTCTCCAGAGAACTGTTACACTCCTCAACAACCGCAAACTGCAAATACATACAATATGCACAAAATACGCAGAGCCCAAATTAATATAAAATGAATTGGTTTTCTGAAACCCAAGAGGCAAACTGGAAGGGCCACACACTCCAACCACAGAACAGGGAAAAAGGTCATTCTGGCTTCTGGGATGACCCTTCCCTTGCAGATAATTAAACATTTGATTTGATGACAGCCCCAGTCTTTCTTTGGAAAGCACACAGTCCCAGTGCAGTAAAGAACTACCAACTCTCTTGCCTTGCAAATCAACATTTCCAGGTGCAAGAACAAAAGTTCATGAAAATCAACCCTCTCCATAGTACTGAGGGCCATTTTTAAAGTATTAAAAAGATCCACAGGAATCCAGACAGCAGGAAACCATCAAACAGAGGGAAAGAAGCGAGTCTCCCTTTCTAGCTCTCAGCACCACCTGGGGGTGTGGTTCCACCATCCCACAGCGACAGTGAAATCAGAAGATTCCCTCTGGGGAAATGTGCTGAAAAGACCAGGGGGGAAATAGAAAAAAAAACAGAGGTAGAGGAAAGCAATGTGAAGCACTGTGCTGAAATCGTACAGGGGGAAAGAGGGAAACTGAGTAAAGGGACAAGTTTTAAAGAGCAGAGACGAAAGAAGAGAAAATATCTGTAAATAAGATGTTCCAACAGAAGGACTGACAGATTTGGGGGTCCTGATGGAAAACTTGTGGATTTATGTGGATAGAGCACAGATGTAGGAGGTATGCTATTTGGGTGTCAGTTTATTTACATAAAATCTGTAGGATTACAGCAGCTAACCCACATCTGACAGACTCCACAAAATACCTTTGGCTGTACAAAGCAAAACACTTGGATGAAAAGTCTCAGAATAGCACCAAAATCCAGGCACATTCAGAAGTTTACTGAGGCTTGCATATCAATAGGACTATCCTGGCTAATGGAACTTTAATATGAATGTGGAAAATACATGCAGGCATATCCCTAGCTAAATGTACTCTCACCTGGCAGAACAGAAGAGAACAGAAAAGTGAATGACACTTGAACAATTTATAGGTATAGTTCGGTATCACAGTACCAAACACTTGATGTGTGTGATAGCACAAAAGCTTGTTATCCTCTACATTAACCTAGATGGGCAAGAACAAGAAAGTCTTTGCACTCTCTCTCACCAGCCTAACAAAGGAGCAGTAGCACTGCTGACTACCAAATGAGTGAAATTCATGCATGAGTTCTTTACAGTTACTGCATACACATCATCCAGTTCCAATATGAAGTCCTTTGTTATGATCATTAATGTTGAGTAGACCAACAGCACCCAAAAAACTATTCCAGCACCTTAAGAGTTGAGGAGATACAGTTTTCTGTCCCTGATGTGTTATAATCCCTTTTTTTACATAAAGCTCTCCAATAATCCACTTGAAGTGAACAGTAGAAATGGAAAACTTCCCTGCTCCCACTGCTTTTTGGCAACTACAGTTTCTAACCTGAGTGCGTTCATGCATGAAGCCCTGGTGGACATAACAATTAATGGCTACATCAGCACAGAGAAAATCATATGCATGAAACCAGAGGAATCCATTAGTGTGTAAGCAGCAATAATCAGCAAAGGGTCAGTGATTTCCTCTTCCAGTGTGACACAAGCCATTTGCAATAAATTACTTTATTAATGGATTTGATATCTCCCAGTGCATGCTGAAATATAACATGAGTGTGTAATAGATGAGTAGGTTGGATTTGTTTTTGTTGATTCGGTCCATTGCTTAGCTGTTTAATTACCCCTATATTCAGCAAAAATGTCATTGGCAACTTGCATTAACTATAGGGTCAACAGCAGGTGGGGACAGAGCTGATGAGCAGCAGGCCTCCTAAAGCACCGCTCCCAGGCAACGAGCTGTTCTCAGACCGAACAAATATTCCTGATTTTCCCAACCTCAGGTATTTAGCAAGCTGTGGATATTGGCTCTGCTGTGAACAAATAATGAGATTGCCATGATTCAGCACATTTCCTATCTATTACCTGGAGGAAAAATACTGATAATAAAAGATCCACCAGACTATGCAGTTAACCAGCTAATGAACAACATATCCTAATCAGGGTCACGTCAATGCAGCACTACCAACATATGTTTGGTGTTCAGTGGCTACCCAATCACAATTCCTGCCAGACACTACCTAAACCACTTGCAAGGCCGTTCTGAGAAAGGATTCTCAGACTGGGCACAGAAGTGGCCACAGATGCCAGTTATGTCGCTTGTCAGCCTCAAGTTCCAATTGCAATCACCCAGCAGTGTAATGTCATTCTAATACCAGTGAGAATCAGGTCCTTAGACCAGATTTTATGAGACCAAATGCAGCTTAAAAAGTGACAAAAGAAAGAGACCTTTACAACTGAAGCATGGTGGCATTTTTACCTACACCAGTGTAAAATTAGTATTTAATATATCCTCCCAAACTACCCAGTAAAATCCTGGTTGTTTTTCTCTGCAAGGCAGCAGCTTCTAATACAGAACATTTAATTTCATCAACCTCCAAAATAAAGTTCAACATCTCATATAGCACAAACAATACTTGGCTTCCAAGAAGCCTTTTTTATGGAGGGCATACTTTCCTGTGAAAATAACTCTGTGATATGCCATGTCATCACATTGCCATTTCCTTAATTTAGAACACAGTTCCCCAACTGTTGTATTCAAAGCTAACAATAACACTGGATAATGGCTGCAATACATCCAGGCAGCTGTGAACTTTGAGGGATAACAATGAGGTAAGATGAACTAGGGTTCACAGCAAAGCACTTGATGACTCTAGCGGTTATTTAATGTATTTAAGATGTGAATTATTTGATGGATAATCTCAAGTGGATCCCTAACACTCTTTGATCCTTCCTGATTCCCTTTCCACTCCACATTAATATAGTTACCAGAGACTTGTTGCTAGTAGGTGTCACGTTCTCATTGTCAGCATGGCTGCTGGCATCTCTTATCGCTTCTGCATAGAGATTCTTCTTATACAAATTTTGACTTCTGAAACAGAACAAAAGATGAAACAAATTATTTTGCTTTGGGAGGAACAGGTGATTTTTTTTTCATGTTATTCTATCAGTATTTACAGAAGGGACATATTTTTTTTCTTTTATTACTTTGAAAGAGTGCATTATTCTTACCACAATTTCAATTACCACACAGTTATTAAAACAAAGGGGTAGTCAAAAACAAAACCCAGTAAGAAGTGAACAAATACTGAACAAATACTTGTTCTCATGTGCCATCTGTAAAGGATCACTCACTAGAATGAGCAATAGGCCTCATAATTTTTACTAGACCCTTCCATTTTCTTATATTATTCTATTTATAACACATTTTTATCATAAAGATTTGTTTCAGCCAGTACAATGAAGAGCATTTGTCAGTGAAGCTCAGAAATAAAAAACTGACTGTGTTTTTGTACACCATTGGTTACAGTCATGAAAGTCGCTTCTGTATTCTTCTCCATCATTTACAAAAAGCAACAGTTTCAGATGTTAGTATGAAATAAACAAACTTAAAGTCTCAAAAAGTTTGTAACTAAAACCTTCCAGGAAAAATGTATGACCAACAGAATTAGAGCAAAGGAAAAAAGCCATGAGTACAATTTGGAGTCGGAAAGGGTGAGAATAATCAGCTCTAAGTGGCTAGTTCCATAAATTCAAAAATTTTTATTTTTCCAGTTAAACAACAATCACTTAAAAGGCAGTATTGAAAGCCCATATAGGCTCAAACATAAAATATGGTTTTACACTGCTTGAGATCCAAATCAGTACATCTTTACTCAGTTTGCAAACAGGTTATTTGCCCTCCTAAGAATCAACTAACAAAATTAATGTTACACTCTTCAGACTCTGGAAGTCTTAGTTTATAACATCTTTTTACTTGATCTATTTTAAATAAAATTTCATAGACATGTACCAAAGAAAACAGGAATTTTCCTTTTCTGCCTACGTAACTCTTCTATACTAACTGGGAAAGGCCATGGGTCATAATCATCATATGTTGCTCTCTTCATGATAATATTATGTAAATACATTTCACTTTTTTACTGGAAATATGAAAGGCCTGTTTCCACGCTTGATATTCTCCCGGATTCTCTATAACATATTGCTGTGTATTCAAACATTAAAAAAAATGTAATTGTCTCCAGTAGAGGATAAGACAGGGACTGTTAATATGAAATCAAATAGGTGTCAGAGCTGAGGGTATATCTACAGAGCAGAATGCTGAGAAATAAGGCAAATTAGTCCATTTTGACTTTTCCTGACATCATGGCAAGGCTGCTGTTCATGTTTTGCCACTTGGATTCTGCATTGCAGCTTGCAGCGCTTACAAAACTTGAGCCTGTTACTCAAGAGTTGTAAAATTCATTGCACAGAGCTCACACACAGGGACAGTCCTTGTCAGGGTGCCCAGCTCAAGAGGATCACTAATTCTGCATCTTACTGCAGAGTGTCCAGAGTAAGATGCCAGATAGACTTAGTGAGCATGGGTGTCTTCGGGTTCAACTGAGCACAAGCAGATGCAGCAGTGAAATCTGGTTGACCGAGTTTGTGCAAGAGGCAGAGAATTTCTCAACCGTAATCCCAGTCAATTTTTGCATGGCTTTGGCCAATTGAGGTGGAGGAATTGTCAGTGTTAAATCTGTGGTGGGTTGTTGTTGTTGGTGGTGGTGGTTGTTTGTTGTTTTTGTGTGTGGAAAAAGGTTATTTCCTTGCTTCCGAAAGAAGATAAGAAACTTGGTGAACTATACAGTCAGACTACATAAAGCTAATATCACGAATAATACAACACTGTTCCACAGACAACAGGACAACAGTCATTGAACAAACGAACACAATATTTTAGTAATGCTCAGCCTTCAGTTCACATATTTTTCAAAATTGGCAGGTGCAGATCTCCAGCTTCATTTCCTTCAATTAAAAGGAGATAAGCATCTCCATTTTACAGGGGAAGGAACAGGACTTTTACAGACTTAATTAGTACATTTCAAAATATAGTAGATTATGTGAAAAAGTGGTATAGCAATTTCAACCCAAATACTGGTTTCCAGACTCCAGTTAAACAGGGATTTTAGATCAGTGGTTTAATTCTGGTCTAGTTATGCTAGTAATAGCTGCAGTTCAAACTTAGTCAAGCGTGTAATTAAAAAGTTGTTGTTGTGGTAAATAGTTACATCGATCAAAAACATTTGGCAAGAAAGAAACATAAATTAGTCAGAAAGGACAAATGAGAGAGGAAGGAAGAAATTTAATATCTTCACAGCTTAAAATTAATCATATTCTGGCTATTTTCATGACAGAATATATGAAATGTATGGGAAATATAAGAATCTCACTATTTTTCTGTTCTGTATGTATTCACTGATTAAAATGTGAATCCCAGGTTATGAGAACAAACCAGGCTGCACTTAGCTTTAGTTCTGGACCTCTATCGCTAGTTAATACAAAGTAAGAAACACTGGCAGCTTCTCTATTTTTATGGACTAAATATGCCAAGAACCATTAATTAAGAATGAAAAATATTAGTTTCCATAGTTAACTTCTTTTGTCACTTAACTTTTTATGTCTAGGAAGTCTAATTTTAAAATTGATCTAAACCACAAACAAAAATTCTGCAATGGATGGCAGGTCAGCGTGCAGCAGGAGACTCTTGATTTCATTGCTGTCTAGCTTTTTGTGTGTTTACTTTTAAATATAAATATGCATTTAAACAAGCCTTGGAGAACAGCTGTCTGCCAAGGTCATGGCCAAAAGACTGTAACTTATTAAATGCTTAATACTTTCCAGTCTAAGGGACATAGATGACATTTAATTTCACATCAGACTGGGTTCTTAAATAGTGACTGTAGGGATTCTCTTATCACAAGAAGAATCCCAAACCTGCACAATTCATTACAGCCTTGGAAAATGCCGGGGAGTACTTTTACAACAGATGTGCTTAGGCTCACGTCCCTGATTTTACTCTTTCTACTGCCAGGAAAACTGTTTTCACGTTCATTGGTGGAATCATCAGTGTGGAAGTTTGCTTTGGAAGGTTAATAAGCTACTTTTCTCAATGGCAAAGACACTTTCAGGCGCCACTCTACACTGAAAATGAAACAAATGCAAACTAATGGGATAGGTAGCAGTTAAGAGCCAAACCCTATCATGACAGTTTCAGAAATGTAGAGCTCTTAAGGGAAATCAAGGAAGAAGCAGATAGCATGCTCTTAAACTCCCTCATCAACACAAATTATGGCTCCTCTGCAAGCCTAATAAAGTCTATTCCTCTTCCCTCCACACACATGTTGCTCACTAACACCAATGTGGGTTCTGCAGGCAAGGACGTGCCAGAACTTTCTGCATTGTTCATACAACCAATAACAATCACAGCACATGTTTGGAAGCACTACCTGTGGCAGTAGGCAGCCAAGAATCCCATCAGCAGCAGAAGGACCAGCACCGCTACACACACTGTGATGGTGATATTCCGCATCTTCACCCGCTCGGCATGCTGCTGCTCCCACCACTCCAGATCACTGAACTGGCACCGCTCCCCAACGTAGCCAGTCACACAGCTGCCAAAGCAAATGAGCACACTTTGTAACTGGTGGCAGTGAAAAAACTCCACACCATCCCTTCAATCACCTTGCATATTGATTTATCATTGGCAACTGCTACAGCGACAAAGACAAAAAGACACTGAAGGAATGCTGTCAAAACCAGCATAATTCAATATTAAAAGGTTGTGGTTTTGGGGGTTTTTTTACTGTTATTGAATCACCTACCGAATTATACAGAGAGATTACAATTTCCAGATTCCAATGGGTAAAAAAAAGAAAAAAAAAATTTTCTCTTAAATCCTGCTGTGTGGTTATCATTTCCCTAAGATTTAACTGCTTCCAGCATCAAACTCTCTTTTCTTTCCAGTAGACAATATAGGACTTACTCATATTTTCAGAGTGATTTGGTTAAAGGAATCAAATTTTAATATAAATGTTTAAAATGAAAGATGAATTAAAGTGTTTTTAAAAGTCCTTCATATGGGTTAGAAATATCCTTGAAATTTAGTCTTACTACAAGCTTCTTCTGTAGGCAGTTTTTGTTTATCTGTTTGATTTTATCATTGTAAAACACAACATAGAGGCATCAATGCATGAAACCCTCAAATCAAAATTACTAGAAAGTGAGAAATACATCAAAAAGAATTCCAACCTAGTTTTACTGTGCAAGACAAGTCACACAAATAATAAATGGAAAAAAAATAAAAAGTCTACTAAATTAGTAAACAATCTCTCAGCAACATGGGCTCAACTCCTTCTCACAATTCTTATTGCTCTAATTTTGCTTAAGTCCAAGGGCTAGTCAAACAAGCAAAAGAAGCAAGATTTGACCATCAGCAACTTTTACATAATGTTCTGAAATCATTATATCTGCATTCATTATTAAATCAGGAACAAGTACTCTCATTCTGTCACAATTTGGAACACATACATGCTAGCAGGCAGAAAAAATGCTGAGTTTCAAACATTAGATCACAATGAATTTCAAATATGCTAGAAGATCTACTTTCTAGTGTAAGATTCTTTAGTAATTAAAATACAAATCACATTTGGTATGTGATTTCTGCTAGATATTTTTGCTAGATTACATTTTTCCATTACTTCCTTTTGCTAGTTAATATATTAGAGCCTACATGAATGAATGCTGCCATCTAGTGAGAATTCAGCAAGGTCGGAAGCCAGCAAGGTTCACATACAAAGTCTGGCCCCCAAACGCATGGCTAAGCATGGTTGCTCCTTAATTTTTTTAGCCATTTCTACTTCTAGAACTCAGTAATATGTACATTTGGATTCTTATTATGCACTAGCACCTAACAAATAAAAGAAAAAAATATGTGATCCAATTTGAAAGTCCTGCACTTGTGGACTCTTCAGTTTTAACAGGAGAAATGAGGTGAAAAAAAAAGAGATATTTTTCAATGCCTATAAAATTTACACTAAAAATTCACAACAGATACTAACGGTGACCGTGAGTCCATCTCAAGTAATGTCTTTGGTGAGCTTAGGAAATCCATGGCACAAAACATCTACTTCATTCCCTTGTATGTACATGAGATACATTCTTTTTATATTTCTGCAGGTACAGAGGTCTGTAGCCAGGGGAGACCACTCATATTTAAAAATAGGAAAGCCTAGGATGTGACATTGCTTGCAGAAATGGACTGGCACAGGGGTTCCTGCAGTGCAGTACAAGGAAGACCTGGGGAAATAGTTGGTCAAAGAAACCCTCCAGCACAAAGCTTGCTCTCCTCACTCCAGTTACACCAGGACCACCTGAATTACTGAGACAAGGAGAGAGATTTGCCTACTATGGAACAGCATCCATCCCCTGCACAAGCTGAGACCTGAGGGGAGGAGGGAGGCTTTGGATTTGTCCCACTGTAAAACACATTTATGCTTGATTTTGAAGAAAGACACAGCACAGATTCAAATATAGTAAAGGCACAGACTTGAATGCCAGTATTAAAGGTTTTGAAGAAATGATTAGCCAGTAGGACTAGGCTGCCTCATTGAACAGGCCGAGGCTGATTTCTGGAGAGATGAGGTGATTCTCCTTGCTTTTATCAGTACCTGCATTGGGGAACCCAGACTTAGGCTTCACAAATTTCGAGGGGAGAAGTAGGTCTCATTTTTGAGGTCTCATTGCTACTCTTCCTGATTTTAAGAAGGCTGTTATGTTGTATCCTTTCTGCCAAGGACCAAGACTCTTCACACTGTAAGATGCTGACACCACTGGTCCCTGGTCTCAATCAGAGAAGACAAGTCAGAGATGTCCTCTTCCACCCCATTGAATGCTACACATGAACAGCAAGACCGACAGGGAAGTACAAGCCAGCACAATATGTACAGGAGAGACAGTAAGCACTTCTTTCATAAAACCATGATCACTAAGTCATTTAACAGCTTATCTCCCATTTCCAAAGCAAAGAATCAAGTCCTTAGGGAACAAATCCAATCCTACTATTAATTGCAATGGGTGTGAATATAATGGCCCCATACTGAAACTTACAGTGATCACTTAAAGAAAAGAGGAGAGCCTAATTCTAATTGCTAACATGAGTGATGAACAGATAATGTGGATAACCTCTTCACTGCCTGCACTTACTTAAGGGTAGCACCATAAGGGTGCCGTTCATTAGAACAGAAAACACAAATTTCTGTACTTACTTGCAGGCATAGTCTTGCAGATCAGAAACATAATTGCACACTCCACCATGAAGGCAATATGACTCATATGAAGGAGGGCATCCTACAGTATCACCTTGCACAGCATCTGTAGAGTATTCATTGCTGACAACAGTTGGGGGAACAGTAGATTCTGAAACAGAGGATTTCACAAGGACATCTCAAGCTTTTGGCCACATCGGCAATGTGATCTTACAAAAGAGTTCCAGAACTTCAAGGTGCAAATGTAGGTAAAAATATCTAATTTCAATTAATGACTCGTGTTTAAACTATTTGTTTATGTTGTTATCAAATTTAGGCACACAGAAATTGACATCAAATTACTAAATATACTTGATTTTAGATTTGCAATGGAAGAGCCACAGACTGAGTTCTGTCTATTTAGATGCGTGAGTCCAGCTCTGAGGAGAAACTGCATCAACTGTCTAGGTGCTTACACTTAAGTGATTTTTGCTACTTACGCAGCTGCGGGGAGTGGTAAATCTCTACCATGCATAAAGTACCAGTCAGAGGGCTAGCTCAGGCACAGATAGCAACATCACTGGGGAAGCAGGGAACCCCACACTCTGTCACCTACACAGCTATGCAAACTAGCTGGTTTTAAAAGTAGCACTAATACCTCTGCACAGCATGGCCTGCAGTGCAGACATACTCTTACAGAAAAGAATTGTTTTCTTACCTACACTGATGCTATATCAAATCTATAGATCAGAACAGCTACATGGCAAAGAATTTCTAGCAGTATGGCTTAGAAGAAACACACCTAATTGCTTTCATACTATTATGGGATCATTTTTATGCCATACACCAGTTTTATTGCAACATGACCTTCAGTGACATTTGTTTTTTGAAATTTCATTTGCAGGAGAACTGCCATGGAAAAGAACCTGAATGGAAAGGGATGAGTGAACCCCAGGTGTGTGTGCATTCTGCAAAGAAAATTGCACCTTGTTAAAATTGCTAAAAGAGTAAAACCAGTGTATTAACACCCATGAAGACATGTGATCAGGCTGACAGATGAGGGACCTAGAAAGCATTACTTCCAAGACATGCATCATTTAAAATCATCATTTTCTGAGTGACACCTGAAATTACTGAAAGCTTAAGTAACTGAAAAGATGTTCTATTTAAGAAAATCATACTTTCCTTCTGTTTTTCTGCAGAAATAGATCTGTGACAATCACATAGTGTCCCTCTATCATCAGACAGTCACTTGATTTAGGGTAAAAGTCACCCTGGCCAAGGGTGATGACACAGAGTAAGACAATGAGAGCTTACCTCCACATTTTCCAAGAATGCTGCTGCCACACTGAGATACTGAAATGAGGGTCAAATAGTCACTAGTGCTGAACTATCGTCAGCTCCCTTCAGCAAATAGGTAATCAGATATTCTAAAGAGTTTCAGATCCCTTTTGAAAAATTAGTGACTGGATCTGAAAGACAAACTTTTTCTGAAGAATCAAGTGGGACTTCAATAATGCTCAGTTTCTCTGCTAGCTTTCTGCAGAGGGAAGGAAGGTACAGAGCATTTGAAAAATGACACAGAAATTACCTCATAAAGTGTTACTACCAAAGAACATTTATTTCTGCTGTTGATCGTAAAGGCCATTACATAGATTGTTTGTTACAGTCAGACACTGAACCCTAATGTAAATATTTCCAAACTAAACTCAGATCTAGTCTCCTTAGTCCCCTCAAAACAGCCTCCTAAAGCAATGCTAGATACATCCACGATCTGGTTGGTATGTCACTATACAGGGATACCTTAGTTTCCAGGTATAACAATTTATCCACAAACACAGTTCTTAATGAAGGGCCACTTCATTTTATTTGCTCACTCCATTTACTCACTGCAACTGATGCCAGTTCCAGAAGCAGAATCAGCACACAAGCAAGTGAAGTTTCCTTCTGTATTTGTGCAGGTCATGTTCTCTCCACAGGTGTGGGACCCCATCTTGCACTCATCTATATCTGTCACCCAAACAGTCTGCAGTTAGAAGAATGAAATGACTCAGAGCATCAGTTAAAAGGGCAGCAGAAATGTTTGGGAGTGGGGAGCTGCCCACCCCTGTACCATCCACTTAGTTCAGCCTGAACAAAACGTTTAGGCAGAAGCAAAGGGTCTAGAAACCTACAGATTTATTCAGTGTGTGTAAACACTTCAATGAGTGAGGATCTGAATTACTGTGAAGAGGCTCCCTGATTACAAGAGTTTCCAGGCTCAGAGCCAGTGTTAGGCTCATATATACCTCTCACCTCCATCCTACTGCACACCCTCACCCTGCCTCCATGCCTTCTCTAGCAAACTCACGGCAGTACCTCCTGCCAGGCTGGCATCTGCATTTTCTTAAGTGCCTAAGCACACCCCTCAAAGGTGAGACCTTTGAAAGGGTTCACATACCAGAGCTTGGCAGCCTCTGATTCATTTTAAGAACTGTCAGCAGAATACACGTGCCAGATCTACTTCGGGAAATCACAGATCTACTAGCCCAGTTTTTGTAAAATGATTGCTTAAACCACTGGGACTTTTTCTACGGTAAAATTAGCAGGATATGGCTCAAAACAGTAAGGAATTGGAATGCAGGAATGCAGTAATGCACTGTGAATGCAGGAAGGCATCTAAAAGTACCAACCCACTTACCAGTTTCTGGGTTTCATAGTACATTTCAAGTCATCAAACACAAAGTAAGTTCCAGTTCTGTTTACATCATAATAATATTGTATCTTTTATAAAATGCTGTGAATACTACTATTTTCTGTATTTAAAGACTTCAGGAAGATAATAGATTAGTTTTCAATAATAGTGGAGGGTAACACAATCCTTCTAGATGTGCAACTATACCACAGACAGAAAGAGTCCAGGGCTTCCTGAGGGCACGCCTTCTATAGGGTGCTGGGACAGAAAGAGGAGTTTGTCACTTCTGTATACACTTTCATCTCCACTTCCAAACATCCTCAAAGACATGACCTCTGTCTCTGACCATTGTAGGCAAAAGGCCTTCTTGAATCTTCTGCCTCTGATACTTTCCAAACACTGCCCATAACAGTGATATTGTTCTTAATTTTTTAGCCATCCTAACAGTGTTGAAGAACCAAAGTCCAGTAAAGATTATATAAGAATTGCTTCAAATTTAATGGTTTTGAATTAGGCCGTAAGGGAAAAAAGGAAAAAAAGGAAAAAGAAAAGGACAGAAGAGAAGCCAAGACTCTCATAAAGCTCTGAACAAACTGTGTGCTAATCAAATACTGGGGAGATAAAGCTTCCTGTTCATATTTACTGCTAAAATGGATTAAGAATTTAAGAGATGTAAAGGAATGAACTAGAGACCTGGCATTAGAACTGGATGGGAAAATCAGTGGGTCTGATTATTAACAAGACTCTAAATGTACTCAAGTTGTCAGTGTCACACCTTGAACCTCATGCCTATTAAACAGACCTGGAATTATTTGATGAGTATTATGACACACTCAATACCTGCTTTCGTTTATATTCATGGCAACGATTTCCAATAAAGCTCTACTGCTTCACCTCCACTTCCCTCCTCCCCTTCACTCTTCCTCTCTCTCCTTCTATAGCTACTAAAAAGAGTGCAAACAATGAGAGAAGATATTCACTGACAACTACAGGCTTTGCATATTGATCAGTTGCTGAGGTTACCACACTTCAAACAGGGAGGAAAAAATCAAAAAGGCAGAAATGATAAATGTCAGCTGTCTGGAGAAGCCACTGCTAGTATCCATGCCCCTACCAGATTATTCAAAATGAACCAGAACAGCTCAGATGACAGCTTCACAGCTTGTTGGAAGGTTAGCCCTTATCATAAGATGTGTCTTGTTCATTCATCCTGTCCCAGCCTTCCAGACACAGCACAGCCCTCACGCATGCCCATACCATAGCAATGGACTCCATCCCCAGTGTAGCCCTCCAGACACTTGCAGACGTAGCTCCCTTCCGTATTGATGCAGCGTGACACATTTCGATCACAGCGGTCCATATTTACAGCGCACTCATCAACATCTGTGAGACAAAACATGGAGACAGGATATATAGGTCGTGAAACCATCAAGGAAATCAATTAAAAGAAACATCTACATCATGAATCTCCCTCAGACTGTGCTGTCACTTGTCATTTATGCATCTGAAGAAAATCAAAAGAGAAGGACTTTGTGGTCTTTTTTGGTACGAAATTTGAGGGGGATGCTCTAAACAACCTAAGACAGTCAACTGGAGACCTAGAGGCTCCACAAATACCACTGTCTTTTAAAAAAAGAATCTGTTTGAAGGAAATGATCCATTTCAAAACAAAGCCTTACATTAAAGAATCATATAATCCTTTAGGATGGAAAAGACCTGTAAGCTCGTTGAGAAACTCTGTTTTGTGAAAGAACACATAAGATTACAATATTTTTTCCCTTTCTATACCAACATAAACTCCTCTAGTCTTCATGCTTAGCCACCAAGTGGTATTTTTTTTCTCTTTCTAACACCTTCCTCTCCTGCCCTTTATGAGAGGACAAAGTTCTTCCATTTATGCTGCATGCAAGACCAACCTAAGCAATGTGTTGTATGGTTGTTACTCTCTTTCTAGTACTAGAAAGAAAAAAGAGCAGCACTTTTATAAAAACATTACACCAGGAATACTAATTTTTAAAGCGATTCCTTAATGCAAATTTCTAAATTATACATCATTTATCATGTCTGTAGACTGAGCTTTTATAACTGGAAATTTTTACAAATGAATACATAATGCTTTTATTCCTATTATCCCCATTATTTCTTGTTAATATCGTTAGGATTAACTCTCATGACTTAGAGGAAAATCAGGCATGTGACAATTAGCCATTTCAACTCACATGCTCTCTGCTCATCATCCCTTTCATACTATTGACCTTTCTGTCATGGCTCACACAGCGGAGCTGCCAATGTGAAAGAAGACAGATTTTCTTCCTCTCCCACAGTCGACAGTTTTCCGAAAGTTATATTAATGTCTTTTGTTACCATAGCATGAGTTCCCCTTCCTGGCAAATCCTTTCAAACACTGGCACACAGCACCATCTTCCAGCAAAACACACTCTGCATTGACATAACATTCTAGTGCAGTGCAGTCATCTTGATCTATTGCATAGACAAAGAAAAAAAAAAAAAAAGAAAAAAAAACCCCACAAGATGTATTTGGAAAGATCAAAAGAGGTACTGTATATATCAAAGAAAAAAAAACAATAACAACCCCCGCCCCACTAAACTAACAAAAAACTAAGAAAGCCAGAACGTACAGTCTCAGTTTGAAACTTAGCTCTCCAGGATTATTGACAACAAGCCAATACAATCATTAGGGCTGTTCCTTTTGTCCTACATGTCATTTAGTATAAGGATTTCTGAATAATGTATTCAAAACCTAGAAAATTTAATGATCTAGTGTAATCAAACATAGGTAGAATTCAGTGGTTTTCCTTCAGCTTTGATCAGAGGTACTTAATACACTTTAAAAATCTAAGGGAAAGACTTTCCCAAGTATTCCAAATTAAAAATGTTTGTCCTCTAGACAGGATAATATTATCCAATTTTTTTGACGTAGCAAAGGAACATAGAGACAAACAAACAAAAAAAGCAGTCCTACCTGGCATAACTTCACAGACCCAACTTCTTGTAACAAGGTTAAGAACTTGAATGCCACCAGTCTTTACACTGAGCTTTTCTTCATTTAAGGTCTATGATTTCTTTCTGTTCTATAAAACTGTTCAGAGTCTCACAGTAAATATAAGGAAGACAATCATCAGACTGTACCTGATACCATGATTTCAGCCATCAAAAAAATTATTTTCTGCTTTTGCCCACTGTCCATATCCTTAAAAATCCCATTGCTTTGTGTGTTCTGGAGCATGATCTCTGGTGGTGGTATTGGCAGTACCTCTTTATGCATAGAGGCACTTCCTGAAAAAGACAAGAAAAAAAATTACATAGATTATTTAAATCTACTGAACTAACCTTCTGATTTTCTACCCCTTGTCTACTTTCCAATAATCATGGTGGCTTCCTTTTAAAATAAACATCAGTGTCCTCCCAGACTAGCCTGTTTCTGACCTCAAGTAATTCCTAAAACCGCTTACTGGTGGGTTTCCTCAAATACAAAAGAGAAGGAATGTGACATATTGCTCACAATAGCTGTCGGCACTGCACACTTCTCTTTCACTGCTAAAATCCCAAGGGCAAAAATTACCGTGGTCAGACTTGTCCCAGGACAACACCCCATCATTCCTTATGTTAGAGTAATGTGAATTTTCTTAATGCTGTCTGTCGGGATCCTCAAAGGTTTGAGGAGGGTCTTTTTTGGAACTGGAGGATTGTACCTTCTGTTGAGTTGGAAGAATCCAGAGCATGACAGGTTTTTCCATCTTGAGTTTTCCCAAATCCTGGATGGCACTTGCAATGGACAATTCCAAAATTGTTTTCACAGATCTGATCACAGCCTCCATTCTGATAAAGGCAAGGATTTGCACCTAATGCAGAAAAACAGGAAATTTAACAAGATACTTCTTCAGTCAACATCTCCATTTAGCTGTGCAAAGCTGGGAAAAGGAATAAGGACTGACAAAAAATAGAACACTTTTTAAAATTCTTTATTTAACAACAGATGCATATAGTAAAGCGTAGATATTATCACTTAGCCTCTGTCAGGAAATCAGATTCATATACTCTGTATCTAATATACACACCACATTTTTTAATTATTTTATTCACTTTATTATTTCTCCTTTAATATTTAGGGTCCTAACATTCCCTGAAATAACATTACAAGAGCATAGGGAACCTGTGATTACCTTCTCTCAATCCTAGCCTACTAAATTACTTTTTTCACTTACAGAGGAATTGTTCCAAATAGAAAATCAAATTATTTGATCCAAAACTAATAGATCTTACAAAATCTTTCTCCATGTAATTTGTTACTATTTGTGTGTGTGAGGAGTGCTAATAAACTAGGATAAACAGGAATTTAAAGACTGTGTAGCCTCATGGCAATTGACCAGCATCTATTCTTGGGTGTGAACATAAACTTATAAAAGCCGTCAGCATTCCTGGGACGCACACCCAGATAATGCTTTCAATAAGGGCCAGTCTGACTATGTAAGGCTTTTAAAAGATATGATTTCTGAGAAGATAATCATCTCCACAGGGACATCTATTCT
Organism: Pachyramphus minor; assembly: GCA_013397135.1. Taxonomy (NCBI): domain Eukaryota; kingdom Metazoa; phylum Chordata; class Aves; order Passeriformes; family Tyrannidae; genus Pachyramphus; species Pachyramphus minor. The sequence continues at coordinate 584,427 of VYXB01007938.1, forward strand.
ACTGACATCAGTGAACAAGAGGAGGCTGGAAGGGAATGACTGCTTAGTTTTTGCAGTATACCTGGTTTCGCCAAAGGATGCACTACAACCATTGATGAGGGTCTCAGCATGCTGCCTCGAAGACGTACCCTGTTTTGGCCGGTCTTCTTATCCACCCTCATTAGTGATGGCCTAGCCCAGTCAGAAAACCATAGGTGGTCCTCAAACACTGTTACAGCAAAAGGGTGGCCTACAAAGACATTAGATTTATCATTTCCACATCTGCAGAACATACACAAGAAACCATGTAAACAAAAGCATTATCTGCATACAAGTCAACTTCTAACATAGGGACAGAGCCATAGCCAGTTCTTCGCTTTGTTTGCTCATGGGCAGGGATAAGTGTCTGTGAACAATGGATTGTGGGCACATGTTACTTATGCTCTTAGCAAAGGAGGTTATGACAGCTGCCTGGCTCAGTACAGTCTCTATATTTCTGGTGACCTCCAAAAAGATCAATTCACAAAATCCTTCTACCTCCTTTTACCTCAGACACCACAATTTCTTGAGGCAGCATTAGGAACAGCCATTCAGAATTGAAGTAACTCCCTCCTCTGCTGGTAAGTGGCCCAGTACTGAGCTGCTGAGGTACACATCTCCTTTTTCAGTCTTCACACAACAAGGAGAGGAACTCATGACATCTGTCATCTTGCATAAGTGTACTGATACAGGACAGCCTGGGACCTACAGACACTGTATCCACAGACCCACAGTAGGACCCCAAACCCAGTGTGTGGTCTCTGCAAGTGCCAAAAGTACACACAAGTGCAATACAGCAGGCCACATGTGCATGTAGCCAACTAACAAACAGAAACAGCTAACAAAAACGACAGGAGGCAATGGATCATCCAGGTAGCTTCCTCTTTTTTCACTGATGCCAACAGGGTGCTAGACAACAGCTTCAACCAGGCACCTAACATTTACATGACTGGCATTAAGTGTGAGAAATTCCACCCCAAGTTCAGAGCACTTGAACTTTTCCTTGGTAGCACATTACTTGCACTAGGAAAACTCAGATCCCCAGTTTGACTTCCAGAGATAAGCTCAGAAACTCAGGATCCAAAGGACACTTTCATATGACATAAAGATCTTTACAAAATGATTCTGACTCTTTTTAATAACTCTCTCATGATAGAAAATTGTCATTAGTCCACATGTGACTAAGCATTCTTTCAGTACACTTAGAAATCTCCTGGTTTCAAATTAGCCTTTGGGCAAACTTTTTGCAATGGAAGGTAAGAACACATACTACTCTTTCATGGATGTCCACTAGGTTTCAGAGTGGGTTCTTTCTGGATTAAGCAGGTTTGCTTTGTGCTGGCCCCTCCTCACAGCCAGCATGTGCACCACACTGCAATGCTGCAGTCTGAGCCCCTCTGAAAGGCATGTTTTGTAGGCACGTGATTTGTATGATCTGTGTTTTTGCTTTTTGATGTAGACCTCAAGAAGGTGATGTTTCATTTCAGTAATGAAATTGGGATCCCGAAATATATTAGTTTAAAAAAAATAATAAAATTTAAAAACTCTAAGGTAAACAAACAGGTAAACAAAACAACAGAAAAATCAGAACCTTGGAGAAGGTCTTGGTATATCTTAAATACGCCTTGCAAATAAACTGAAAAAAAAACCCACTTCAATATAAAAAAGATTTCTAAGAATGTTTTTATGTGTTAAGTTGAAGAGCGTATTGTTGGCATGTCACTACCTCCACTGAACCATGCTTAATCACTGGTCTTGGTTCTTAGCTTTTCTTTCGATTAAAATTGAGCAACTAGCCCAAGATCTAGATACTGTCCCCACCCAAACATTTGCTCATAGTTTTAGGATCTATAGCTTGCACTATTCACAAACAGCACCGTGCTTTGATCAGCAATTCCTTAACCTCTTAATTTACGAATACATTAAAGATTAAAATTAGAAGCATAGTGACAATCGATGGAGATAGAAAGAACCAAAAAAAAAAAATAATAATTTCATTAACCTTTTCCAGAGCAGTGCAAACCCAAATTGTTGCATGAACAAAAGGAATGGCTGTGTTGTTTGTTGCCTTGGGTTTACAGGCTGTTTTACTTGCAGCTGAAAACAGCATTAGTAGAATAGCAGAACTAATTTACCTATTTTGCAGTGCTCAGCGAGCTCTCAGTACCGGAGCACTAGAGGGAGCTGCTGTAATAAAAATTCACGTTACAGCAGAACGCCTGTAAACAGGTGCCACCTTCCTATCCTCCAATGTACAGCTGTTCAGGAACAAAAGCTGAATTCCGGTCTCACTAAAAGCATTAGCAAAACATCAGGATCTCAAGTGTCTCTGCTTCTCTAAATTCATACCCCTACAGGCCTTCAATTCTTTCACTTTGCATAGCGTTGATGACCTTTTCTCCTACTTCCAAGCAGTCATATCACTGCTCCAAGCCTATCTCTTTTCTCATAGTCCATGTTTCTACAATGCTCCCAGCTCTCCTTCTCTGTTTTCTCCCTGTAAGACACTGTCTTGTTCCTTGTGGAGGAATGAAGCGAAACTTAGTTCAGGCTTCAAAGTACTTCTTTGTAGATCAGTTGCAAGGCGGAGAGCACAGCAGAATATGTGCAACAGGGGAAAGAGAGAAAGGCGGGAAAGTCACTCTGCAGAGGCCTTTTGATATCTTTTGAACTGGAGAACAATAATTCGTCCAAGACCTCACTCTGCTCAAGCCATAATAACTACCAGCAAAGTGTATAAATCATTTTTCCATTTGATGTCTATTGTGTGTTTAGAATCATTCTAGCATTCAACACTGCAAATGTAGGTTTGCTGCTCTAGAACCTTAACAACAAAGATTAATTATTTTGCAGTTTATGTCTGATAATAATAAACTCGCTGATATAATAAAGACAGCAAAACCTGAATTAAACTAAGCAGCCATGTATGAAACAAGCAAACCACATTTTTAACTTTTTTCCTTATTTTTGTTTTTCTGTGAAGGCAGAGAAGTTCTCTGCACAATGCAAAGTAACTGATTAGTAAAAGCAGAGAGTGTTAGAAAGACATACTTTTGCTAAAAGGGATAAAAGTCAGCTGTGTAACTGAAGAACAAAAGTGAGGCCATTAACCTCAGCACAGAGTTGTATGGGATATACAGCACAGCTTCTGGCCTGTAGTTTACATGCACATATGCAGGTACACACACAGATTGACAAGCAGCAGTAGGCAATTATCAATGCCAAAACCTCACCTACATCATTCTGTGCAAGAATTTGACGACCAGAACCATCCAGATTTGCGCTCTCAACCACTGACTGCTTAGCATCACACCAGTACACTTTGTCTGTTAAGTAGTCAAGAGCTATTCCACTGGGCCACATCAGACCAGTGCTGGCTATAACCCGACGATCGATGCCTTCTAATGAAGAGCTGTCAATCCGGGGATTGACCCCCATGTCAGTCCAGAATAATCTCCTTTGGAAAACAAAATGAATACGGGAAGTCAGTAAGCAAATGTTTGTCCTCCTCTCCATGGAGTTCTTTCAAAGCAGAAAGGTCAGATCAGAGCAATACAGCCCTGAGTCACAGGAGAAAAAGTGCACACTTCAAGCAAACATATTGGCTTCTGCTCTTTTCACACTTGCCATGAGACTCCAGGTGATTACACTGGGACTTATTCAGAATCCTCTGTTCACTGGCACAAAACCTTTGAAAAACAACTCCCTCCTATGCTAATTGCCAGATCTTTGTATCTGCTTTTTGATTTCCCACATGACAGCTGATAGTGGTTCAGCAAAACCGGACAACAGAAAACAATGCATTAGCCAGCACCTTGTCTAAACAATGGTGTAAGAATACACAAATGGAACCAAAATTATCCACTACCCATGGAAAACAAGCAAGAGTACACAGGGTTTTTTGGTTTTAAAAAATAAACCAGTATATTTTCTTCTTTAAATAAAATCATGATTGTCAGGATCTCCCTCTAAAGTCCCATGTGTTACTCACTGACTGCTTAGTTTTTCAACAAACAGAGTGCTAGATGACAACTTAAAAACTACAAATTACTTCTGAAGTTTGAGCTCTAGTCTTCCCAGGCATAAGTTTTCTCTGTCAGGTTTACTGAAATAACTCACAGATTCATTTGGCTTTATTTACCGGAGTAGTTTTGCTGTAGCCAATCCAGGGATCAGTATTTTCAATAGTCTAAATTGTGTTTCAGATCTCTCTTCAATATTTACAAATATGGACATTATCATGATTTCTGTTCATCCTTCCACCATTAACTTTCTAAAAATGAAGGTTTTAGTGATGTTTCCTCTTTTTTTCCCCTTGTACCCTTTGCAATACCAATAATTCTAATAATTCTAATAAACAAAAAATCAGAACCTACTTGTTCTGCAAAGTTTTCCTGCAAAATGTCTCTATCATCTTCAACTTCTCTTGAAAAATTCTTTCAGGTCTTTTATGTTCAAAGGGAAATTAACAAAACACCCTCCCCAACTTTGCTTCATTCCTTGATTTGTGAGTACTTAGTTATAGCAGGATATGAACATTAAAAAAAAAAAAATTAAAAAATCAACAGATTTAAAATGCTTCTACTACAGACATATTGACTGAAATCCATGGGCATTGCCATTGATTAAAATAGACAGAATTTCTTCAAGAGTTTAAACACCCAAATCTCCTGTGATCATCTTGACACTAGTTATAAGGTGCATTTAAATCAACAAACCTCCACAACAGTAGATTAGGTTTAGTTTCTTAAGGAACTGAACCATGGCCAAAAAACTACTTTGTAAGTACGATTGGTTAAAAGTGACTACCTTCTTCACACAAATAGATATGGAACCATCAAAGTGTGTAGTGTGGTGCTCATAAAGTGTCAGAGTGACTTCAGTGGCTCATGCAACTTTAGCTTAATCTGCATACAATATCATTAATGCTTCTGGTATTTTGTTTTAAATCTGTATGAGAAATGAACACATCCCAGCTCAAAAAAAGAAATCCAGCAATGAAACAATGCAGTTCACATAACTCTGCAAGGCAATGACCAACCTAGCAGGAGACTAATGGACATTTTCACTGTCAAAATAGCAAGGCTGGCATGGTCATTTTTAAAAACCCTCCCCAAGTATTACATGATTAACTGCATTTTTCACTCCTTACTTAGCAAATGGGTGAATGGCAATCCCTCGGGGCTGGGAGATATCCTCCCAGATGATCATTTTTCTTTGCATTCCATTCAGATTGCTCCTTTCGATGCACGCCTTCCTGCAATACACAGGGCACAGTTAAGTCCTCCCTGCTATCTTTTTAATTACCTTCTCAGACAGAATGTACATACAAAGATTTTGCATCACTTTAGTTTAGCTGTAATAAATAAATTTACAACGACAGAAAATGATCCTGCTGATGGGGGGAGTCCAGTTGTTTTATCAACCAGTAATTCAAGTTACAGCCTCATTATTTGGTCCAGGACATGATGATAAAATACCTGCTGCTTTGCAGAAGACATTAAATACTCCTTCTCTGGGCAAATAATGAGTTGGAAGTATGGTCACTGGTAGATAAATGTTAGCTCTAAAGGGGGAAAACCACCTCCTAACCAAATGCCATTATCAAATGTGTAAAGAATTTTTTTAAATAGTACTTTAATGCAGCATTTTTCATCCAAAAATCCCCAATCATTTTGCATCTATTTTGCAGGAAAGAATGAGGTTAAGGTTCTTAAGATGACTCATAACATCTGTGGCCAAGTCAAGTATAGAATCTACTTTGCGAGTCTTCCAATCCACACTTTTTCCAGAAAACTGATTTTATAGCTGCAATCTTCACTTTGCCAAACAAATATCAGCCTGTACTTGAAAGCAAGCCTATAGCCTTCCGTGCCTATCAGAAACTTCAAAGAAAGGCCACACAGAGATGGAAGGAGAAATATATTCCTTCAAATACGCAATACAAACAAGCAGATGCAGTGAGTGAAAAGGAAGTTGCCAATTCCATTTCTCAGATTCCCCCTGGACTCTTGTCTTACAGAGACAAACACCACAATTTTCTATTTCACAAGAAACATTGGCATATTTCTACAGGAGCACAATCATGTAGACAAGATTGCACCTATTAGCAAGGAAGTGGACTAGCAGCATATTTACAAGGGAGAAGGAGGGTGATCTGAACATTCAAAATTACTTTCTATTGACTAATGAATTATGGATCATACTGAAACATCATGACCACTCTTCAAGGAGCTGTGCGTTTTAATCTGGCACTGCCTTTTCAGCAAAGGTCAGTTTTGTTTCTCTCAGCATATAATTTTAGGTATCAGTTGAAATTAAAGTCATATTGCCATTCTCTTTTAGCAGAGATAATTGACAAAGACTCTGCAATAGCTTAAAGGGGCACGACTCCAGCTGCCAACAATGCTGAATTCTGCCCAAGACATACTGGATACGGTAATATTTTTTTTATATGCATATATAAATATATATCTATTATGCACACACACACACAGAGTGTATGTATATAAATAAGAGTGTTAACATATGTATTCACATGCACATGTGCATACACATATATGTATATATGCAGTACATGCTTTAGATTCCTTGCAACTGAGTCCAAACCCTCGCTTCTTGGAAAGCCAAAGATAAAAATACAATAGCAGACTCAAAGGGAACTTCCAGCTTTTCACTTTTAAAGAACCTTCCAACTGTATATACTTGAGATTAAAACTACCCAATCAGAATGTGAGGCACTACTGAATTAGAGTGATATCTCAGCTATTTCTGTATCACCGGTCATTTATTCCAAATATTTTATGGCATGCTTCAACATAAATGCACTGTGGAGCATGTACCCTCTGTCTGTCCAATACAATTTACGGTTAATCCAGTCCACAGCAAGGCCTTCGGGTGTATCTATAGCTTCATGAACAATTTTTTCACGATTTGAGCCATCCAGATTAGCTCGTTCTATCCATTTCAAGGCATTGTGAGCAAAGTAAATCTGTAAATAAATAACAGACAAGGTGTTATTGGTTCCCATTTCACTTTCTACTCTACTCCCCCGTCTACTAGTTCCACTTCTAAAACACCTTTTTCATCTTGAAAGTTTCCTAAACTGCTTATTCACAAAAACCTGCACAGGTAACCTGTGATCCCTGACCAAATAAAAAGGCACTTGTCCTTCAACCACTATGACTTCTACAGGCAGCTTGTGCTTAGCCATAAATCCTAGTTGCCCTATATACAGCCCTCTGAATATCCTGTGGTTTTGTTTCAGCAAGCAGCTACCTCACATGAAGCACAGCTGAGGAAGCAAAAAGAAACGTTGTTATTTCACTGTCTGCTCATGTTGAAAAGGGAAAAGCAGAGAGAAGATAGGAGCAGTCTATGTGTGTCAAGGAGCTGAGAAGGGGAAAAGGAGTTATATAATTTGCTTCTATTTTTTTTTCTCTCTTTCACCCTGTAGTTACCTTAATTTTTTACCATGTGTCTATTCTGTAAGGCTCTAAAATTTCCAGAAGAGGTTTCTTAGTTTTGGATTGAAAGAGAAGTTCTCTGTTGGTGGGGAAACTAGGCTTGTTTCAAAGGATGAGGAAAGAAAATTTGTCTTGTATTCAATACCCAGAGGAAGCTATACCCTGTATGGCAGAACCATATGAAAAACAATGCTGAGGCTTTTCTTGGAAATGGTAACAGCAAACAAATAACTTTGTTTTGATGTTAACCACAAGGTCCAACAAAACAGGAGGGAGCCTCTACCATTAAACCAGCTAGTTCAATACCATGGGAACACAAAGGGATGCTTCCTTGCTATTCTGCTCTGCACTGACCAGACCAGGCTGTTGCAGCAAACCCCCTGCATGTCCTCTCACCTCTGTATTGCCCACCCCAACACCACACTGAGCTCCCCACAGGAGGAGAACACGGGTGCACACCCAGTGTCACCGGCACAGCTGATTTTCATTTGCCACTGCACAGAACAACTGCTAGTGCTCCAGCAGGGCCCAATTTCAGGGGCAAGTGACGATGTTCCAGAAGCGCCTGAAATGCTCCTCCTGTAAATGCAGATCTGGTAACGTTTACATTTGTTTAGCTGTGTCCATCTGGGCCTTGAGATGCTTCCAACAGGTTAACTGAGCTCATCATCAACTTTTACTGTACCAACCAGTATTTCTTTGCAACATTTTCACATGTAAATAAATCTCAGGCAAATATAATTATTGGCCAGAGAAGGTTTAGTAAAGCACAGCTGAACTCCTATTATTCCCAACCCTGAAGGCAAGGAGTAGGGTGGAAAGATGCAACCACACAGACAATCAGCTCTTTTTGCAGAGAAGACTCCTGTTTCCCAATAGCAGTATCTTATACATGAGGAATATATTTTGAAAGAGCAATAAACTTGGTGAGCATTCAGCAGTTTTGCTGAATAATGTCAGGACATAGGAAGTAATTTGTGTTAAGATTACTCCTACATTTACTAGGGATTGATGGATTTAGCTGTACAGAAAAAAAAGATACTATTGTTTTTACTGTTACACAACAAGAAAAACCCACAATGCATTTCCAAAAACAACACTGCAATCTTAATGAAGAAAACTTATCAATCACACAATAGTTCTTCAAAAGTGAAATCTTGACCACAGTGAATTTAGTAATCCAAATTTTCTGTGAATTATCATTGTCAATGTATAAAGCACATAAAGAAGTGAGTAAAAGACAAAACTGTTCAGCTAGTGTTTGGCAGCTTGTACCAGTTGTGTTCCTAGACAGAAAAACGAGCCGCACAATGTGTAATCCAGATCACTGACAGCAGAAAGGTTAAGGCACATGAAAGCTCAATCCATTTGTCCTTGCAACACTTTGAAATCCTCTCATTTTTAATGCCTTACCTTATTTTCCACTGGGTCAGAGTCCAGTGCTAAGACTATTCCCATCTGCCAGTCAAGTAAACTTGTATAATCTGTTCCATCAAAACTGATCTGGCGGATATCTTGGCCATTTGCAAATAACAAAAATGGCTTAGGACCTGTTGATGAAAATTTGCCAGTAAATTTGTTAATTGCTCTAGTTTCAAAGTGATCTCTAACTTGTATTACTACCTAGATAGTGCCGAAAGTAAGCAATGCTAAAAGACAAAATGAGAAACAGAAGCACAAAGAAATTATGGCAGTTTTCCTACATTCCACTTGCTTCAGAAGTTGAAAATAATTGTGAATATAAATTTTCAGAATCAGCCTCAAAATTTTTGATAAAGGCAGTCACTAGCCCATCTGTCTTTTACACTGAGTGATGACTTAGCCTCAAAATCATCTCTCTGCATTTCACATCATCACCATAAATGCCAGAACACCTGACTTTTGCACATGGGAATCTTTCACACTAAAAGCAAAAAAAATGCAGTCCTGCAAAAAATAAAGCTTTTCCCTTATTCCTGAAAAAATCACAAACTTCTTTTTCCTCCTCTCTGTTGGGCAATTGCTTATACCTTGCTGCTCACCCTTTTCTTAGAAGGAACAGAAAGAAGGGTCTGAAACCCAAATATGTACAGCAAATACCTGGGCTTCCTGGGGCTACTGGAGGAGAAATATCCTTGTAGGAAAAGTTTTTCAACAGACTATCCTCTATATCCTGCTATACTCTTTTCCAAAGGCAGGGACCTCAGCCCCAGTTCTGTAAAACTGGGCAGAAACTATGCCCACATTTATTTGAAGGCACAAAAACCTGCATACTCAGGATGGATCTCTGCAGTATGGGAACCCGGAGTGAAATGTTGAAGTTGGATCACAGGTTGAACCTTCTGTGAGGGAGGCTGAACCATATACTGGTGCTTGTTCTGGTTTATTTCCAGAACAGGTTGTCTTTCCTGACAACTAATACTTCCAAAGTTCCACAAAGTAACCAAAAAGCAGTGCAAAAAGGGATCCTCATTTTGCCATCCACTTTAAAGGACTCAAAAACGGTTTTGCTTTCATTGGCAGAAAAAAGCAGGCATACCAAGACACCAACCTATAGCTGTGCAGTGCTTTCTGTCTCGCTGAAGCTTATATCCAGGAAAGCAAGCACACTCCCAGGAGAACGGGCTTAAAGAAGAGCATATCTGACTGCAGCCACCATTGTCTGGAGATGTACAACCTTAAACAGAGCATTTGTAAAATTTTACTGTGCCGTTCTAAAAAAAAAATAAAATACAACAAAATCAGAGGTATAAGAGAATGATTCACTATGCTCAGGATTTCTACAGTCCAAATCATCTCAGATGGTAGATTTACCAAAAGGCCTCCTGCTGAAAGCAGAAGTCCAGTGAACTGAAAACAAATTAGTAGTAACTTGTTACTGAGTTTTTCTTGAAAATTTACAACACAAGATAGGGGAAGGGAGGGTGAGACACATGAAGAGAGAGGACTTCCATGTGTTCATTGTTTCATTCTTCTCCCATGCAAATCTCACCCCATCTACAGCAGAGTAATAAATTTTATCAGACTGTGCACTCCACGCAAAGAAACAGCAAATTAATGCATTTCTCTCCCTGAAAAGTTAATTATTCTAGGATGGAAAATTGATACTTGCTGATACAGCAAACCAAGAGTTCATATAAAAAGAAACCATTCTTTTTTTATTTTTTTCTATTATATTCTCAATGCCAGCATAAGCTTACTCAGTGGAGTGTCCCTAGCAAAAGAGTAATAATGACTGAAACTTTGAATATAGTACAGTCCATGATATGAAAGGGATTGAAAGGGAAAGGTTGTTTTTTTTTTTTCAAGGCAGGAGGCTGGTAGTAATGCAGCCATCTTGATCCCTAAGACTAAAAAGACACCACTGAAAAGCTACAGTCCCCTGAATTTGTAACATTGCTGGAAAGGGGAATGACAGATTAGTGAACATAGTAGCTTCAAGTATTCTGACTGCAAAAATTCAATTTTTGGGTAAGTGATTGTGAACCTGGTCTTCATGATGTCTTCAGGTTTCACCCAAGCCTAAATTTTGTACATATATTTCCCCTCAAATATAAAGTTTAGATGTCTTTTGTAATAATAATCTGTAACATGCCTTGATCTGTGCTGACAACAAAGGAATTTGGCCTGCAAACACTGGATGTTTCTGCTAATAAAAATCTATTAAAAAAATGAAGATGAATATTTTCCATCTCAGCACTCAAAGCACCTGACATTCTATTGCCTCCTACCTTGTACAATTATTTACAGCTGTGCAAAATTAGTGTAAAATGCCTTCATTCACTTCTGGCTCTCAGTGCTAAGAATAAACAGAATCTGGCAGTCACTCAGCTAGAAAAAACGTTACTTACCTGTGCATGCTTTGCCATCCACTTTGAGTATAGATCCTTCTGGACAAAAGCAAACAGGGCCTTTAGACGTTTGAAGGCAACCATGGCTACATTCAGTGTTGTTACTTGTACAGGAAATTAGTTCTACAGTAATTAGAAGAGGGGGGAAAAAAAATTTACTAAGCCTCCAGAAAGAGATATTAACACTTTCTTAAATAGCAGAAGTAGGGGAGGGAAAAACGTAATAAATAAAAGTGTTATGTTGTGAGTACAACCCCTCTGTTGTGTTTCTGAGATTTGTTTTCCTTTGTTTCTCTTTTTTTTTTCCAAGTTTTTTTCCACACCCTCTCCTGATTATAACACAGGAGAAAGCCAAAATTGCTGACTCCTGAAGCCGTTATACTTATCAGCCTTACATTTTCCAAAATTCTATGAAGAGTTGTTATCAAAATAGAATTTCCTTTCTTACATTTCATCAAAAATATATCAGGTTTTGAAAACTACAAGGAATTTATATCAGGTTTTGAAAACTACAAGGAATTTATACTGAAAGAATAAGTACAAAACACAAAAAGAATGAGGAAAAACTACTTTCCTACTACTGCAGGTGTAATAGAGCTAGAATCAATGAAAACAGGAGATGGACCTTCCTGAAACAAAACTATGTTCCTTAGTGTCAATTTTAGAAGCTGTAAGGGGAAAACCATCTGAGGACCTGGCAATAGCTTTCCTTTACTTGTTGCAGTGCCAACATTTTTTTTAATACTTCTTTCATGGAATTTCACAAGATATGCTCCTTCCACCTTCCATATTGCAGTGTTCCATCTCATTATCCCAGTTCTGGTGCCATATGGCAACACCCACTGGAAGACTGGAACTAACAAAAGTTTCCCACAGCTGCTTCTTTGAATCAACTGCATACACTGGCTTAAATAGTGCATAGCTGTTGCAAATATTGCTTCTCCAGGGCAGCTCCAATCTGGACTGGACTGTTGTAACTGCTTAAGCACAGAGAATACGGTCAAGAAGCTGATCTTGAGTTTCTTTCTGACCAGAGCTTGTGGCTTTAGATGAAGAGATTTATAAAGCACTTGAAGAAAAAAGCATCAAAATATCTCTTTCTCCCAAGTTGTGTAGGTGGTGATACGTCTGCCTTGTGCTGCAGGAGTTAAGAAGTTATGCTGTCTATGCTGCATCCCTAACCTGTGTTAGAAAAACCGTCTAATTTGAGCCACTCAAAGTGTAGGTATATAGTTCAAGCTGGTCATCCAAAGTAGTACTGAGTTGCACTGTGTCTAAGTGTTGTTCTGGACACAAAAGGATATCCCACCTCTGTCTTTGTCACAGCTGGCTGCCTTCTGCAGCTGTCACACACATCCTAGACCCCCAAATTTGGGTCACTAAAACCTGCCCCTGTCTCCCACTTAGTAGAGAGGAAAAAGTGATCCTTGGAGGTCTAAAAGAGCTGGAATGACTGGCTGCTAGGGCAGTGATATTTAATATACCTTAGGTCATGATCCTTCATGGTCTAGACCAAACTCATTGGCGTGCACTGGCACTCCTACTTGGAGCTTACACCAGTATTTTTTTTCCAAGAAAACAAGGTAGAAGGATCTTTGTCTATGCATAAGTTTCACTTCAAAAGTGACTGGTAATATCCCAAGACCTCAAAACTTGGATGCTTTCTACACTTGGTATTCTAGACTTAATTTAGAAAAGCTTAATTCATTTGTAGTCTGAGTATACACATTTAATTCCGTTAATGTCATACACATTAGCAATGCTATCTGCCCTGAGCTGAAAAGAAAAAAGATGATGCTGTAAGCTGCTCATTCAGAGAGTGGGAAAATTCTTCTGCAGGACAGCCACAGCGAGTCAAATTCAGAGATCACATTTAAAAAGATATAACTTCTTATCCACCTGGCACGTGTCACCGAATCTAACGTGAGAAGAGGTCTCTCTGGAGATATGATTTCTTACTTCCCCCCCGCCCCCGAAGAGGCCTATATGTAACTTGCACTGCCTTGAACACGACATCTGAATTTGGTTCACCCAGTTTAAGCTTATCCTACTTACACAATAAGGTATCAGAAGTGAGCAATACAACACACAAAACTTTCAGCAGTTCCAGTGTTAAATGAGGACTCTCTCCAGTGTGATGCTCCAAGTGTTTATGTAATACGGCTCCTTACCATGACAGGTTTTCCTATCAGGCAGCAGAACAAAACCTCTCGGGCAGGTGCAGTAATAGGAACCAGGGATGTTCACACAGCCCAAAGTACAGCCATGATTCCAGAAGCCGCATTCATTAATATCTGCCAAAAGAAACACTTGTTTCATCCAAGTGACATCAATCTGTGTCAGGGAGTAGGTTAATGAAACAAAGAAACAGTCTGCAAGAAGTACCTCTTTCTTTGCATTCATTTTACAAAAATATATTTTTGTAAAATATAATAGGAACGTTTTCTTTAGGAAGAAATTCTTTACAGAGAGGGTAATCAGGCACTGGAATGGGCTGCCCGGGGAGGTGGTGGATTTTCCGTCCCTGGAGGTATTCAAGAAGAGACTGGATGTGTCACTTAGTGCCATGGGCTAGTAACTGCACTGGTAGTGGATCAGGGGTTGGACTTGATGATCTCAGAGGTCCTTTCCAACCCATCTGATTCTATGATTCTAATATATTACAAAAAAGCAGGTTTGCAGACCTCATTCAAATGAGGTCTAGCAAAACTTACTGAGGCTGCATGTGTCCAGCATAGGTGCCTAGACAACTTTCAAAAGTTCTGCCTTTCCATACAGATTTTAGTGCCATTTAAATGCTGTGTGCATCGAAAAAAATTACATTAGACACCTTCTTCAGACAAAAATTCTTTTAAAGAATTGAGCTTAAACATGACTTAAGAAATCTCAAAATACAGAAGTGTATTAGCAGTCAAAATTTAGAAAGAAATCCTGGTGAATTTCCTGAGAACTGGAGTGCTGCTGTTCAGGCAGGTTTGTAAATCCTGTAAGCTAGGAATTTTGATGCCTTTATGTCTTATAAAATCTGATCACGTAGTGAAAAAGATGCTTCCAAAAGTATTATTTTGTCTATTATTAATAGTAATTTTAGATTTTTAATACTACAATCCAGACTAAAGCATTTAGAAGCATGTTAAGAATTTCTGTCCTTTTTGAAAGTGGTAATAATCCTGTTGCAGGATTGTTCAGTGTTTCACCTTTGTTGATAAATCTGTTTTCATTTTATTTAAAAATTAAATTAGCACACAGAAGCAGTTCTACTTATCTGAAGCTGCTTTACCTACTCAGGCTAAGATCAAAGTTTCTCAAAAGAATGGCACCTGTGACACATTGATAAGTTTATTTTAGACTATTTCAGAATGTGGAAGGACACAAAACTTAAATGGCACAACTGAAATTATGAAAATCTTGTAGTGTTTTTTCATACTCAAGATAATAAGTAAAAGAAAAGAATAATTTTCTTTCATCCAGGGGACTAAAGCCGATGAGAGATTCACATATTACCTTCACAAAACTGTTTATTTCTACTTAAAATAAAACCACTAGGACATTTACACCGATGAGTCCTTGAGTCTGGCCTGCAGATTCTTCTTCTGCACTTTTCTTTATTCAAATCACAAGTTCCTTTTTCTGAAAGAACAAATACAGTGTAAGCTTAATGGAGTTCTTACCATATCAACCTTCAAGTAGAAGGATGATCACAGATGTATTTCCTTCTCAACATCTGTTTGCTCAATCTGAGGAACTTCTTATTAACAGGAAATAACTTCTATTATTTTCTACTGCTAAAATTGGGCCAAAAAAAATCACTGTAAAAATGAAAGTACTTGGAAGTCTAAGAGTAAGTCTGTGCAAATGACTGTTTCCAGCTTGATATCAGCACAAGCTGATCAACAGAAAGACTGAAGTAAGGGATTGTTTGGTTTGGGTGCATACCTATAGTGACTGTGAAAGGGAAAACTGTGTAGCAGGTTTCATATGCCACCAGTCCTCTATAGTAGTATATATCACTCCATAAAACACTCAGAAATTAGAGAGTGACAGAGAGAGCACACATGCAAAAAAAAAAAAAAAAAAAAAGAGAGTAGGGGGATTTTTCAAAGACAGATAGCATATGAAGACTTAGCCTTATTACCACATTATTACTCACATCATTTAACAAAAAGAATAGTTGGAAAGATCATAATGACCACATGTTTCATTTGGACAAAAAATAGGAGAGTAGTCTAGAGAATCTTTGTACTGGAATGGATCTATGAGAAATACAAATGTTACAAATGCTGAACTCAGATTTAAAACTCAGAATCTTTCTGATTTCCAGGAAGATATGCTCAAAGTTTCTTCAAAGAAAGCAGAAAGAAGTGCCCAAGAGATCCCCATAAGCCTTCCCACTTCTGCTTCACAGAAAAAGCTGCTCAAGTATGCTTTTTCATGGGAAGGAAGTGTACTGAATATCATTAATCTGTTAAAAAAGATACTTAAAAGAATTCCAGAGGCAGTCTTTGAGATTTTGAGGCAATTAACATATTTTATTAGCCATTAATAAAAGTGTGATGCTGCCATACCAAAGTTGTTCTGTGGGGTTACAGCAAACCCATAGCTGAATTAATGCTCTTCTCTGTACTTACTGGCCCGGACCAATCCAGGGAAATCATTTGAAAGAGAAAGGGAAGAGGACACATGAGGAATTTAAGTAGCAAACTAAATAATTCAAACTGCAGTAAAAAAATCAAATCATGTCACTTGCACACTTCTCATCAGTTCCCTTTTCATCTGAAGGAATACACTAGTTATCTGCTTTAAAGAAGTCTTGATAATTCACAGCAGACGCTACACTGCAACGAACATTTTCTTAGCTTGTACAGAGCATCCAATTAGTCTAGGTATGCTTTTATCTCCAGGTTTCTCTGTTGTAAGATCAGCTATAAATCTCATTTGAACTTCAGGCTCATTAGTCCTCCTTTCATCCCCATTCTTGCGCTGGATAAGCCAAATAACATACGTGCAAGTCCAAAAGGTTCATCTGGATTCAGCCTGTTCAGCTTCTTTCTACTCCATCACTTCCCAGACATTTTTACAAGAAGCTATTCGTAATTTAAAGGAAAGCCTACTGTCAACAACTCTTACTGTCATATGAAAATTTACTGAACATTGGAAATATAGGGGTATATACTGCAAGGCATTTGAAAAACACTGGTATATATTTTTACACATATATATATATATATGTGTGTGTGTGTGGTTTATATTTAAATAAAAGTGGGAAAAGCCTTCTTGCAGTGGAAAGATAAACACCAGAGCACAGAATGCTCTGGTGGAAGAAGTGGAGTTAATCTTCTGAGAGAAAAACAGAAGGTAAGTGCCCACAGTCAATGAAAATTTTCAATGAAATTATGCTGCGTGTTCTTGTGGAGAGGACACATAACAGAACCAACAGCCCCTGAGGTTCAAGAGACTGCTACCAAGAACTACCTTTCTTGGTCATGGCCTCTTCCTCTCTATCCTCCTGCGTAGGTAAACATGGTGACAGACACCCCAGGAGACCTCATAAGACCTTCCGAATCTCAGTGTAACCACCCTGAGATGTGTGGAGATGCTGCTGCCTGCACCACAAACATATCCCACCCCAGTTACTCTGTATGACAGCTCCAAATGTCAAGTGTCAAAGAAAGGGCTTCTATTTGCCAGGATGAGTGTTTTCGTCAAAGTAAGCACACACCAGATATTGTCTCTGAATAGATGCTCCCTGTCCTTACAAGCATAAGCGTGATTTCCAGGAACATTTTATCTTCTGCATCTCAACAGCTCTTTGCACTGAAGACAATTCAGTGCAAAGGGAAAATTCCTTTGAAGATTTTGATTTTTCCACTCAGATCAGTCTTCAAAATGAGAGATGGCATGGTACCATATGAAGCTGTTGGTTGACATGCAGAAAGACAAAGTCTATTTTATAGTAGATATTTAAAAATAGTTCAAGAGAGATATTTACAGTTTCATTTTTGCTCATACAAACAAAGACAAATCTACATTCTCTTCATGTCTTTATATCACTTAAGCCTCTGGAAACCTCTGGGAACCCCCGGACATCTTTCTTTGGGAGTCCTGCAACCATTGCTCAACACAGAAATGCCTCTATATTGTTTTCTAGTCTTTCTTATCCAAGCAAACTGGTGATAAAAGCTATTCCATTAAGCAAGGATGCTCTGTCTGCTTTCCAGAGACCAGACAACAAGACATGATTTCCCCTGGATGTGCCCCACTTCCTGCTGTCTCAGCAGGAATCCTCAAGGAAGGTGAGCTCTTGATAATCAACTAACTTCATTTTCGGATCCACAGTGAAAGGCAGCAAGATGACCAACTCATCCTGCAATCAATATCGATTAAAGAGACTTGAGGTTCTTATTCCACAGCTATTATAGCAACTTCAAGTCTTTCTGACAGGCTGACTCTGAATTGAACCATTTCACAGCCAAGCTGAGACATCCACAGTATCACCTGTAGGACATACTTTGTGCTTAAAATCCTTTAATGCCATAATAATCAGAGGTGTTTAAATGCATATTAGATTAAAATTTCCAGAATTAAGCAGACATTTGATGAAGATAATGTAGGTGGAGGATTAAAAAGCTGTATACTTTGAGCATTTAGCAGGACAGTATAAAAACATCTCTGTGTAAACAAAGGGAGGAGAAGGAGAAAGTCACATTTATCTGCATATGTATTTAGAATAATGAAATGAGTGGTTCATGCTTGGCACAACTCCAGCCTGGTACTCAGCTGGATTTACGCACACCAAGTGGAACTGAGGATCACTGAAGTTAAAGAAAACATTTTTGTTTACTTCCCTGAACCCTGGAATTTTGCCAAAGAAAATTATTACTGTAGAGAATCAGAGTGTGTGACATTATTTTTCTCACACGTACAACTGTACCATTTCATTTTACTCACCCAAATCCTGAGAATCAGTTCTTGCATCTGGCTGTTTAAATGGATGTACTATTTTTATATCCACTGGTGGAAAAAATGATGGCTTCAGGCTAATTGTGACCACAACTTTTCCAGTATATTTGTTGGCTCTCCATATCATGCCGGATTTCAACTCTGAGTAGTACAGGTGATCAGCAAAGAGAGACATACCAAGCAACTGATGCCTACAACAAGAGAAGATAACACAAAGTGGCACATTACCTATATATTGACTTACTCAAACATTTTCTGAACATCTAGTTCGGTCAAATTCACTGTAAATAACCTTTCTTTGTATTCTTATATATATATATATATATATAGTGTATTATCTTCTATATACGAGAATCAGATGAGATGCAGAGACATTCCCAAAATAATTCAGCACTCATAATCCTGGAAATTTGCAAGAAACAAACACAAAATGAATAACCTGCATTTCTCACAGATTTTATGAGCTGTTGTTCAGGACTGACTCAATTGGAAGAGAAAGCTTAGGTATCACCCCTCTTCTGGTGAACTCAGCAACTAAAATAGACACTTGCTTTGTTAAATGATGTAGGTCCGATAGTTCCACCATTTCTGAATACCCAGTGCCTGCTCTGACAATTCTGGCTGTCCAAGGACATCAAGGGGGATATGGAGAGGTAAGAGTAGGGTGTTCTGAAATCCATCTTCTGCTGCTTTTCCTATTGCAGGAATGTAGTTTCCGTTCGCTGGTCAGTTATAGTAACTAGCAGGAACTACAAAAAGGTCCAGTTTTAAATAAGAGAGAGAGCAGAAAAGATAATGAAAAAAGTAATTCTGTCTTCCACTTTCCAGCACATAATCTAGGTGGAAAACTGAGAATCTATATCACCCAGGCTAAAGGGAAAGTGTTGATGCCCTAGTGAACAACAGCCAATTTGAGGGAGAAAACAGAAGAGAATAAGGAAAACTCCAATGTGATTGCTGTCAATGTAGGGAGAACCCAACTTTGTGTTCATCGTATGCAAACTGAGAGCTGCATATTTAAATCAGCAGGCAGCAAAACAAAGTATTTTTCTCATTCTGTTGTTGGCAATCCCTATTACACGTGCCAATCCAGCAGTACAGAGTAACCTTTCCTGAGCACCTCACTGCACACATGACCAGCACAGAGCACCCCTAACCCCGCACAGCATGAAGGTCAAAAGCACATGGTCTAACAGCCCCCTGAGCTGTGCTTAGCCCTGGCATTGGGGATCAGAGGGGGACAATTCTCTTGCACAGGACAGTTTTCAGCACATCTGCTGATGTTTGCTGGAGAGTCTGAGCACAGAGCTGAGCCTCCCCTCCCAGGGTGCTAAGGGTGACAACAGGCTCAGAGGAGGAAGAGAAAGACCTGATCTAGTTCAGTCTCTTGAGCACAGCTCAGACACCTGAGCTCACCCACTGTGACCTTGGATAAATCATTTAATCTCTCCTTTTGGCTCTTCTATCTGCAGAAAAATGCCACTAATAAACACTCAGAGAGGATTTCTAAGGATTAAGTAGTTATCATTTGCAGAAAGCTTGGAAGATGGAGAGTACTGAGTGGCAGTGTTATCCTTACAACTGTGGCTTTTTTCATTTTCTTATCATTACATTCCTATTCCTTGTGTTATGAACTGACACAATAAAAGGGAGAATGAGGAAAAGATTTTAACAACACCCCTGAAATGAGTGTTTTATTTCTGACAAGCTGAGGAAAACTCACCGAACAGAACTTTTGAGCAAACGAACAGCTCCACCATCATAGTCGCATGATCCAATATGGGAAATCTCTTTCCGGTGGTCATGTTGGATCCAGTAGAGCCTTGTGTCAACCAAATCTAGTGAGATGGTCTTTATTTTTTCTGTGGTTCTTAAAACATTTATCGTATTGCTTCCACTGAGGGACACTCGGTGTATGCTGGAAACAGTACCATCTGAAGACCAAAATAACAGCCTGCAGGCAAGAGAGGCAAGTTAAGAAAACAAAACACAAGACCACGAAAGCCCACAACAAACAAACCTACATTTGCACAAGCACATCAGTGCTACACACTCCTTGTTTAGTTGCTCCTGTGTATAAAATTTCTCAGTGTGGTACTAGAGCTACTAGTACTGCTAGAGACACTAGAATTCTCTCATGTAGGTCAAGCAGGAATCAGCCCAGCTTAACCACTATTGTCTGTCTCTCTGCTTTGTTCAGCCATGCAGTCAGACAAGGGAACTGGAATAACCTCTCAAGTCCATGGGGAACACCTGCAATCTTGAGGACAGGGAGGTCTTTGAGGCAGATCTGTATTGCCCTCTGCCTCAGGAAAGGAATCTACCTCTGGAATTTCAACTTGAACACACCACTTAAGTGCTTAACTTATAAACACTTTCTATTATTGTGCTCATTTCTATCTTCCTACTGGGTATAGCAGCCAGACTATGCTGTTATTAGATTAAGACACAGTCAAAAAAACAGCTCCGATACTCAAACCAGTTATGCACTGAAGCTAATTGTACGTCAAGATATTCATAGATCAGAAGTCAGATTTACTGATGTGATTAAGGGTAACAGCAGTTCTTCCAAAATAGCAATTTATCCCTAATTCATGTGTATTTTATTTTTTAATGTTTGGGTTTAGATTCTTCCCTTGGGTTCCTTGTGGACAAAAATTCCAAGAAACATCGTTTTGACTTATCATCATAAAATTTTGGGATTTATAGGTACAAAACAATGTAGCATAAAACCATATCTACTGTGTTTATGTTAATAATTTGTATTAGATCTGGCAAAGGACTGTACTAAACCAGTAGAAAGAATCAGTCTCTGCTTCACAGCTTTTTCTCACTGTTACACTGTCTGTAGTAATGACAGGTATTATTGTATAAGTGAAAACACTTTTCCAGAAGGACAGCCCAATTTTATTCTGCCATTTTTAAACAGTTTGTTAATATTTGCTTGCATTTTTCTAGCACCTGTTATTTAAGAAATGTCACTACTCTGAAAGTTTGGACACAAGTCTCTGTGCGCAGTTTTTGCAAATCGGTGTAGGGATAGGATATGTTAAGAACAAATAGAAAGACAGAAGAAAAAGTAAGATTAGAATACAGCTTGATTAATTGCCAGCCTTTATTGCATTTGCCCTCTATTTTTCTTTAGACTTAGTCCTTATGTTTTGGCATTTCTAAAACTATTAAAAATGTAAAACAATTTATAGCAATACTTATATTAGTGCTCCTTAAAAAAAAATCGTATCACTACTAATATCCAGACACATATTCTAAGAAAAACTTTGCTGTTAGGGTATCACATCGACCTTCATTACTTGAGAGTTGCACATGTTTGGAGAAAGACACTGCTTATGTCAGATTTAGTCCATGTTTAGGCCTGTGCATTTAGACATACTGGGGGTTTTCTTTCACTTCACAATGAAAATAGTTTTCATACAAGCAAATTGCCATAGGACATAAAAATGATGTTAGACTTCTTGGAGTCTACTTTCTTTACAGTTTGTTACTGTCTTAGTGGCCTCCCTGTTAGCACATAAGTACAACTTTTATGCACAGTGAATCACACTTAGGTGATTATCCACACTCCCCAAACTTTCACATACATTCAGCAAATACATCCCTGTAATGCCATTTGTAACATGTGTTTCAATGGAGTTTGAGAGTGATGTGAGGACTTGTGAATATTTCCAAGACTGATACATGCTACATTGAAGGGTAAATCAGGAAAAAAAAAATACACAGGCCTTAAATCCCACTCAGTTGGCAAGACTCTGAAGAATACTAGCAATGCTATCATCATGGGTGCATGCCTGAAGGGCTGTGATATTGGCATCACAGAGATATGGTGGGACGGCTCCTATGACTGGAGTGTTGGAATGTAAGGATACAGGATCTTTAGGAAGGACAGGCAGGGGAGACTGACTCTGTGTTAGTGACCAGGTAGAGTGCATGGAGCTTGAATTGGGGATGGATGAGGACCCAATGCAGAGCTTACGGGTCAGGATTTAAAGGCCTAGGGGGTCAGGTGACATTATAGCTACAAGCTACCTGACTGGGAAGA
This sequence comes from Pachyramphus minor, assembly GCA_013397135.1. Taxonomy (NCBI): domain Eukaryota; kingdom Metazoa; phylum Chordata; class Aves; order Passeriformes; family Tyrannidae; genus Pachyramphus; species Pachyramphus minor. The sequence goes on from VYXB01007938.1 coordinate 606,758, forward strand.
CTGAGTGGACGTGGTTCTCTATAAGCAAATAGGAGCAGCCACATATTCACAAGCCCCAGTCCTCACAGGTGACTTCAGCCACCCTGATATCTGTTGGAGGGACAACACAGCAGGGCATAATCAATCAAGGAGGTTCCTGGAGTATATTGATGATAACTTCCTACTCCACGGGACAGAGGAGGAGGAAGAGTCTTCTATGTCATCTACCTGGATTTGTGTAAAGCATTTGACAATATCTAACACGACATCTTTCTCTTTAAACTGGAGAGACATGGATTTAACAGATGGAACACTCAGTCGATAAGGAATTGGCTGAATGGTCACACNCCAGTCCTCACAGGTGACTTCAGCCACCCTGATATCTGTTGGAGGGACAACACAGCAGGGCATAATCAATCAAGGAGGTTCCTGGAGTATATTCATGATAACTTCCTACTCCACGGGACAGAGGAGGAGGAAGAGTCTTCTATGTCATCTACTTGGATTTGTGTAAAGCATTTGACAATATCTAACACGACATCTTTCTCTTTAAACTGGAGAGACATGGATTTAACAGATGGAACACTCAGTCGATAAGGAATTGGCTGAATGGTCACACTCAAAGAGCTGCAGTCAAGAGCTCAATGTCCAAATGGAGACCAGTGGTAAGTGGCGTTTCTCAGGGATTGGTATTGGGACCATCTTTGTCGGTGTAATGGACAGTGGGATTGAGTGCACCCTCAGACAATTTGCTGACAACACCAAGCTGTGTGGTGCAGACAACACACTGGAGGGAAGGGATGCCACCCAGAGGGACCTTGACAGTCTTGAGAGGTGGACTTGTATGAACCTGATGAAGTTGAACAAGGCCAAGTGCAAAGTCTTACACCTAAGTCAGGGCAACTCCAAGCACAAATACAGTCTGGATGGGTAGAGAACAGCCCTGAGGAGAAGGACTTGAGATGCTGGTGGATAAGAAGCTCGATGAGGCTTGGTAATGTACACTTACAGCCCTGAAAGCCAACCACATCCTGGGCTGCAGGAAAAGAAGTCTGACCAGGAGGTTAAGGGACATGATTCTCCCCCTCTGCTCTTTTGAGACCCCACCTAAGAAGAACATAGACCTGTTGGACTGATCCCAGAGGAGGGCCACAGAGATGATCAGAGGGATGATCAGAAGTCTCTTTTGAAGAAAGGTTCAGAGATTTCAGGTTGTTCGCCCTGGAAAAGAGAAGGCTCAAGGGAAACCTTATAGCATCCTTCCAGTACCTAAAGGCGGCTTACAGGAAAGATGGAGAGGGACTTTTTGCAAGGACATGTTGTGACAGGACAAGAGAGAATGGATTTAAACTGAAAGAGGGTAAGTTTAGATTGAATATTATGAAGAAATTCTNGGGTAAGTTTAGATTGAATATTCTGAAGAAATTCTTTACTGAGAGGGTGATGAGACGCTGGATAATGTTGTCCAGAGAAGCTGTGGATGCTCATCCCTGGAAGTGTTCCAAGACCATGTTTTACGGGACTTTGAACAACCTGGTCTAGTGAAGGGTTTCCCTGCCCATGGCAGAGGGGTTGAACTGGATGATCTTTTCGTCCCCTTGCAATCCATTTCTGTGATTCCATGAAACTGCAATCATAGTACTTTGCATATTTGGAGTCCATTTCAATGAAATTATTAATCCGTTTAAAATTACCTTTGTTCAGCATCAATGATAATCCTTGTGGGATGACCAACATCTCTTAGAAGAACTCTGCGTTTCTTCCCATTCATGTCTGTCACTTCTACGGTTCCTTTCTGTCTATTGGCCCAGAGAATGTCTTGATTTATCCAGTCAATAGCAAATCCTGAAATGCCTTTGTCTATGTAACATAGTCTCTGTAAACAATAAAAAAAAAGTTGACAACAAGAGGTATCCTAATGACTACTCCAACTTGGATTTCATTATAAAGAATAAAATGCCAGACTGAAACTTTTTGTTTCATTCCTTTCCTTGCTTCATTTTCTTTCAGACCTGTAGCTATTTCTCTTTCTTATTCTTTCATCACATTCATTAGGTCTTTGTACTTACACATACCCACCCTGAACAGAGTGACACTCTGCAAAAGGAGAAACTGTTCTGACCAAGAAATATGTTGGAGTAATTTTTTCACTACAACTTTTTGCATTTGACAGACTGTGAAGCACACAGACCTGTACTGTTACAGAGGGAAGACTTCCTAACACACTGTTACTGGTTTCTGATCCTTAAAAGTCAGTGAAAATACACCAATGAAGACTCCGCATGGGTATGCGAACACAAGCAATCTCTCAAACAAAAGAAGTCCTTTACAGCATTAAAGTTCAGCCACTGCAGCCTGTCTGCCCTTCTTAATCAGATGCAATGAACTGCACCACTTTTTCTGAACAAAGGATGAAGTGCCAAAAGAAGCATTTATGCAACCATAGAAACCAATGAAAGGTTTGAGAAAAAATGAGTAGGAATTGAAGCACATTCTTCTCGTAGTATTTGTGTCAGCTTGTGTTACAATAATCTGGAAGACGAAGTTCCATAATGCCAGAGATTAATTAAAACTGATAGAAACGTTAATGTCTACAAAGCCTTAGTTTATCTGAATTTTCTTTCCCTCATTTTTGACTCTCTTTCACTTGATCCACAGAACATACTGAATGTACTAAATGTGAATGCCAGTAAAACAGCCTACGCTCTGGATCGGAACTATTACAACAGCAAAAACAGTGCTAATCAATGAACAGTAAAGGCAGAATTGTACCTAAAGAGCAGGTGGTTTCCACAGAGGGTTTTACACCCATTAACTTGGAGAATTCCATAGAACTGAGTACTCTACCTCTCGTTTTGTGCCATTAAGGTGAATTCTTTGAAGCAGTCTTCTTTCAGAGTCTACCCAATATACCTTCTCTTCTACATAATGAAAATCCATAAGCGTTGATGGACCAGTATCATCAACCAATCTTTCGTGATTGGTCCCTTCAGTGTCAATTCTAAAGATGGCATTTCCATGGCTAAAAAGTAGGAATGGTGCAGGGTCTGGTATGGTGAAAACAAAAAGAGACCAATTAATTTATAAGAATTGCATTTTTGTTACATTAAGTTCTCATCAGTAATATACTAGTCAAAGAGAAAGTTCAGGATCTACCTATCTCGTATTTTAATAATAGCTTTCTAGGTGTATCACAGAGAGCCAATAAGATATAAATGTAATGATCCTTTCACATGTGATACTGAAAATTAAGTCAAAAATCTGAATTAGAAAACTGAGACTGCAATGGTTGTTACCACTAATCACAAATCCTACAGCACAGTCAGAGGTCGAAACAATCACTGCATGCTTGACAGCTGAGGTTGGAAGAATTTTGTGTCCCAAAGTCTAGAAAACCAATTAAGGTTGAAAGTGATAAGCAACTAGGATGGTCCCAATACCCTTGACACCCCCTTAAAGCAGGTGATATGTATAGAAATACAATTAGTAGGGCACAATGATTGGGGCTGCTGATTATACTACTCCAAATTTTGTCAAGTCCTTTGTTATTTTTAAGGTATCACCATAGGGCACCATCTCACCACGAGTGCCCTATCACCAGTTTTTTTGTACATAAATTTTTGAAAATTAAATTGGTTTTATTGATCAGGTTCACATCTTTTATAACTAAATATCTTTACTGTTAGGATAGAAGCTGATGCTTTAAACTCAACAAGCAGCACTTTACAAATATTAGACAGACGCTCCACCTTCATCATAATTGCAAAGTTGTTGGACTCAACTCCTTTCAAAGCAGAGGAATAAGACCAATTTTGATTTCTTCAAGTGAATAAAGTTCTGATGAGCACCCAAGTTGTAATTTTCTTTTGTTCCCAGAGGGGAACCCAGGGAAGATGATCAGCACATTGTTTCTATACTAACAGAGTGGTTTGTATCTCAAGTTTAAAGCTAGCACCCAATTATAGCAGCTGCTTCTAGGATTTTAATGTCTCCCTATTTCTGCTGCTGTTTGCACTGAACAACCCCATGTGAGCGTATTTGAATTATGAAGATTTGCTTCATGTAAATGTTACATGAACTGTGGAGTGTAGTGAGGTTGATTTATCTAAGGAATTTGGCAGCTGTAGTACCTGCATTTTTGCCAATTAGTTGATCAAGAACATTTATACACTTCGGTTTTGTCCTTTCCATTCTCTGAATTTCCTTTCAGGTGCCTATGAATGAGGGTTNTGCCAGTCAGATTTGGGACTTAATTTTATCAGGGATTTAATGATCAGGTAAATAAAGAGCTTTCTATCTATAAAACATGATAGTATTTCACTTGGTGCATTCCCCAGAAGGGTTAATACTTAGCATAAGGGCTCCTTATCCATCACCCTATTTCCATCAGTCACTGTCTACTGTTGCTATAAATATTAGTAATAACATGTTAAAAAGTTGAAGTCCTCCAATATGAAGGTAGGATTGTTCTTTGAAAGGTACCTGTGCACAAAGAGTATGGTTAAGTAACACGTTTGTTTTCACTTCAGAAGTAGCGAGTTCACAAAAGATCTGATTTTTAAAAACAGGAAAATTCTATTTATGGGACTAGAGATGTTTAGGCAGGACTGTAAAAAATCCAGTTTGGGTCTCTGCGCGTCACATGTAGCTGATAATTATGAGGATTCTAGGGGTAACTGAAGTAATTGTGTTGGTGGCAATTTGGGAGCTATATGGAATACTTCTGGTTATGTTCATGGTCCTAAAGGTTACATGCATAGGGACTCAAGCCTATCTCCTACATCCTGAGTCAGAAAAATACCTTATCACATCCCACCTCTGCATTAGCAAGAGTCCCAGGCAAATATTAGTCAAAAAAAGAAAACATGAGATCCTGGATCAGAAGGAGCTGTGGCATATCCCAGACATGAATCAAAGACAGGTGTTTAGGAAACCAAAGTGGAGAGGTGAGAGGTGTACTCCAGAGCATTCCCACTTCATACTCTACACGCAAATATAGGGTTAAACCAATCAGTAAAATCCAACTAGATATTTTTTTCTGAGGGTAACATCAGTTGAGGGCAAAATGAAAGTTATTCAAAGGTCACAACTGTGAATATTTTCCTCTTAGAAGAGCTAAAACCTTTTAAATTTAAATGCACCTCCCACATTTAAAAATCAATTTATTTTTAAATAATTAAGGACAGAGCAAGGAAGAGAAATAACTCATAGTAGCATTCATATTTTTTAAGACACTGCCAACTGATGAAACCAAAAATAAGGGCTTCCTGCTTACAGTTTCACAGCACTGTCCCTAAAACCTACACACACTAGAAAGGCATCAACACCACTAGTCTGAAAGAGGCAAAGGTAGCAAAATCTTTTGTACTGCCATGTCTTCCTGGAAGTAGTTAGGACGGGATAAGTGCTCAGTTCTGAGCATTCAGAGAAGGCTAAGCAGGAAGTAATTGTTTAGTTTTATTTGTTTGCATATTTTTATATTTTTATTCCTCTTTTCACCACGATACTTTCCATTCTTCACCATCACTCTTCTGCGGCACCCACTTTTGGCCTTGCCACTTACCCACAGAGTAGAAAAGACAGGTTTTTTATCAGTGAACCAGAGCACCCCAGTCGCTGTCCGGCAGGGATCAGCAGGCACGGTTCACTTTGAAAAACAAAGTTAACTAAATCTCTAAAGCTCTTTTTCAGTAATCCAAAAAAAAAGTGACCTTACCATTCACATAGCAAGACCATTTGTCAATATCCAAAGAGTAGCCAGGCAAACAGGAGCAGAGGTAGGATCCTGGAACATTGATACAGGTTTGACCGCAGGTTCCCAAACCACCTTCAAGGCACTCATCAATATCTGAAACAGGCATTTGAAAATGATCAGGAAAATTCAGCATGAGCAAGGAGAAAGAATACCTTTGACACAGTTGTCTAATAATAAATTGGTCACAAAATTTAATATCCCATCACTTAAAAAACAAGATGAGGATGGCTGTATTCCTTCATGCATTGGTTTCTGAGTTATTGTCTTGTCCATTGTCATGCTCACAGTGATTCTGGAGGGTGTTGGGGTTTTTTTGAGTTTTCTTTGACTGTCTAGGGAAACTACCCTTCTCCCTTGTGTCTGGGCACTCCAGCCTCTAATTGCCCAAACCAGGGAACAGACTTGTCTTGATTTGTGTTATTATTTGCTATGCAAATGCTGCTCGCAGCTGCTTCCTTCAATCTTTATCCCTTTATCAACAATAATAATTTTGCCAACAAATTAACAGACTTTGCAAAACAGCAAAGCAGCAGACTGCCGCAGCACTGAGTTCAACATTGAGCTTATTTTGGTCTGAGTCAAATCTCAAACACACGTACAAAACACTAAAACTCCCACAATATTCTGACAGCAACAAGCTCAAACCAAGGCAACAAGCAAACTAATTAGAAGGGGACTTTTAACTGGCAGATTAGGCTAGAGCTTTCAGAAATAAAAAGATATTTGGTGCATTTATGGTGTTTTATCAGGGTTGAGGCAGTAACTGTTAACTGAGTCCTAAATTAAGGAATTTATTTTTAAAAAAAAATATCACCACTGAGGAGCATGGTTTACAGAAAGAGGAAAAGAAATTAATCCCTTTGGCAGTACCAGGGGTAACTGCCCCACAAAATTGAGATAAATTTTAGTGCCTACTGAAAAGAGATGCAACTTCCCAAGGTACTTGACATCTGGCAGTGCCATATGCTAGTGTATTTCTTGTATACTTTCTTCAACTATTGTGAGGGTTGCAATAAGGAGCAGCTTTTTTCTTGCCCAAGTTCTAATAGATGTCAGTGGCTTTTATTCTGGGTTTTATCAGCTGACTTTGCATATGCAGGAATAAAAGAATCAACAAATTTTGTTTTAAAGAGATGCATTTGATTAAGTCACTAAAGGATATTGATTAAGAACCAAAACTAGGACTGTGAATATTATATGAGAATTCCCTTAGTTTACAGAAGGGCAGAAAAGGCACGTTAACTATGAGGAACAGCAATTTAAACAACTCACCAAACTTTAAAAGAAACTTTCTCAGTAACTTAGGGAGAGCTAAGCAACTAGATCTCTAATATGCCATGGTTCTAGGTCCTGTATCCTTTAACTACTTTAAGAAACTATATGTAGCTGAAGTGCTTAGGGGTTTCTTCTCTGTCAGGTATCAAAGTTGTAAAAGAATAACGCAAACTCTTTACAGTCACCTAATCTGTATGTACAGACTAGGGAAAATTTCATATAATTTTTAGTTTTCCCACAAGTTTATGTTCCAAATAGCAGATGAATTAATTTGGCAATGCATGAAATGTAATCAGATCACATGCTGATTTCTGTTTAACAGATTACAAAGGTAAAGCAGAAACATTTTCAGCAATGTAATTCCACAAAGCACTCTAATTCTAACCCACAATTTTCTTCAAACAATCAGCTTTCAGGAGAATATTTTCCCTCATGTACTAGGATTGTACATTCCATTCTCCACAGCATTAAAGGAGTAACTCCTCCAAATCCCCTCTGGAAAGGTTTGACTGGCTTAGAAGTGTAAATGGGCTACAGAAACCGTGAGCTCCAGGTCACCATTTTAAAACTAGATATTCCTAGCTAACATTGTCTGGATGGCATTAAAACTGAAGTGCTCTCTGATAGGCCATTTGGGAGAGCTCTGGTGACCTCAGCTCATTGTTCAGTTGCTCGCAGTGTTAGACATGAAGACACTGTCTCTCTCTCCCTGAGTACTGATTTTCAAACCATGTATCTGCCTGCTTAAGCCATAGAGTTAACCTGATCTAGTCACCAGTGCCTCAGCAGGGGCAGGACTGTGTTGGTAAAGACTATAATGTATTTATGTTAGTTAAAATACTTTTATGACAACAGTAGCTTTTAAATGAACATGTTATTCCTCTGTGGAAATCACAAGTGTGGATGATAACGGCAACTGTGTAGATGTAAGACTGCTAAAGAGAGAGGTTGTTTGATTAAGCAGAGTGAAACACTGCTGAGCTATTATTCAATCACAATAAAGAGCACATTAAATAAGAATAGAAAAAGATAGGCCTGACCTACAGATTATGTATGGAACTGCTTTCTCTGAGAAGCATTTGTGTTCATACTGGACAGAAAGCTGACCTCTTACCATGTTACTGAGAACAAAAATTCAAATCACAACACATATAAACACAGGAAAAAGTACTGACTGGGGGGAAAAAAACTTAATTCTGTGTATGCCAGTGGTCAGATTATATTGGCCTACTGTTTTTATTTCTCAGATATAGATTGTTAAAAGATCCAAAAAAATTAGAAGGTGTATACAACAAGGATAAAAAGCCTGATCTGAATGTATGGAAAAGTGTTTTTCTGTGAGACACTTAAAGAGCTCAGAATGCTTAGAATATCAGAAAGAAATCTGGAAGAATAATGATCACTATAAATAAACACCTTCACAAAGAAAAAGTAGCATATTTTTAAAAGATACTGTAACAGTAACCATTTAACAAGCACTGATAGCTCAGGGAATTCAATTCACTGAAGACAGGGAATTCAAATTCAGATATTAAATTCACATTTTAACAGGAAAGGTGATTCACTAAGGGAACTAGCTACCCAGAAAAACCCCGAAGGCATGGAAAACATCATGGGATATTCTAAAGTCAAGATCAGACTGGGAAGACATGCTTTGACCAAGCACAGGTTACTAAGCTCCATACCAAGGTAACTGGACAATGACCTTTTATTTACAGGATGGATTTTCTAGCTTTATATGAGTGTACAAAGCAGGAAAGAGCATGCTCATTGATCAGGCTACAAGAATTTACTCTGTCTCCCCAGTAACTGTACTTGAAGGGAAGATTTCAGGGTTATCGACTTGTCCATTTTCGTCACCACCAAAACTCACATAATAAAGCAAAACCCACACATACTGAAAAGCAAGCCATCCCTCCAGCTGGAGAACAGCTATCATGGAAGAAAAATAACTGCCCAATAAAAGGCTGGGGACCCAGTGGCAGGTCAGCCATGGGAGAATGCCACTTCCAGTGGCAAACAGGAGGAACCAAGAGACACGGTGCTATTGTGAAAGATGCAGCAGCACTGTGAATGTTTGGCTTTTATGGAATTAACAATAGAAGGGGATCCTGTGCTTAACACACTCTCTTGTTTGCCTAAAGTACAAACAAACAAACCCCAATGCAATCAACCAAAAACACCAACCCCAAAACAAAACAAAAAAAAAAAAAACAAACAAAACAAAGCAGTTTCTTAAGATTTAGGAGAACTTGATCACAAAATCATCCATCAGGTGTAACTAGCAGTGCCTTCATCTGCACTTTTAGTGCCAAAGGAAAGCATGGAGTTGCATCCTGCTGTAGCTGTTTTACGTGTCCTGGCAACCACATGCCCCAGTGGGAACTTTACCCTGTGAAAGAAATCGGCTTAGTGAACACAAAAGCTGTCTGCAGTGCCCTGACAGCCAGCCCTGAAAGGAAGAATGAGGTTCTGCTCGGTTCTCAAAGGCTTCTTTATGCAAAAAATGCCTTGAGAATCAGCAAAAACGATGAATCATGTCATCACGATGTTGGCAGCTCTCAATGACTTTGCATACAAATATACTACTTTATTGAGAGTCCTGAGAAAGGCTCTGGTTGCAGAAGGTTGAAGCATTAGTATGCCTGGCAGGGATATAGAGAAACCACAGTGAGCTAGAACTTACATTTCATTATGGCCCCAATACATACATTATATACATATATATGTGCAGATACAGCCACTCAAATAACCTCACACAAATTTAGTTCCTGTCGAGTTGGACTGGGGATTAATTCAATCCACTATATCTAGCACCACCATAATCTTTTCAACACAGTTGAAAACGAAATTTTATCTGGGTGACAAAAAAAGCAGCCCATCCCTTTTATCTATTTTGCTTAAAGCATACAGCTCAAAGAACAGAAAATAGCTAGAAATGGAAAAAGATATTCCAGCTATCAGCAGACCACAATAAAATAGATGATGCATAGCTCAGTATCTTTTCTCTCCACTTTTAAATGAGGCTTAAAATACAACCTTATCACTCACAGTTTTTGAGAAAATAGAGGTGGTAAAGTGCTCCCATACTATGGTAAGAAATACAATATGAATACAATATGTTGGTTATCAACTCCCAGACTCTTCCAGCCCAGAGCCACAGAGATGGTTATATCACAGATATGACAGCAAGAGCAAGCTTATTATTTATCAAGTATAAAATAGAATCAAATTTATAATTGAAATACAATTTAGAAACCAGTTGTAGGCATCTCAAAGAGAAAGGGTAAAAAAAGATCTCCAGGAACTACAATATCTTTTGTTTTACTTTCTGGACTCTGATCTCAAGTGTTTGCTCACTAATGGAAAAAAAAAAAATTGGTTTTATCTTCAAAATAAATTCTTTGTGTAAATTAGTAACTACAATCTGGACCTCCGCTTCCTGGATCATGGAACTTTCAACATACTATTATTGGCTTGCCTTTCAAAGGCCAAGTTCGTGAGGCATCCATGAAATGCTGTCATCCATCTCCCTTCAAATCAGATTTCAAATCAGATAGTAGAAAGCAATCAGTTGGTTTTTTTAAACAGAATAACTACTCTTTTCCAATGAAGGAAACAATGAGTCTTGTAGTATTATTTATTGGCCCTGGAGTCTGTCCCTTAGTCCTTTTCAGGATTAAGCATCATGTGATGTGTAACAACATTTCTGTCCTTTCTTGTAACATATTTGCCTCCTTCCTATTTTGATCTGAGTTTTTACAGCTGAAGACAGTATTTTTCCACATTCAGCTAGATCCAATTTCCAGATAATTCAGTGTGAATCTTCCCATGAATTGGTCTCTGGGTTCAGACCCATGCTCAAGAATTCCTGAATACTATTTGGTAAAAATACAAGCATCTTTCCTCAGGGCAGTATTATGTGAAGTGATCTAGCTGAAAGACAGCTACCGAAAACAAGGAAATAAACATGCCTCGACTGCAGCTCTTCTGAAACACAGAGAGAAACAGTGGTATCTTATCAGGTTTATCTCTGTCACAACAGGGTGAGAAAAAGCAGTTCCCCATTTCATTGGCTCTTAGTGCTTCTTATGAGATGCTTGCAAAGAAAGGAGAGCTGTGAACTAATAAGTTTTTAGCATTTCATATTTCTCAGAATACAGCCAAGAAGCTTTAACAATATGTCTTCAGAAGGCTGCATGGAGCAAAGTGAAGCCGGGATTTAGCTAATTAGGGTGAATTTAAATATTCCTCATCTCCACTGCTCTGCGGTAGGAGAGAGGTGAACAGTAAGAAAGAAAAGAAGAAAGCTTAAGACACAGAAAGAAGTATCTGAGCAAAAGAACTGACCTAGATAGCTGCAGTTGTCACCTTCAGTTGCAGGCTATAGCTCTGTTGGAATGTGCAGCATGTTAGCCCTGAAGAAGTGACAAGGGCTGAGCAGTTAATGTCAGGATCTGGTAAGAGATGTGCGGAGTTTAAGAACCTGTGATTAGGCAAAACTTCAATACTGTGGGTTTTGGGTTACCTTCTTCCAAGACTTTTTTACAGTACTGTTGGGTTTTTAAAAAATAACTATCTTTCTTCACTTTCAAAACTTACATAGTGAATATTTAATGTCAGCCCTGAAACCAAAGTATACCTGTAGTGTTGCAGTATCTAGAAGATAATATATTTATGTAGGATAGCCCAAGACTAAGAGGCATTAGTATCTACTCTAAAATTGATAATTCAAGGGGCTGTTCTAGGGGCTTTTTCAGATAAACAGTGCCATGTGGAGAACTTCTTTGGTCTTGAGTAGGAAAAGTATCTATACATCATGAGAGAATAAAAAATACTGTTGTTAAAGTAGTATTTCAGGAGGGCGCAGGCAACAGATTACAACAGGTACAGACTATCACTGGTGTACCATGTATGCTTACGTTGTCAAATATGTTGGAAATCAAAGCTCTCCTGGGGCCAGGTATGCACATGTTTTTTCTTTGCAGGATCCTTTGTAGGCCAGACCATTCTTCTTCAGTGGTAGAAGGTTCTTTTCTGGAGTCTAACCAAGTAAGTTATTTAAAGTTGACTGAGTCCCCAGTCCTGATATCAGCTTAAAAATCAATTATTAATTCAAAATGGCAATATCAAAAATTGAAGAAATGCTTCCAATTCTACCATAACTTGTCAATAAACTGATGCATTTAGTCACCAGACTAGTTTTGTTCTGACCTTGTGATCTCTTCTCCCACACTTTCTCTCCTGTAAACCAGGATTCAAATAATCTCTCTTAAAATAACTGTATAAAATTGTGTGACATTAAGGGTTAGATTTCATTATACTTCCACAGGATTGATCTTTGAATATCCAGAGAAATAAAAGAAGCGAGCTATGTAGCAATGTGAGAAGAGCACAGCCTAGACCTTCGTCTGTAGTGGCAGTGTGGAAAATAAATCTAGAAAAGCCTACACACCTCCTAGTAAGTCACCTGTAACAGAAAGCAGACACCTCCTCAATTCAGGGTAGTCCCTATGGCTGGCAGGTTGCCACCACAGTCACAGATGATTAAGAATATTTTACAATTGGGATATCTATTACGGTTCACCCAGAATGGTCACCAAGCCACGATTCAGCTTGCTGTCATTGTTCAGAAGTCAGTGATATGAGTCACATCTCCCACTCACCACTTTTATCCCCAGTATTACCTTCAAAGCCTGCCTCCAGCTTCCTCCCACTTGCTTTCACTGCACCCTCTATCTCACACAGTTATTGAACTAGAATGTCATTTGGTCAGAACACCAGTTGTCTATCCAGTACACAGAGGAAAGAGCCAGGGAAACCCCTTATACCAGAGCACCCTTCAGTCTTATATTTCATGTCAAAATTTCACGTCAAAATTTCACCTTTGCTTAACCCCCCTGTAATCCAGTGGTCTGTAATTGAAAAATTACCCTAAAATATCCCAATTTTCACTTATTTTATTTCATATGGAATTGCTTAAAGTATCTCTTAGTAACATTAGCTTTTGTGCAGAAGATTTCTTCTATTTTTATTTCTTGGAGAGTTTGCTGAGCTACTGGCCAATCTGTTTTGGCGCTTTACTTAGAGTCCTCCATTCATACAGCAGCGAATTTTCAACAGAAAAGACATGCAGGACAGGTTATGTCTTCATTAATGGAACAGCAATGTGCATCAGTATGCAAAATATGTCCACTGAAATAAAAAATATGTCTTTGCAGCACTTTGCATAATATTTAGAGCCTTTTTTTTTCACTCTAAACAATAGCCAAGACATACCCTTCATCTCAGTAGGATTCCCCTGTTATACGTGAGTTCTTAATGCAGTAATGTAGAAGTCATAACTAATGAATATCCTAATTACCTTGTGGAAGCGAAGTACATATTAGTAAATAGTATCATCTGTAGGAGAGGCTGTGTAAAGTACAACAGCTGCTAAGGATATGGTGTACACACTGCATATATTTCAGGTTGAGGTCTCAGACAACCAGGTCTTGGCTGGTCCCGTGGACTGGACAGCCATTAACAGCAGAGAGGGTAGAGGCTCTTCGACAGGAACACCCCCTGGTTTAGGTTTGCCCAAAGGGAATCCAGTTTGTGTATTTTAAGTGCTTTTCAATATGAAGCAAGCATTGTAAGAGGTGATAATATGGAGATCAATTTCAGAAGTATGCTTCTTATTTGAATTGAAGCATAGGTGTGGAAGCACCCTAGGTGTATTTGGTTCTTAGATAAACCTTCAGTCAGGTTTATAATTTGTACACAAAAAATTTCTAGCTCCTCCTCTCTCAGTATGACAGCATTCAACATGCATACTTCTGTTTTCTGCTTACAAGATGGTATTCCTTGGCAGAATGCACAGAGGAGGCACCTGTTATTACATCACAAGAATCACAACAAGTACTGAGTCAGAGCCCAAGAGCCAAGAGAAGCCCAGAGAATCTAAAGCAAAAGCATTAACCCCATGTATTATGTCTGTTTGCTTGAATCCTTGCAGAGCATTTCCTTATCTCCTTACTCCAAAACCCACTTCATTGGCTTCGGATTTCTTAAAAAAATTGGAACTCATGGTAGCAGGGCAGGGAAAAGGGTTCTGTCATTCTTTGTCTTGAATATTGTGAAGAACAGGAACCTGCATTTTACATGGTCCAAATCACTGGATATGACTATAGTAATATCAGTGTCATACATTTCGCCCAGACTTCAGTACTAGTAACAAGCAATTCATGTATTGTATAAGACGTATTAATATGAACACATCTACATGCACCAATAAGCATAGAAAGAATAGTTTTTAAAGTTATCTAACCTAGCACCTAAGTATATACTAATACATAATCAATAAAATACTCTTTCTGTATTCATATAGAAATAAAAAACACCTGTACACAAATACATATATATATATATATATATATAAAAGCATGAATGCATGCATGCCCTTGTACTGAAACTGCAGAGACACTAAAGCTACGGCAAGGAGTTTCGAGCAGTAAAGAACAGTTGAGATTTCTTAATGATCACATGAAAATGAGTCCTAATTTCTAATACTTAAACTGACAGACAAGTGCTGATTTCTGGGGAAAAAAATTAGCTCTGTTCATTTTGAGAAGCAACAGATATTGAGAAGCTGATTTATCAGTTCTGCCAGTACAACACACAAGCAGTTTGTAAAAAACTCTTTGAAAATTATAAAGCTAAATTGAGATAATACAAATGGAGTTTCCTTTATCTGGAAATGTTCAGCAACTTACCTATACAAGCAGAGTTTTCAGGCTTTAGTCTGTATCCATTAGGACAGTTCCAGTGCTGCAGAGCTGAGAGGTTGACAAAACCAATTTTAAAAACCACTGACAAAAAAGCAACAAGGAAGGGAAACATAATCTTGAGGGGTTTTTTTGAGCTGTCACTAAAGAAAAACTAGCTTGTATTCAGTCATATCCAGGACAAGATGAACACGTGCAATCCCAAAAGGTTTCTGCAATCTCCCACTTTACACTCAGACATCTTATCACAATTCCAAGTTTTATCTTTGCCTTGCTTTTCTTGTCACTTTAGACCTTACTGTGTCTGACTACAACCTTGAAGAAATTCCTGGGAGATTTCTTCTGTGCACACATCAGGGCTTTTTTTCTCTGTCTCGTTTCTTTTTTTTTTTTTCTCTTTTGGAAGCCAAGTATGAAATGCCTGATCCTCCTGCCACAAATTTAACACAGCTTAAAAGCAATGCTCTCAAGGATCACTGCAAATTTCCTTGCAACAAGCAAAGCTGCTGTTTAAGTCCTAAAAATTGGAAAACTCTTCACCACAGCTCTCAGTGGAGTGCAGGGATCTCCAGGTACTGTCCTTCTCGGAAACGCAGTTGCTTTTTACATTCAAACTTGGACGGACTCCTCTTTTCTTTTTAAAGCTCTGCTTGCCCCACCTCTTCTCTTTTTAGTACCACTTGAGTGAACCCTGTGTTTGCAAATAGTAATGTGGTCAGTTCCTTACTACAGGGAACTGAGCCAGCATGCAGATATCCAGCCACCCGTTATAAATACAGTCTCTTTAGAAATGCAGCCCCTCCTGCTTGAGAAGTACCTGTGGCTTTCAGCTAAGATTTTTTTCCTCAGAGACTGTAGGCAGGTTTACATGATTCCTGTTCAATTATGATTAGTTACATTTATTTTAATATTATCATACGTTGTACCACCAGAAACAAATTTTGTCATCAAAACATCTCATGCAAAAAGGAGGAGGGGGGGGGAAGTTGCAAGGGGGGAAGATTGCAAGGGGGGAAGAATCCCTCTGGTTTCTCTGATATATTTCAACTGGAAATTCAAATCAGCTTAAGGTCAAGTTCAAATCCAGGCTATGTGTTGGTAATTCCAAAGCTGAAACCATCTCTCTCAGGTCTCAATTTGGCCTTTGTGTATTTCCAGAGAAATACCTGCTGTCAGAGACCAGGGTAACATGTTCTGACCCTGCATGGGTCATGGATGTTGCAGTCATTTGTATGTACACTAATGCTGCATAAGGCTACTGTTAGGATGCAATGCTCTTTTACACCTGTTCCACTGAGGTATAAAAACTAAACAAATTCAAGGTGCATTAAGCTCATAATTCTTCAGTATTGAAAAAAATTTCCTTTTCCCCAGTCCATCAACCTAGACCAGCAAAGTTCCAGAGCACAAAGCATAAGTTTGTGCTTCTAAGATTTGTTGAATTTTGAATGTCCTGGGATTTATGCAGGTGTTTAAATCGTTGACTGACCTAAGCTTTGTTGAACTAACTACTGTGAGGCATTCTGGGTTTGTCACTTTTTTCTTTCCTTTGATTTCTTAAATTTTATTTCTGCAGTGTTGTGATAGAATAAATACTAACACAACAGCTGGACACAGTAGCAGCATCAAATGGTAACCTACTGCTATACAGGCATTCCACCTCTGGGAATTCTTCCCCTTCCCTCCCTTCCTCTCCCTATACTTATCTGAATCGATAAGAGCCCAGACTTGCACTGTCAGAAAATAAGAAGCATGAAACCTGTTATAAATTCGGCCACTCTCCAATAAAGTAACAGTTTCTTGATGTTTCTGTCTGCATGCAGGCATATCCAGGGCTCTCAGTCTTCACTGCTACAGTTAATGCAACTAGTTCAATCCAGACTGACAAATGGCAGTCACATTTCCATATACTCTGTTCAGAACCTAGTCTCTATCCGCATGCTATAAAATACAATAACAGTAATGTAAATTATGCAGAGCCAGACTCATGCCAAACACCATTTGCTTCTCCAAATAGTCCCCTGGAATACAAAAGGGCAAACAATGTGAAAGCGCAGTATAATGCCATCCCATCTAAGATTACAGGGCCCTGCCCAAGAAATGTGTTATGTTCCATATGAACCTCTTTTACTAATTGTGCAACCTTTGGTTCCTCCTCACACAATTTTCATCACTGTTCAAGCTGGAAGCAGGCAACCTAACCAGTTTAAAAGGAATGTGTCACTTCTTTGTGAGCAGCCACCAGCAGAGTGTTTGCCAGACCATGAGAGTGGCTGTCCAAGCACATCCCTGATCTCTTCTAGGGTAGACTCACACAAACTCACTGAAGGAGACAAAATGAATAAGCTCTCTCTTTCCTTTTAAAACCCAGAAACAATTTTTGTCTGACTCACCTTCTTTCAGCCTCTCATTTACACATATTTTCTTTTCTGAACATCTCCCTCAATCTTCCTCCGCTCCATTTCCACTTTTTGCCTTTACACAGACTACGGTTAAAGGCACATCCCAGAATTTCTTTTTCTTTTTTTTCTCTAAAGTAGAAGTGGATACAGAACTGTCTGACACAGTAATACCCCAGTGATCTTTTCTGAAAGAAGAGATCCCTTCACTTTAGTCAGGTAAAGAGTAGTTAATAAAGTAATTTAATTTTACCACCCTTGAAGTATAAGAATGGCTAAAAATAGGAAGAAAAATCTCTTGATAGTGGGATTACCCTTTTCCCCCCCCCTCAAAAACCAAATATAACTCAGACCAGAACCAGCTACCAGACAAACAATATCATATTATATGATCTAGTACTAAGGATGTAAATATCCATTTAAAAGTGGATAGAAGAAATCATCTCCCCTTACACCAAACCATAAAGTTCTCAATAAAGTATGAAATGCATCAGGCTGTGCCACACCTACACTTTTCAAACTATTTTTCACTAAGTCATTCCGCATACCACACAGAATAATTCCTTTAAACCTCAAATCATTTAGCATTTGAGAAGTTGTGCAAATGAGTTTCTACAAAGCAGACTGTTGTGCTCACCTACAGGTATTAAGTACAGTAATTTCCATTAGTCTAGCACTTATATGATAAATTAGACAAAAATAGCACAGCAGTCTCTTTTGTAGGGCTCACTGAAAAATCAGTTCAAAAAAAATTATACCAGTTCATCAAATGTGAAGAACTCAGTGATAAACCCAAGAGAAAGGAATAAAATATTTATTCATTGTTAATTCATCAGTCTCTCAATTCAGCAGGTCAAATTCAACCATCTTGGCTATCTTTGGAAGACTTTCTTTGCCCAAGTTGGTAAAGATGAGCTTATGATTCAAACGGAGGAGGTCTTCTTCCCTACCTTGGCAAACAGCTGCTGTTATCTAGTTCAAGGATAGTATATTCTGGCTGTTCCTAAACTTTGAAGGAAACAGAGCCCTCTCACAGTTTCCCATGGCTTTCAGTATTGTATTAAATAGCACATTGTTTAAATCATGTATTTGTTTTTATTCTTGCTTACTACATATTATACTTGTCAGCACTTGGATTTTTTTTCTGTCAGCCTCTGAAAGTCTCATTCTGGCCTTAGGCATGTTCTAATCTGGTTAAAGTTATATTTGTAGTTATCATAATCCCAATTACCACCAACACAGGTTAATTATTAAATGTGAGAGTTCACTGATAAACAGCAAAGGGAATGTGTAGTGGTCATCTCTAGTGTAAATAGCACAGAGCAGTGAGGAACACTCAGACACCACAAAACAGCTTCCAGAACCTCTACCAATGGCCCAAGGAAATCTGCCATCCCCTGGGAATATGTGCTGATGTACATGTCATTCTGACAGAAAAGGTATCACCACCAGAGCAGTAGTTGATTGACATAAGCAACTTTTGAGCTGATCCTGAGGGTTTCTCAAAGCCTTTGGGAAAAAACACCCAGGATTGGTGAACACCATGCCTCACACCTACTTGATGAAGCCTGATCTGAGGGTCAGTGTGGGGATAACTGACTGACCACCACCCTTTTTCTGACAGGACAGTGCTTGATTCGGTACTGCTAAAATCATTTCAGCAAGTTCAGCCTGCATCATCTACAATTCTGACAAAAGAGACATTCTGATTGTCAATACTAAATTGACTGTCAATACAGTCAATACAGTCAATATAATCAATACTAAATTGACTGTCAGACAGAGCAGGGAGAAGTACAGCATGAAAGAGTGGCATATTCCAGTGATCTCTCAAAGCCAGGAATGCCTGAAATCTTCTGAGGAATGATGGTCATTCTGGTTTTGTCCTCAAGCATGTTACTCATTACTTCAACAGTTTGGAGATGATACCTGGCTAGAAGAATGTTTTAATGTAATTTACTAGTAAAAATAATCAAAGAGTGGGGCTTTAAATCATTAAAGCTTTTTGAAAACCAAGTGTTATTGTAAGTAATCTCTTTCCAGTTGTCTGCTTATTTCACAGCAGCAATTACAACAAACATCCATTGGGGGTTTTTTTGGTAGCCTGAGCCCCATATGTTTTTCTGCAACAGTTATGGGTTTTTTTCCTACTGCAAACTGACTTTAAGTAAAAGAAAAAAAATCCATGTTTAAACCATACTTTTAATCATACCTGATACTATCTTTTTTGAGCAATTTTACATTTAACATTTTAAGAGGCACCTTTCACCAGCTGCTATATGGTGACACTTATTTCATCAGCTAGACCACACTGCAATCCACAGAAGGATCCAGAAAGAAAGTTAGATATGCTCACCCTTGTATTCAGATAGCCAGAAAAAGAGCAAAACATTCTGGGGAAGCCACATAACACATTACTGACTTATGACATTTATCAATGTTGGATTACTACATTAAGCCTTCATGTTAACAGACATAAAGGAGTAGCTAAAATAGCACGTTGAAACAGTCAGTTGGCTCTCTGAAGTGGAGATAAAACTGGGGATAAAGTAAATCATTTGTTACCGTTATGTGATAACATTTAAGAAAGGATCTTAGTAACATTACTTCACTGTCAGGGTCAAAAAATATATGCTTCCTGTCTTTTTTCACTGTTTCCATCCCAAGAGTAGCTCTGTTTACCTCACAGCAAAATGATTTCTAGCACGTGTTCTAGAACAGCTGCTCTAGCAGATCTCTCAGATCAAAGGCTGAAATCTGATTTCACTGGTTTTTAGAGTTCCTGAGCAGTCACAATTTACACTGATACCAGTAAAATATTAGGAATTTATCTGTCAGTCCATAGCTTCTTATTTGAAGTCCATCTATCACAGATATTACAATTTTTACTTCTTTTATCCTGTTAGTTTTGGTCTGGGAGGGTGAATAATTAAAATTACTTTTTCAGTCAATTTTATTCTCCTCATTACAGACCCTTTCAGATTTTATTCTTCTTGTGACCATGATGCTCTTTAGAAAATAAACACCAAGGAAAACATTTTTTGTTTTGTTTTATGGTTGTTTTGCTGGCTATATGGAAGAAAATCACTGCATTTACCAATTCAATTCACTTTGTCCAGTTAATCCCATTTCACCTGTTGTGCATCTGTTATACCAGTTTGGCTTACCTACAGAAACACATATCTGCATAAGCTTATCTCAAAGGTAGAATCAAACAAGATGGACAATAAATAGAAGTAGAAGAAGAAACAGGCATTATTATAGTCAGCTTTCCACAGCAAAAGCACCTGAGGTGAACTCAAAAGTCTGGAATTAGCAGAGATGTTTTCAGTGCCCAGTACTGAGCTGGTACATTGTGAACTGCTGGGAATGTTCAGTTTCCTACAATTTGTAGAACAGATTCAAGAGATGTCCAGAAGCAACTGTGTCCTGATTAATATACATTTGAGCACTGAGGATCTCCTGAAGAAGTTGCTCAGAGCCCTCTGAAAGCAAGCTTGCACTGAAAGTGCAAGATTTTGATGTAATGTCATTTCCGGTGTGAGGCAATTTTACAGGTGCAGTACAGAACTAAAACAAAACAATATATGCAGGTCAGACCCCACCCAGAGTGGCCATAAGGGTCCTGTGTGTGGATTTCTTATACCGTATCAGGAAGCCTTTGGCACAGAAAGTGGCAAGTGATAAGCAAAGGGCTCTGCCACGGAGGAGGCAGCTTGACCTGACACCACCTCAGAGAGCCTCACAGCTGCAGGCAGTGCAATGCCAGAGCCTATCACAGACCCAAATGCCACTGTGAGTGATATCCCAGAACTTGGCATTCAAATATTGCAGCTACCAAACACACCCTGCTTGAGGCCACAGCTGTCAATTCTCCATCTAAACAGAGACAAGGAGAGAAGAGCAGTAGAGAAAAAGCACAAGCAATAGCCCACATTATATTTAGCTTTTAGATAATGCTTTAAAGCTTCAAACTGATCCCATATTGCTCAGGTCAGACTCAACTGATAGTGGTTATTTCAGAAAGGGGAGAAACAGTTTCTTGCAGTGAACATTTTGGCTCTGGAGCCCTGTAAAACACTACTGCTCTACAGGAATCCCCTGAGACTACCTGCAGCAGTCAGAAACAGTATTAGTCCTATCGTAGTTTTGAAGAAAACAGAATGACCTAACAAAGGGTTGTTCCCAGGGACTGATCAAGCAAGTACATTAAGCATTAAAGGCGAGGGAAAACCACTTTGTAACAGAACAGCATACAAGTGATTGTATAACCAACAAACAGTGAGCAAAGTGCTCCCTAATGCTCATATGCGTTCTCACAAAATCTGTCTTTGACTGCTCACAGTGAGTAGTGTCTGCCCAACTGAAGGGTGAATGAACAGACTCCTGGAAGCTATAGCTACCTCCTTTGGAGTTGCTGGCATGTACTGGCAGGCATAGCCTTTGCCTTACCTCAGGCTAGGAAAAGCAACAGTGATTAGACTTGTAAAATAAAATGTCTATGAATGCATAGACAAATTCTGTGGATGGTATAGCCGTATGCACAGTGTATTAAAAGATTCCTTCATTCCATCTACATCCCTAGTACAGGTCTCCTGCATGACCTTGGCATACAGTGTAAAAGGACCAATAGTTCCTATCGCATAAAGGAGGGGTATTTAATTTAATAGCTGTTATAAAGTGCACTGAGACTCTTGGATGTAAGGTCACAGTCAAAATACAAAGTAATTGTTAATTTATTCCCACTAAGATCACATAGAGAGAACAAATTAGGCCACAAAATAGAGGGGAAAAAGAAAATTATCTGGAATTGTACACTGGCTGCATTTGAAATAAAAATCCAATCTTCTTCCCATGTGGTGTTGCAAAGCACTGAAAACTTTTAAATTCATTTGTTATTCTCAAAATGCAATATATGTTTATTTATTACCGCTTTTATGCCAAAACTCATTGCACTTTAGAAACTTTTATTTTTCAAACTGCAAGCTAAGTTTTTTATAATAAAATTCTTATTATTGGTAGGTGATAAAATACACAGAAGCCTTCCATGACTTTACTAAAACTAACTCTCAACATCAGTAGGAATACAACAGCTAGCTTAAAGTAATAAGAAAGCATTTCTGAGGCTCACTGTCCCATACACTATATAAAAGATGCTTCACACTCTCAAGTCCCTTCACAAGTTTCCAAACTAAAATCACAATAGTAATGAACACAGTAGCTAATCAAAAATCACCATCTATAAGATGCACACACACCCTATTATAGTATCTTTTTTTAAAAATAGAGTATTTCAGGGCCATTCTGTATAATATTACAGCTGGGCATTAGGACAAAATTTTAAAAAGGAGCATCCACCCAAATCCTCCTCAGCAATGCCCGTGGGAGAGGGTTTGATGTACCTCTCGGGCAGTGCTTTGAAAACTAGCCAGAGATACCCAGTTTTCCAAAATGAAATAAGACTCTAGTAAGCAGAGAGGGGCACAGGAAATCTATTCTGAGAGTCTGCATGTGTTTCCCAATGGTAAAGAGACTTCTCCATTTGCATGTTTGTGTTTGACTGCCTTATTTAGAACTGGGCTGGCAGGCAAGGCAGAACGTGTCATAAGAATAAATCTAACTATCTAAGATATCTAGGGCAAACAGTAAAATTCTAATACAATCTGTATATCTCTAAAGAGACTTACAGAAGAATCTATCTGATGTATGTTGGCACAGAAGTCAAAGGTACTCATTCCTGCATACCTTCTCAATGCTCACAGCCATTAATTGCTGCAAAAGCAAGAGTAGGGACTCTCCTCAAATGTTGCTAGATCACAGGCTTATCTTCACATTCCAGGACGAAACACCCAGGGTAACAACTCTTTGCTTCCATACATGAAGGACAAACCGATCCTGAATTCGCTGAAGTCAGAATCAAACTCCCATTGACTACATGAAAAACTTCAGACTAGGCCTATCTTATGGAAACAATAGATTCTTGTCTTAACAATCAACACAGCTTAAATAGTACATTTCTCTTTTATCCCACAGAAATCAAAAGAGATTAGGTCCTTTGGTAAGAGAATATCTCTGCCACATGCTCTCCAGGGCCTACTTAAGTATTTTTTTAAAACATATATAATTTAACTTAGGCCTGATACTGACAAATAAGAGAAAAATGGAAAATATTTCTAAGATTTTAGAAAACATTATTAAACACAACAGCAAAATAAGAGGACAATCTGATTAAGGTTTCAGGATATGATTTTCATGCCATGCACTTCTACACCTGTCCCAAACAGAAATTGCCACTGCATGAACATATGACATGGTCATTTCTTTTCTCAATCTAAAAAGTCTACAAGAGGTTCCAGCAGCAAACATTAACTAGCAATTCACATTAGCTTTCCTTCTCCTCTACCACCAAGAACAGACAACTATCCACTACTATCAATAAAGAAATGATACCTTCAAAAATTATCAGTTATTAAAGATTCTTCACATAATAGTGTTCTGTGGATCAAGTATTCAGCTACTACTAATGCTTTTGTAATAAGGTGAAAAACAATCTATTCAGTGCAGAACAATTCAAGAGAGGAAAGTGTTATAAGCACTTAAGGTTGAATAGTTTGCCTATACTGCTGCATGATTACTGAGAGTTCTTGCTACAGCTGCACACATTATGAATAAATGACAACATTCATCTTTCACATCACTCTGGTTTTGCCAGGATCCATCAGATTAAACACATTGTTTAATTCAGACCAACGTGGAGACAAAAATACTGCCATATCTTAGATTCATGTGTTTACTATAGATCAACTTACCATGAGAACTTACCTACAAAGTTGTCAGGATTTCTCCTTACTAACCCACAGTTTTCACAGAAATAATGTAGTCACTATTCAGTAGCTTAGGGAAAAAAACATCTTTCTGATACAGGAAAGCTCTTGCCAGCCAGTGCTCAGGCAATGTGGTGAGGACTTGAAGTAACACTCTTGAGATTGGAGTGCTGAACCCAAAGCAATTTTCTGTGCCCAGCGGAATTGCAGAGTTACCAAGAAGCAGCATTTCTGCAAAACTAGAAACAGGAGTCAACCAGCACCAAAGAAGGAATTGTTATGCTACATTGTGAATGGCAGTTACTTTTCCTTTCTGCAGCATCATTATTTAGGTGGTGTATATGTCAAGTTCTGTGACTGGCAACTTTATGGCAGCTGGCAGGGCTGTTTCTCACAAGCTGCTGAACTTTGAGGATGGTGGAACTGCTGTGAAACTCCTGCAGATAAACAAAAAGCTCCTTTCTCTTGCAGAAAAGTGCTAGGCAGAACACAGTTCCCTGATGGCTATCGAGGCCAATTCAAAAAATCACAGATAGTTTTCATTTGTCTGGGATCATCAGTGGTTACTTATACACACCTGATTCATGCAGTGACAAAAGGAGACCATGCAGTTGCATCTCCACAGGCTCCTTTACTATGCTGAAAATCTCAGTCATCTTTGGTTTCCTCAGTAGACAATCAGTCAACCTTACAGACTTTTCTGGTATAATATTTTTTGGGATCAATTCAAAGCATTAATAAAAGGCACTTTGTCTATTACTATTTTATCAATACCACAAGTGGCTTATGATCTACCTGTCACATTGCTGAAATTATCAAGATGTGGAGGCATCTTCTGAATCTCTTGCATTCCCAACCTCTCACCAGACACACTCTCTATTTATGCAAACTTATTCTTGGTGTCTGAACACTGCCTGAAACAACGTGTGACAGGATTCATCTCACTGTAACTGGAGTACCCTCCCACTAAATCTTGAGCTATTGGCATTTGCTGAAATGGCTGTGGGCTCAGAAACACTGTCAAATGTCAGCTCCCAAGACGTGGTCAATAAATCATTTAGAGCATCTTTTCAGAACCTATGCCTATGTTTTACCCCCAGCCCACACAAGGTTGGCATCATACAGTTCATAAAGAGCATGGCCTTTTGTGGAATTTACTCCAGACATTCAGAGGAAGAAATCTCATCATTTCAGTTATATTTTTAGGTGGTGACATTTGACTTCAACTTCCTCCAGGCCTGTCCCCCTGCCCTTTTGATGAATCACAAGTTATTTGTACTGTAATGGGCTTCCTATAGCTAAAGTTTTCCCAACTCATTCTGCCCAGAGCTTACTACAACTGGGAAGCATCAGAAAGACATGCAAGGATATGTTTTGAGTATAACAGATCCAATGAAAGTACATCACCTACACATCTTATTTCTCTCTTCTGTTTCAGTATCCTACTCAGTAAGACTGAAAATCATTTGGGCAGCACTGTCCAAGTTCACTCCAACTATCTTTCTAGCTGGCACCTGTCATCAAATACTTTTCTAGCTTTTCCCACTTAACATGTGGCCCATCTAACTTTTAGAGTTCCGTTAGCATCCATTAATGGCAAAGGTGTCAATCTCATGCCTTCTTTCCTGAGTAGACTCATCAGACTCAGAAAGCCAACCTTTTTCTTTCCTTCAGCCTCAGTTTAGGTTTTTTCCATCCACAACCCTTGCTGCAAAGCAGTTACTTCAGCTTCTGAATTAATATCAAATATAATGGAAAAACTCATGTACAATAATACAGTCTTTCGTCCCCCAATCCAGATTTCTCTAAACTCTACTGAAGATCTTTCCTGGATCCATTATTGGAACTGGTGAATTGTTGCTATTCTTTCTGCTTGCAGTTCTTACCCATGATTTTATAAGCCCAAGGATAGTGAGTGAGGTCCTTCCACTCAGAACTGTGCACTGTTCAGCAGAGTGTTTTTATTCTTTACTTAATCTTACTTGTATGTTTTCCATAAGAATTTCTTCTTTGCTTCTCCTGCATTTCCCTCCACCACAGGCTTTTTCTTAGTTTAGACTCTGTGTTTAGTTAGATGCCGAGTTAGTGCTCTCTTTCAAGGCAGACTTGCACACGGATAGTTACACTAAAAATTATTCTTTTGTGTTCCAGTCACCAAGTTATCATTCATGTTGTGCTTGTAGTGACCACCTTTTAAATGTTCATATGCTGATTCTGGGCTTCTCCAGTTTTTTATTTTATAAAGAGCAATTTTTTAACCATTACTCCTTTTTTGGCATATTTTTTGGCTGATCACCCCTTAAAAGAACTTTCATGACCATTCTTCTAGTTTCTTTACGATGGTCAATGAGCTCTAGAAATCACCATTTTTTCTCTCATACCATTTGATTCAGATTCCATTTCTACATTAATCTTCAGTAGTGAGAAATTGAAAATTTGATCACCTTGTGACAGGCCAAAATTTTGTCTATATCAACTCACATTCAGACAATTTCTAGAGTTAAGTCATTGTCAAAGACAAGGAAAATGTCACTTTTTTTCTGTCAACAATCAAGGGACTTTATTAGTTACCTCTCCCCACGAAGTCCCTGTTACAGTTTGAAAGAAATAGTTCATACAGCTACTGGACACAATGTCTATTCAATCATTGTGCCTGACCAGAACAAAGACCGTTATTTTTCTGGCTTGAGAAAAACGTCGCTTGCATTGTTTCTGCTTCTGATTACCCGATCCAAAGGGAATGTCTGCTCCTCTGTCAAAGAGCAAAGAATGCTCAAGCAAGCTAAGGAACAAATAAGCAGCACTTTTGTCCATGAAAATATGCCTCCACCATTCTAGAGAGTTCCTCTCCCAGTGTTGAGAAGTAATTTATCACAATCTTCTACTGAAAAATGCTATGCTCAGATTTTTGGCTGCATTCAGAATGATTGACATAGAACTCCAGGAATTGAGTGCTTTGGGGATATTGATGCAATCCAGAGACAATGGCAAACACCATAACTGCAAGGTGCAGTACTTAAGTTCATGTGGAAGTTAAATCACTGAGGCAGAAAGAGGACAATATAAGAGTATGGCAAGCAGCTAGCTCAAGAGCATGGCAAATTAAATTCAGAATATTACTTTCTCTGATCCTCAGATATGAAGCATGATGCTCAGAACAAGCAGGAGTGTTATGATTCCTGTTTTCACATTCCTGCTTCACCAAGAAGGAAGTCACTCCACTATATCTCTTTTATGCTAGAAAACAAGAGACAGCAAGTAGTATTCTTTTTTAAACCAATCAGTGAGAAACCAGGACAGGTGATTCACCATCTGAGAGCATGCTCTGGAAAAATATCCACGGATAATGATATTCATGTGCAATCTGAAGCTAGCAGTACACTGTAACATTAGTTTAACACTGAAGTCAAGCAAGGATAAATTTAAAATACAAAGAAAAGAGAAAATTAATATTAAAAGAGAAACTCATATTATTCTGAATTTAGTTTGCCAGTTCTATATAGATGGTTGATCTTAAACACAAGGGACTAGGCTATGAAACAAAAAATATAATTGGTACAAGTTATTTTTGGAGGCTCAAATATTTGGCCAAA
This sequence comes from Pachyramphus minor, assembly GCA_013397135.1. Lineage (NCBI taxonomy): Eukaryota > Metazoa > Chordata > Aves > Passeriformes > Tyrannidae > Pachyramphus > Pachyramphus minor. The sequence goes on from VYXB01007938.1 coordinate 634,349, forward strand.
TATTAGCAGGGTAAAATTCAAGACACATGACTCAGAAGTCCATCTGACCAGCCCATGGTATTAGATTTCAGCATCATTAATTAAATTAGGTTCTTAGAGGAAAAGGTACGCACAAGTATTGGATTTAATTTACTTTTCCTTAAACAAGGGTGTCATCAGCAGTAAACTGGTATTCCACTAGTATGAGAGGCTGGTTGTAGTTGTTTGTACAGTCAGCCTTTCATAATACTCTTAAGCCAATCAAGTGTCTTTCAAAAATACCAGACCTGAAGTTAGAACAAATATACTTGAAATATATACCTGACAAATTCTACTGAACTTGCTGCAATAATTTGAGCAATTCCACATTCTTTCTAAACACAAGGTTAGGATGTTACTTCATAAAAAAATAGAAAACTGGGGAAAAGTGTAGGGTTTTTACTTCTATATTGGGAAACAGTATATTGCTTTGTTCATAGCTGCTTTCTGGTTTTTTGATTAGAAAGATTTCTATCTTGAATACTGATTACTAATACAGCTTTGTAAAAAACATAGATCTCTCCTTGCTACAGGATATTTCAGACTGATATTTCAGCTTGATTTTCCCACTGTTTAGCAAGGGAGTCTTTCAGATATATAAAAATGACACAATAATCATGCCTCCACTTGGAAGGGAACTTTGATATTTGAAATTCAGAGAAAAAAAAATTTCATTGATTTATAAAGAAAAGATAAAGCCTCTATTCTACTGAAAATTTCTCATATTCAAAAAAAGGAAAGTGACAGTGCTAACCTGAAGCTTCTGTGGCTTTCTACACCTAGAACAATGCAATGAATTCTGTGAGAGAAGGCACCCAGGTCAGAATGTTTCCAGTCTAGACCCAGTAAAATAATTAAAAAAAGATTCATTTTGAAACCTTATCTGTGACCAAGGAGGAAATTCAAATTGGTCTATCTCCTAGCCACAAATATAACAAATTGGTTATTTTTAAAAGAAAATCATAGATCACAGTGGATGACAGTAAGTATATATATCTATATAGGTTTCACAGCCTAGCCAGAACTGTTGCTGATGCATACCCCTCTCTTTCTTGCAATACCTTCATAAGCTACTTGCTTCCCCTTTTTCAGTTTAAAGGCAATGTCCTCCAAAAAGCTCTCACAGTTTTCACTGGGACACAGGTAGGCTTTAAGGCCAGCTTCAAATTCCCCTAGTGCCTTTGTTCCAGACTCCAATTTTATAGCTGCCCCCACCCTTGTCAAAACTGGGCACATGTAGAGGTCCAATCATTGCAATAAGCTGGCAGTACCTTCATCCATCCTTTTATAGCTACCTGTCTGCAGATGCCCCAGCACCCTTGCCATGTACACAGCAGAATTGCAAGCAGAAGACTTTGTGGCACACAGTCCCAGCGTTCTCTAGGATATTACCCTTCTGTTGTTTCTCAGTCTTCTTTTTGTATTCTTATTTCTTTTCAAATTTCTTCCTGTCCCCATAGCTACATTTATCACATATTTTCTAAAGCTATAAACAGAGACAAACGGGACAGGCAAACACAGTGTGTCATATAAAAACAATTTTTTATTTTCACATCAAAACAGCTTCTATTTTAATTACTTCTTTGAAAAGGTAATGAGTTTAAAATGTCTTTTGTCTAGCTTCTTAGATATAGTCCAAGTCTGAATGGTTTTATTATTACAGACATTTTCATGGTATACATGAGTTTTCTCTATTAATTTTCTGCCTGAGAAAAGTATGAGAATCTGATGATAGTGCAAAATCCACTGTGAGCAGTGGCAAGGACTAAAATAGATGCATGGATGCCTTAAGTTTGGCTTAGTAAGTGCACATTGAAGCCAAGATTATGGATAAGTATGCTAAGTACTAAGGCCCACTAAAGCTCTAAGTAAAAGTGAGCTCTATTTAGAATTCAGCTCACATTACTCAGTTATTTCATTAGCCATCCAGTTTTGACACACCTCTTGTAGGTAATATATAAAAAGAGATCTAACGGTTTTGGTGAATAGCAGGATGAACTGAGCTAACAAAGTGCAAAATATATGAAAGGCGATACACAAACATTGATTAAATCCTCTACAAATTCTCCTACCAGGCAAACATAGATTATGGTCATCATTATTCATAATGATGATTGATGCAGTATTGCATTTCATAAGATATTATACAAATCATTATGGGTGACAAAATCTATCTCACATCATTAACATCTGACCATATAAAAAATTGCATCTGTTAGCAAAAGTATTTCTTCAGCTCTTTAATTAAACCAGTCCTGGATAATGCAGTGCACATGTCTTTATTGTGTGACTTGGCCTTTGTATCAAATTCCTGCCAAAAATCCCCAGCAAATTTTCTGTTTTGACATGAGATACAGAAGCATATCTGGGTTATATAACTCTTTCATCTCAGGAACTGTGGAAAAACCATGTATCTCATGTTTTCTTCAAAGAACATGCCCTTTATAATAAACTTCATCTTTAATACACTGATAGCCCACGACTAATTTCTAACTTTAGGACATGCTAATTCCACCAGGATTAGTCAAACCAAAAGGTTGACGTTCACAAGTGAGCTCTCTCAAACAAACTGTGCATCACCTCAGTTCTGTATATTGATGTATCACCTACAAGTCAGGTGAACAGCACTTCTGAACTCCAGAACTAGATTCAGGTTTCTTGCAGAGCTTTGAAACCTGAAATCAACTATTCTCCAGGAATTAAAAAATAAATGTTAATACAATTGCTCTCCTTAATGACAAACATGGTGTTTTTAATTGGAAACATCTTCAACAACAACTACCAGCTATACTATCTATAAGGAAGAGAGAAGGCAAATATTTAAATACTTCAGGTCCTGTTAAAATCTCAGTTAATCATTAACTGCTTGTCAGACGAACCTTGATTTTGACACAAAAAGAATCTGCTTTCCCTAAAAAAAAATCCTAAATTAAAAAAAAAAAAAAAACACTAAAACCATTTTCACTGCAGTCAAAATTATCCACAGAAAACAAAGAAAGATTGATTTTTAACCACACATACTAATACCACAGAAAGGAACACCAAGGTGAGTTTTAAGCAGGTAAGCTAATTTTGCGCTTTTGAACATCTCATCTGGTTCCTTACTACAGCTCCGAAAGTCTCAAATACTCATTCTGCTACTCCTGGTAATTGAACACCACTGTGTAGATACTATGGAGGTTTTTCAGTGTGTCCGTTTCCTGCCATGAGTCCTCATGTCTGAGGCTTTTTGACAAAGTGTTTTCCTCTCACTAACCTACGCCTTACAAGACAAGCTCATCAGCATTCCAGCAGGCAAAATTTAATCTTAACACTAGTTACATTGAAAAATGCCACTGTTTTGAAGTTGACAAACTAAGCTTTGGTTTGTAGCTTATTTCTCCCTCTGGAAAATGACAAATCTTAATTTCCTAGCAAAACAAACAGTTCCTCTAGGCATAGAAAAGTCCAAGAAAACAACACAGTTGTAATATTTAGAAAAACTGTGGTTCACAATTCATATATACTTCTAACCATAATATCTGAATCTAAAACAATAAAAGTTCTGTTATTTACTTCAGGCATCAAAAAAGCAGCCTCAGAATAGACAATTTGTTGTTATCATTAATAGGCAACTCTGAATTCATCGTTACTGTTAATTCCTGATTTTTTAAACATTGGGAAGCACACTCACAATTAACTTTCACTGTGCTCATTGAGCCTCACATCCAGCATGACCTGAGGACAAAACCTCCTCTTACTGTACCTCAAAATGTATTATATTACTGAAGTATAGGACATAATATTGTGCAATACCTGCGTAATATATAGTCCTGTCAGAGTGCATGTTGCATTACACAGTACCACAAAATTTTCTGTATGGATTTCTGAAATTGAGGTATACAGACAGATGCATCCAAGTAAATTCTAAAGTTGAGATTTTGAAATAAGATCATTTGATGTAAAATATCATTATTATCTAGTGTCTCTCTCAGAGTTACTCACCATATCTTACCTGAGCTGCAGATTACTAAAGAAGTTTCTTTGCCCTCTGCAAAATGAGAGTGTGATGTGTGTTGTACCTCTCAAGAGCCCATACACTGTGGCTACCCAGCTTCAGTCTTCACTGACCTGAGAACAGTTTCAATCCAAGATACTGTACAAACAGAGCTGAATGACATCTCAAAGCACAAGCTGATGTCAGAAAAAAATTGTATTTTCAAGTAAAGTTTTGACCACAATAGTTTAAATTATTTTCCTTCTATTTTTAAGTACATCACTTTCATCAAGATTGTGATTAGTGTTTGATACATGCAATTAGGACATCATATGGTAAAATGAGAGAAGAGAAAACAGAACATTTTAATAAAAACAAGAAATAGAATATTTTTAACCACGACACCATTTCAAAGTTGTATTTATCGTTTGAAGAACATCATGCTTTCACATCCAAAGTCACAAAGATAAAAAAGGAAAATAAACAGACAATATTTTTCTTCTGTTCTCCCTCTTACCCACCACCCTACACATCCAGCAGACTGTATTATATCAGATAATATATTCTGACCACGATTTAGCATCAACCTGCTTCCAGATGCAGGATCATAATTTTGGAATAATTTTACCTATTGTTTATTCCATTTCCACCTTCACCCATGTTCAACACAGATACTCTGACCTAGAGCCCTCACTTTTGAAGGTCATTTGAGAGTCCATGCTTGACCTAGAGCAAAGGAGAAGTCTTTCTGACTCATCAGTGTACCTTCGTGCCCAGAGCTGCTCTCCTGCACTCACTGTTCGAGGTTTCAGAGACAGTGTTTCAAATTTCACATAGGTCTCTTTTGCAAGGTCAGCTTCCTTTGCACCTTTTGGTTTCATATGAAGTTTTAAAACTTTGTAGAGTAAAAAAAATATCAAAGGTAAAATAACCACGCATGCTGCACTGCTGGCCACTATCAGAATAGAAATTTCAGAGCTGCTTTCATCATTTAACCCATCAGTGGAGAAAATAACACACTGTTCTTTTGTAGGTGGCACGCCTTTGGGTGAGACACATGCCATATATTGAGTACTAGGTTGCAAACCATCAATGGTGACTCTGTTTTTGTTAGAATCAGTGCTCAGAGGCAACATATCTTTCTCACCATACTTGGAGTACAGCACAGTCACTGCAGAGTTGCCTGTGGCATTGACAGTTTTCCAAGTTAAGGTCACTCTTTCATCAGTTTCACTGATCACTCTTAGATTCTTCACAGTAATGTTTTGCTCAGGCATAGCTGCTGTATTCAGTGGAATGTCCTCACCTTTCTTGCTTATCTCCCCAGTCTGCTTTTTGTTTCCATTTGTCACAGCCTTTGAATTTTTCTTTCCATCAAACATGGGCCTGGGTTGCTTCTTGTCAGCAAACGTGATGCCCGTTGATCTTTCAGTGCTAACCAGTGCTGTGGTCGTGGTCAGTGTGGTGGCAAGAGGTGTGGTTGTTGTCTCGGGTTCCTGCTTGGATTCTTCCTGAGTTGTATTCTGTCTCTCAGCCTCTTGCTTCCTTCCATACTTCTGTGGTGACACAGTTGTAGTAACTACACCAACCACTGTGACAGTAACAGCAGCTTCTGACATTCCTGCCAAGTTCTTGGCTTTACACCTGTATTCTCCTGCATCCTTGTATGAAATTCCTGTCAAGCTTATTATGGACCATCTGACGCCCTCTCCAGGAGTTTCTTGAATTACTACAGGAAAATGTAAAGAGTAAAACATTATGAATGGGAGCTAAAGAGAAAGTAAACATTATTAAACTACTCCTTCCCGTAAGTTATTTCTGCCAAAAAGAATCATGTATATTAAACTCTTAAAAACAAAACACAGCCTAACAAAAAAACCCAGCACCAACAACAAAAGGCCCAAAACCAAACCAAACTCCCAACACAAACTCTGGAATTCCCTGTCATATTATATTATTAAATAAAAGTGATCAGCTTGGGTCAAAATGAAAATTAATGTCTGGAGTAATTACAACATAATTTGCAGTTTCACTAAGTAAAACAAAACTACACAAAGCAAAATCAAATGTCTTAAAGCTGCTATTGACTTAAATACATGTCTCACTGACTTCAAGTGACATTGACCATACTGGCCATTTAGAACACTATCAGAAATTACCTTTGTCTTAAGATATTTCAGTACTCTGGACTATTACCTTCTTCAAACCTATGATATCTGCTGACCCCTTGGCATTAGCAAAAAATATATTTTACATTTACGTTACTACATAAATATCTGTCACAGCAGCTAGAATGATATCAGACAATGACAGCCTTGCAAACTTTGCAAATAACGTAGAAAACATGAATTTGGAAAATTCTGTGTTCAAAAAGCTGAGATTGAAATGGCTCAGTTATGGATTTTTTAACAAGAACATTTTGAAACAAAACAAATTCCAGCACCAAATACTCCTTTCTGCTTTTCAGCTTCTGAATTAGGGCCCAACTAACCCAATCTCCATTTTTCTTTATCCTTCCCCTGCTTCCTGCATTTCTCCCTTCCATACACATTGTTCTTATTATAGACCACATCCAGAATCAAAACAGTCTGATGGACCTGTTAAGACCAAGAACTAGACAAAGAATTTCATAACAGCTGTTGCATAGATACAATTGCCAACTTGATGCAATGCAAGGTCCATTGTTACTCACTACAATGATCTCAAAGCACAAGCAACCCAAAAATTTTTGGCTCTCCCATTTCCTATAAAAGAGCAATTATACCTGTATAGTTCACTGGTATATTGTCTGACCTAGTCCAGGTAAGCTGTGGTGTTGGGTACCCAGTCGCATCACAGCGCAGCAGAACGTTGCTTCCCAGAGGGGAAGTGATTTTTGTTGCTGACGTCATCACAGATGGTTTAAGACACTGCTCTAACTCAGCTCTCTGGAACAAGATTCCTGCCAGGCTCTCAGGTCCACTACACGAAATCAACGGATCAAGAAGTACAACTGAGCTGTCCACAATTTTGGAAAATTCAATCAGCTTTGAAATGCGACAGTCACAGAACCATGGGTTGTCCTGAAAACCTGAAGCAGGGAGGAAAGAGGGGAAAGAAAACAATGTTGTCAGACAATATATGGATATTGTGATTACAGTATGACGCACGACTACCACAAAGTACAATCAAGGACAACTGTGGGCCTATTCTGAGTTATCTTTCCTCTTTCAATTTGTCTTTTTTGTCCAGCTGACTGGTGGGAAAGTATTTTCAGAGGTGAGGGAGAACAGTGTGAATATTTATTAAGACAGACTTTTTCTTCACAGAAGTTTACAAGAGCATAGTAATGGAGTAGCACTACCTTTGCTTAACTTTACAATTTACGTAGGAAAAAACACTTTGAAAGGGTATCTTAAGACTGACTTAAGACTTTAACCTGCCTGAGCCTTCTGGAAAAACAGCTTCTCAGGACTATTGTTCTCTGTCGCTCTCTTCTGCTCTTGGTCCTTGTTTGGGCTTTTACAGTTTGATCTTCTATGACCCTTTTTTTAATGCTTGCAGAGAGCATAAAGATTTAAGGGTTTAGAGTTTACACCAACATCTCTGTCCCTTAAAAAAAAAGGGATAAAGGCTAAAGTTTTAGGCCAGTGAAGTTCTTATCTGGCTCTGAACTATGTAACAATATTGTTAGAAGTCTGGTTTCAATTTAGTAGAGGGTCTGCAATATAGTCATTAAAAAAAAAATAGCAGAGGAGTAGAAAATAGGAAGGGCCACAAAGCCCCCTGATAACTACAATATGTTTATGAGAGCACACAAGAACCCTCTCTCTCCTCTGTCAGAGGCCATAACATTTGCTTCTTGATTCCAGTCTTTGAATGAGAGGCTTCTCCACCTTTGTGAACGTAGTATGTAGAAAGAGAATAGCCATTTCTGTGGAATATCAGTCTAGGTATTCACTACTCCACTAAGTTGACCTTCATAGAGCAACAGTGACTTCACCAGGTAAAATACCACACAGCATGTCATTCATGTATTCAAATATTTTCTCATTTGACTTATACTTTTGGGTATACCTTTCTCATCTTTTTTGAGTACTAATAATAAACAAAACTCATAGTCTAAAACAAGGGATGGTATGTAAGAACCCCTCACTATTTAATTTACTGATGGGCACAACAGAAAAGTCAAGCCAGTATTAAAAGAAAAAAAAAAAGCTTGAAACACCTAGTAATATTGTTAAGCTAATGGAAAAATGCTTTGTTTTGTTCTGAAAAAAAACTACAGATGAAAGAATGCATGAATAATTAACTACTTCTTCCTTCTATCACCAGACCAAGATTAGGTTATTTAAAGCACAATGGTAGTGATTGGTTAAAACTGTGGTAAACTCCAATTAATCCCCACTCTTTAAAACAAGACTTGACCTGAAGAGATTCTGTGACTTTGACATCACAATCCAATTTCACCCCTTTCAGACAGAAGAGATTTCACATCTATTCACTACTTATTGCTTGCTGGAACAGAGAAGGAGAAGTCAAGGAAACTGTATCCAAACTGCTCTTCCTCAAAAAAAAAAAGTCTCCAAAATGCAAAAATTTTGCTTGTGAACTTCACACATAAATTCACAAGGAAAAGAGATACCATCCAAGTGTGTTTTCCATATCTAGGCATATCAGCTGTTTGTGCTCATAAAAATTCTGCTCAATCAAGCACATGCATGTAACTAGTTTTGCTCATCTTTTTAATTACGGAAGCTTTGTAGTTAGAGACAGTACTCCTGTAATATTCTTTTTTTTCCATTCTCACTTGCTTATAAGTGTTCAATTTTCTTCACTCTGTTTAGAGCTTTTGAAAACTGAACTCCCCTAAGATATAAGAGAGAAAGCAGGATTCCCTTGAAACAAGGCATCAAAGTTCCTCCATAGCAAACACTGCATGTGAAAAATGCATGTGAACTCCTGGCATGGCTATCCCTGTGCTATCTAGAGGACAGAAGCAGGGGTCAGCTGTGCTACAAGAAAGGAGCAGGGCAGAAACTCTGGGCCCACAGCATTAACTGGGACAGATCTGCAGCATCAGCAGAGCTCCCATCCCACATACTGGGCAGCAGATTCCCCTTTACATTGAACACTACAGAAATTATTTCTTCTGTCACCTTTCTGCATCCTACAAATTTTACTGCAGGAGAGGAAAAGGTTTATTACTGTTTCTAACCTACTCAGAGCTCTCAAAAGTAATTATTGAAATAGAATCATGGAATGATTTATGTTAGAAGAGACCTTTAAGGTCATCAAGTCCAACCACTAACCCATTACTGCCAAGTCCAGCACTAAAACATGTCTTTAAGTGCCACATTTATATGTCTGTTAAATACCTCCAGGGCTGGTGACTCCACCACTCCCCTGACCCTCCTTTCAGTGAAGGAACTTCTAATATTTATACAGATGACTTTCATATTTTCCCAGTGTCCTGAAGAAAACCCAAAGTTATTAAAAAAGTTGACAAAATGAAAGGAATGATGAAGCAAAGATGAACAGTCCTTAGATTGGATGGTTGCTTAGTCCAGTCTGGGACGCAGTTTTGACCATCTCAGGTCATTCTGAACTCCTGGTTTTTACTTCAGAGTAAAGCTGTAGTCCCAGGAGACTCTACTTCTTTGTGTGGCACAGAGATAGTTGTACCAGTTAGCCAGCTCATCTCCCCCATCCATCATGCTTCCCAGTGGAACTGGCTAAAGAAGCAGGACTTACATAAATACATATAATATATACAGCTACAGGAGTTCCTTTCTTGCCTCCACAGCACATCCTTTCTATTTACATGTGTCCTGCAAGTATCTGACAGTATTCACAATATTTTTAGCCATTGTAAATCTTCAATCATGTGAATTCCCAAAATGAAAAGATGAAAGCACTATTGAGTTGGAAGCAAATATAAACACTGAATTTGATTATATTTCAGTTAGATATTGAAGAGGACAGAAATGCAAATGTAAACCTAGTCTCCAAACTACAAGAGGCATTCTGAAATTTAACAATTTACATTTACAAGATATTAAAAGTGAGAACAAAGATGAGAAAGAATAAAGAAAAAGTTAAAAAAGGGGGAAAATAAGAAAATGGAAAAGAATAAAGAATTTTAATACAGGAATAAGATGGAATCCCCTTAATTACTTAAGAAGCAAAAATAAAAATAATAAGTCTCCAATGGCACGGGTTTCTGATGAAAGTCTCTATAAATGCTGAATTCTTTTGTAGCATTATTAAGGCAGTTTGTTGATTTGAGAAAGAAATACTAGCCAAGGCAAAACAAATGTTGATAAATATTTATGCATTGCAATATACCAATGCAGTGTTATTTTAACATTAAATATTAATTATAAATTGCTCTAAAAACCTTTCTCTTTTTAGATTTATCATGTTATATTTACTCCCACAAATTTATATGTATGCTTGCATGTACAACAGCAAATATATGTATTTGTGCATGCACATTTTGTAGTCTTCTCAGTAAGCAGTGTTTCCCCATGATGTGTCAATATGGACTTTAGCATTTGAAATAACCAAGCAAAATTTCCTTTGTAAATCAGTAACCAGACTCAGACCTTAACTTGTGTAACTGCTTTTCAATTGCTGCAAAATGCCAAGATGCAAAATATTCAAGTTTCGAGCTGATAGACATTTTCACCACAGCTTGGGTCAACCTAACCAAGGCTCTTTCCCACTGAAGCTACAAATTTTGGTCCAGGGTTCTAAACAGCAGTAAAGTCCATGTCCAACACTGTGTTGCAGTGTTTTCTGCACAGGGTAGTTGCTAGGGAGTATATTCAGGAAAAGAAAAGAAGTATTGATATAGTGGCCCAGCTGGGAGCCTGAGGGACCTGCAGCATTCCAAATTTTTGGCACCTCTACATGCAACAGAGGCAAGATCTCATCTAACTGCCACTCTGTCAAATCCTGGGCTCCCCTGTTCCTCTCAGTGACTCATTAGATTACACAATATGGAAAATGCCACTGCAATCATTCACGCCAGAAATGTCACTCTCTGTACAGCAGCCAGTGCTGAAACCTATTTGTGATTTGGGTCAAAGTATTAGGCTATGACTCCAGAGGTAACCAAGAGAGGACCAGAAGAACTCACACACTGGTCCCTCGATCATCTGCACTGCTTAATTGTCAGCTCACTCCATAGCTTTGTTTTGAGCTGTTCCAAAGGGCATTTTCCAAGGCAAAGCCAGACATGGCTCCAGGGACAGTTTGCACTCCAAGGATTGCTCCCTGAAAGGCTTATGGATGAGATCACACCAAGGATGGCTCTCTGTCCTGTTGTTGCCCCCAATGTAAGTACAGTAGGCTTTGCACCTCCAAAGTATTCTATCACCCAGCATCCCATAAGGCATACAACGTACCCCTGCAATTTTATATTACAAGAGCACAGCTGTATGGTTTGAATGCAATTCTCACATTACTTCAGGCAGGTTAGAGGGAAAGAAAAGCACCCTTGACTCACAGAATTACATTTTAGAGTCACTGCAGTGCCCTGTAGAGCCCACAGAGAACCAAGGTCTAAGTATTACAAAGTGTGGAATGGACAGTCAACTTTAAAGAGAGTTGGCCCTAAACTGGATGAGAACCAGAGTGGGTCAGTTGGCCATAAGGCCAGGAATCATTCCCTGACCCTCTTTCATCTGGCATAGTGCACACACAGAGGAACATCATACAGAGGGAGGTAGTTAAAAGATCCAAATCTCTTAGTGCAGAGATTATTAACTGGAGTAAAGAGATGTTAACATAGTCCACTAGCAATAGTCTTTGGCTCCTCCAAGAGTCCTTGAAGAAAACATGAGGAACCTGAACTTTCTCGTACCTGCAACCTTCTTGATGCTCAGTGAATACACTGAAGATAAAATTGCCTGCTGGTGTTAAAAAATACATGTGCACAAACATTTGAATTTGGGGCTTTGCTGGCTTTGATCTTGTTAATGAAATACGAGTGGCAATCTTCTTTTGCCAGAACCAGGAGAGATGACACTCAAGCCACAATTGCTTACACTAATTAGAATCTGACTGCTGCTTCCCTGAATAGACAAAAACAGTATTTATTTGTTCTCGGTTCCATCTTCTATCAGAGTTCTGGCTGCAGTTACCATTCCAAGTAGGTACATAGGTCAGGTTGAATGCTCTCACAGAGAATAGCTGAAGTACACAGGACAGTCGTGAGCATCAAAGCGTGAAAGCACGCAATTGTGGGCATCACATTTTAGGAGACATTTTTTTTAAAAATCTAAAGGAGTCCAAAGAGAGCCAATAGCTATGGTCAAAAATGGGAAACACTCTCCACTTCCTCAAAAAAAAAAAACAAAAAAAAAAAAAACACCCAAACAAAAACAAACAAACAAACAAAAACACCCACAACAACAACAACAAAAAAACCCACATCAATCAAAAAAGATTCACACATTATATTAATTATATTAGAAGCTAGTGAAAAAAAAATTTTGTGATTAGTTAGGATGGCACACAGGGAAGGAAAACATTAAAGACTACTATGCGAGATGGTAATTAGTTTTTTCTGTATGTCCATCTCCTGAAGGACAAGAGGTAATCAGCTTAGTTTGGAGTAAGGGAGATTGAGGTTATATATTAAGAGGAACTTTCTCGCTATCCTGATTGATAAGCACTGGAGGAGGTTACCACAGGAGGCTCTGGGGCTGGACTGGATGCAGGCTTTAAGAACAGCTCTGACTTTACCAGAAGGACTGTGTTCCCCTGGATCTGCAGACTAGCAGTCTAGATCCTTCCTGATCACATAACTCCAACTCAGAGGAGGCAGAGGGTATCTGTGGGATACATTTCCCTCAGGTTCCAACAAGCCCCATAGAGACAGAAGTGTCAGAGACAAGACAACATCTCCTTGGAGGTGGTTGGAGCATCACAGAGACATCTCAACTCCTAAGTGATATTTCTAGCCTGATAGTTTCTATCAACCATTCATTCCTGAAAAACGACTGCTTTGTAGCAGTCCATCAACAGTGCCAGTGAGTGTGAGTGCTGTAACTACAACTTGCAATACACATAACAAAACTAACACTCAGTGAAGACTAAGTAAATTTGTCAAAATAACCCATGACATAAAGAGCATTGCAGTTTCAAATCTCCAGAGGAAGGGAATTTTCTTATTCACTACAGAGTTTCTTATGTAGCAAACACTGTCTGCCTTCACTGGGATATACTCACCAAAAAGCTATGATATCAATGACCAAAAAAAAATTCAGCTAATTAATTCACAGCTTACATAAGGTAGATTTATTCAACACAACATAATAAAAGTACTACCTGGCATTTTGCATTCTCAGATACAAATCTGTAATGGCTGCACAGCACCTCCCTTAAAACATAACATTAAAAAATAAAAGAGAAGCAAGGTGTTGTTTAAACTCAGTGTGCGTGCCCCTCTGGAGATCTGTGTTAAAATCCATTTGTAGTTCATAACAGAAAATGGTCCAAAGGTCACATCCCAGGTCTCTAGAGAACTCAATGCTGGCACCAGAGGGTTTTCCAGGACTAGAGGAGGCTGGCAATGTGCCTGCACCAAGGAAGCATGCAGATGGCTGCCAAGGGTGAGGGGAAGAGAGAAGTATACGTGTGTGGATTTAGGATTTTTTGGTGTTTGTTCTTTAGGTTGGTTTGTTGTTTTTTCTTTTATTTGGGGTGGGCAGGGGGGGAAGGGGATGCTAGGAGGGTGTGGTTTTTTGTTTTTTCTTTTAGTTTATTTTCGTTTGCTTTTTAAATGGTGAGGGCTTTGTAAGACAAAGAAACCAATTAATTCCTGGGACTCCCTTATGAGATCATGAGAAAGATTAGACCTAGCACAGTCAGCTCTTACTTTACTACCTCCTGTGGCCTTCAGTGTGGGGACAGGGAAAGGAGTACTGAGAAGGACTTACTTTTACAGCTTTCTCTTTTTTTTTTGCTTTAACCCTGAATAAACAAAGATCCTTTAATGCTGCAAACCTACAATTTCCATGCATATGAAGAAGTTGTTCGGCCTGCTTGCATCTCTTAAGTCACTTACATAAAATCTCATCTGAATGAGAGTTTCAAACTGCAGCTTCTGCTGTGAAACAAAACAGCTGAACAAATGAACACTGATCAAGAAATTGGAAATACTAGGCAGTACAACACAGAGCTGATCTTTACCAGTGCTTCTAGAACTACTGTAGTAGAGACAGCCAGCTGGTTTTCCTCCCTTCCACTTGCTACACTACAAAAAAACCTGTCAAAACAAGCACTTATATGTAAACAGTGACAGGCGAGAACACTGTTCATGGAACTGTTCCAGCTGAGTTCTGAGACTGCGGAAGAGAAAGGGGATACCTGCAATACTAGGATAGTGGAGAGAAAGTGTAAGATACAGCACAAAGCCACAAATAGAAATTATATAATTGTATTCTAGAGAGATGGATAAAATTATCAAAAAAGTCAGAGTCTGACCAAATTATTCTTATATACTTGCCTTAAACATTCTGGAAAGTACTCTCTTATTAAACATGTAAATTGGGAAAAACTTCAGGATAATCAGTTACTTTTAAAATAGTGCAAGGTCAGCGGGGGTCCTGGAGAGAGCAGAGTTGCCCTTTTTTGAGCCACCAACACTATCTGCAGCATTGTGTCACAGGATAGGCTTTATATGAGCATCAGCTCTAGCTACTTTCTTGGCTTGTAAGCTACTGGGAAAAAACAGCAGCAAATGGACATGCTCACAGTTGAGAACACATAGAGAGATTATGGAAATGTCACCAGAAACACAGTGTAAGTCCTGCATTTATATGGCTGCTGAATACTCCAAATGCCCTGTATTCAAGTAGACTAGATTCTCTCAAGTTTTATAATTGTGAGATAACAACATACATGGAGGTCACTATCTCAGTTTTATGGTTTTCTGTCACCAACAAAAAATAAATAAATAATCACAGAGCAAAACAGAAGACTGACCTGGATAAAGGCCACTCTCCTGAATCCCAGACTGGTCCCCTACCTGCTCTCACTTGCAATTTAACATTTAGGTACATTTCAATAAAGAATAAGAGAGGCAGTTTAACATACCCAGAATGACTCTCTGTGTCACCAGAATGTCTGTGTTCTTGGACAGGACAGTTCCTGAGAAGGGGGGCCAAATGTCCATCAGGTCTGATGGCAAGGTGGTTAGCTTGTTGCTGGATATGTCCAGGTAGGTGAGGTTTCTCAGGTACCGGCCAGCATCAGCGGGAATGCTGGTCACTTTATTGTTGTGTAAATCAAGAGTCCGTAAGTTGGGCATCTCTGCCAGTGATTCCCAAGGGAAAGTCGAGAGCAGATTACCATCCAGTCGTAACTCATGCAGTAGTTTCAAGTTATAAAAGCTGCTGATATCAATGTTGGCTACAGAGTTGTAAGTTACCCACAGGTATTTGAGATCTACTAGGTAGTAAAAGGCTTCAGTTGGAATCCTTCTTATGACAGTTTTTTCTATTCGAAGTTTTACAGTATCCACAGGAACATTCACAGGGATTTCATACATGTCAGGATCATTACAGAGTACAGACCTAGCACCATGAGGAAAAAAAAAAAAAAAGAAAAAGGAGAGAGATAATGGCATTTATTTATCAGAAATTTGAATTTCAGAGTTAAATGCAAATGCTATTGCTTTCTGCAACACTATTATCAGAATAAAGAGCATGGAAATGAAGGACAATCCTCTGCATTTAAAAGCTGAACAAACTCCACAAACATGAAATCTCTAAAGAGGAAAAGAATACAAAACAGAAAAGATCCTTTTTTCACATCAAATCTAGATCTGCTTTATTCTAAAGCATATAAGCATCATCCTCTGTGCATCCCTTGCTCTACTGACAACTGAAAAACAGAAGCCATTGTATAAGGAATAATGCATACATGTATCTCAGGTGGGAACTGCATGCCATCTAATTTACTAAAATTCAGAATATAGGATTACTAATCTAATTTTTCTGTATGATAAATATTAGAAGCATTTTCTATACTTACCTTTCAGAATAGTCTGATAATTCAAAATACACCAAAGCATATTTCTCGCCCTCTTTCTGATGTCTATGTACAAATTACTTGCTTTGTAGAGATGCTAAGAACTTTCTGTTCCCATTGATTTCAGCAAAATTAATTTCTCGGCGTTTTCAGGTATCAGTATATTTTCGTTTCTTTAGGGTATATTGTTTGCACATACTAGCTTGAAGATTTCCCTGCCCTCAGTAAGTCATTTTCTCCCCCTTTTCTCTAGATTCTTCCTCTATTTTACTTTTTCCTCATGCAGCTTTATACCAGATAGGCTGTCACAGTAAGTAGCAATGAAAAAGAGTACCCCCTAAAATTGACATGATAATACCAGGTCACCACATTTCAAACTAGCCTCCTTATTATAAAAAATTACATTATTTACTTCAGAATAAAAAAAAATAACAAACTACTGTATTTTATTTAAATCAGAACCACCTTACAGTAGTTAAGTAGCTTGTAGAAATGGAAAAGACATTACAACAGTAGAAAAATGATGGAGCAGAAAGAAATTGCCTTCTGAAAAAAAATGAAGATTTAGAGTAGCTATTTGCCAAGTACAAAGCCATAATCACCATCTGCTCCTATTCAGGAATGCTGCTAGCCATAGAACATCAGTGTAAAATACGTGTTTACTTCAACTATTCTAGAATTACTTGGCAACGTATGAGAATTTTATCTCCAATTTCTTTAACCCTTTTCCTTATAAATTGCCATATATAACAAATAATAAAATATATACCTTGTTCCAGTGCCATCACTTCTGCCATGGTAAACGCAAGTGCATTGTGAAGGACAAAAACCAAGAACTTCTTCAAAAAAGCTCATTAGGAGGCAGAAGTAAATAACCAGATACATGGCTTCCTCCCAGCAGAACTGACATGAAAAAATTTGAAAACTTTATTCCTAGGCACTCATGTGCAGTGTGCTACAAACGTGCATGTAGACATCCATTTAGTAAGAGCAGATTACAACAGATTAGCCAAGATCTGTAGTTGCTTAACCTTCAAATGTATCCTGAATGGGATCAGTTAAACCAGCTCATTCTTTACTCTGTCAGAACACACAGAACACACTCTGCTTAAAATCACATCCAGCGTGTTTTAAGGCTATTTTAATATGTAGCTTGTAGAGCTAGTGTGTAATAAAATATCTTTTTTCTTCTTCTAAGAGGCAGTGCATTAGTTACTGCCTATAAAGCATTCCAAGGTTCCTGAAGTAATCTAATACACCATGAGGATATTGTGTGGCATTTTCTTTAATACTAAAAATTACAAATTAATAGAAAGCCTAGATTCCAGAGCTTTTAAAAAATCCTGTAAAAACAGGTTTTTGCCAAAAAAATACACATACATTTTAAATAAGTTACGCACTGCAAAGCCAAACTTCAGATGCACACATACATATAGATCTATACAGTCATCTTCTTCATCATGAATAAATCCATTGCTCATATTGCCAAAGATACTTCTTGAAAATTACACATCAGACCTATTTAAACAAAAGATTGACTTAAAGGTGATGAGAAATTACTGTAAAAATTTACTTAGTTTTATGAGCCTCCCAAGTGTGGAGCTTTAGGGTACATTTTGTCTCATTTTCAGGATTTGCTGTACAGTCACAAGCAGTAGAAACAAGCTACTAACAACAACAACAACAAAAAAACCCCAACAAACACAAAAAAAAACCCACAAAAACAAACAACAACAAGAAAAGCTGTCTTTCCTAAAAATTAATTTGATTCTATGAGTCAAAATATCCTGAAACTCCTTCAAAATCCTAAAAGCTGTTAAAAGATTCTATAGTGTTTGGCTAGATATTTTGACACCTTAACATATTCACAGAACTTTGCAAAACATATCAACATGGACAGTTGGTATAGAAATATACAGCCATAGGGAGAATCCAGGATATTTCAAGTCTGGAAAACTTTCAAGGGAAGTTGGTGGAAAGTAATTCATGAAAGGAATTACAAATGTAAATCTAGAGTTACTGAACCTAAGCACCTCCTGCTTCAGTCTCTCCTTGCCCCTTTGTCACCTTGCCCAACTCTGTAAGAGTCACAGAGGCCTTTTTCATTTGGGACACATATATTGGGCAAATAGACCTCACTCTCAAAAACTAAAGTCTTAGCGGGTTTTCTCTTTCTGTCTTCTTACTTATCTAGAAAGATTACTGTGACTAACAAAAAACAGCTGTCTGGGGCAGATTATTATTCCAAAAGATTAATTGTTCAGAAGATTAATTAGCTTTAACTCAGATTTCGCTCCTTTCCACATAATTTATGCAGGCAAATGACAGGAGTTCTATGATGTCAATGCACTTTGAGATACACTCATGGGCAAAGCATTGTTTATAGTTATCTCTTGTCTTGTCTGACATCGCACCATTGCCAGGATCGCCCTCCGAAACCTGCAAAGGACAAGAAAGGGGAAAGAGAAATATCATTATCTGGAGAACCAAATGCAAAGAAAAGCTGGGTAAGATAGCCTTAATTATTAGAATCGTTTTCAAACTCACTTAATAAAAAATGTGTGTTTGGAATTCAAAAGGATCTGGGTCTTTTTCACTTCCATGTACAGAAATGTAGATTTAATTTCAGTGTTTCTTCTACAACAGGGATCACAGGAGCTTTTGCTTATCCCAGGAAAGGGTACAGCCACAACAAAAATGAACTTACTTAATGGGAAAAAACCCAGATTTTTTTAATTGATTCAGCAGGATGAGGTAAGTTCACCCAGACAGGAATCACAGGCTCTGCTTGAGGGTTGGAAGCAGAGAAAGGAAGGATGCTCCTTTGCAAAACCCACTCCTCAGTCAGAAGCACTGGCTTGATTAGAGCATGTGTTACCCTTGCTCAAATTAGAATAGGCTTAACCTATTTAATTTAATGAAAAGGGTCAATCCATCCTAATAACTCAGAATATGATACCTTCCAAATCAAACACAAAAATCTACACAAGTAACATGTCACTAAGCCGCACACATTTTGGCCACAGTCATTAAAACCAGCCTACTACTGATACAACCCAAATTCCATAATGAATCCTCTTGAGAAAAGACAAAGGGATTTTCAAAACTCTTATAAAAGTTACGTTACTGTTTTCTCAAAAATATTAATTCGTTATGTTCTGATGATGATCAAAACAATTTATTTTAGTCTTTCCTGGCCAAAAGGTCATCTTTGGTAAATTAACAGTGGCTTACCCTTTGCTCTTCACTAATCAGTTTGTCATATTTTACAGGTGATCCTTGTATAGTCAGATGATATGCTAAAACCATGAAGTAGACTGGTATTAAATTAGGAACACTTACTTTTTGTTTGCAATGACATAAATACAGGGATTATAGAATGTGGAAGATTTTGCGAAAAGAGGAGCTATTATGGCCATTGCAGGAGAAATTTTCTTTGGGTCTCCAAAGGAAGACCATAAACACACAATAGAATATGGAGACCATGCCATCAAGAACATTACAATCATCACAACAGACATCTGTAAAACAAGAGAAACAGATGTATAAGCAGTATTACCTCAAGATGGAGATCTCGTAACATAACTTCATAACAAAATCACATGCACCTCTGTGAAAACAGATCTACCTTGAATGAAATAATATATGAACAAGCACACCTGACACACAGGTTACAATGAAATGTCACTTTAATAGCAGGGTATTTAATAGCACACTTCACTGCCATGTATCTGGCATACTGTCATTTCATTACATACAATCTTCCTTCAAACTCAGTGCTACTGATTATGCTAAATCTCTCCATCAGGAGTTTAGATGACCAGAGAGAACTTCACACATTAATTATCACCCCCATAACAGGTCGCTCTGGGATGCTATTACAAACAATAAATGTGAACAGAGAGAAAAATCTAAGCCAAACATTTAATTAGGCAGTTAATAAAAACATTTCATAAGGCTTAATTATGGTACAGTTAAGTAAAAGAAAGTAAATGTTCTAGGACATATACTGAAGGAACCCAGAAGTGTCTGCTTGGTTTAATGAAGAACTATAGCCATGGTCAAGTATAATACTGATATTCTCTGCCTGCCTGTCAGACAGAACAATCTGGGCATGGTGGGGCTCACACACCAGAACACAACCTGCCACAGCTAAACCTGAACAGCGACAAACTGTGGTAGTGGAGGAGAGGTATCAAGTGAGACAGACTTTTCTGGCTTTTGTTATGGACATGAATCAATAATGGAAACTGGAATAGAAATCTCCAATCAAGAGGACAAAACAAACCACTAAAAAACCAAACAAAGCTGCAGGGCTCTTTTTAAGTACAGGATTCCTTAATGCTGTTTACCTCTGCCCTTATTCAGTCTTTCAGTGATTAACAAAATGAGAAACAAGAAGTAAACAGTTTGTATGAGCTGTTCTACATAACCAACAGATAAGCAGTGACTCTCTCACAGAACATTCCTATTTAAATACAAATGCAATACCCACTGATAATAATGTTAGAAAGAACCCTTTCATTTAGAAGTTTGGTGCATAGAAAGCTTAGAAAATGATAATTTGTGAACATCAAGCAGTCCAAATCTAAAGAAGGATACTGCTTAACTCCAAAGCTGCAGTCTTTTTTTCTTTTTAAACATGACTTCATGTCTTCAAATGCAAACCTGGAAAAATGCATTTTCTTCACAAACATGAGTCTAAATTTTTAACTGAATCATCAGTTTTGAGCTTTCCGAAAATTCTTCATAGAAGCAAAATACTCAATTTATTCTTTTTAGGTAAAAATATTATTTTCAGAATTTAGCAATGAGAAAGTTTTCTAAAGAATGTTAAGTTTTCATTGATAAGGAACTCAAAAACATAGGTACATACTCTTCTGTCCAGTTCTCTCTCACTGTTTCATCATGCCCAACCATCAATCACATCTTTACACAAAATCAAAGGAACTAGTGAACTTCAAGATTTCTCAAGGACTTTTGCACATTAAAAGAATGTCCACCTTCCAGGCAGGATACCTCATTTCATGTCATAACTCACATTTGCTACTGTTTACATAAGAAAGAGATAAGCTTAATAGACTGAAAAGAACAAGGGATTGGAATCACACAGCTTGAGTGCTAGAAATGCACTTTCATTCCTAGGTCATGAGTTCAAATCAGAGTTGACCAATCCATTTCAGACCAAATACACCTGTGAACCTAGTAGAAAGTTTAAGGACTCTGCAGACACAGAGAGTAAAAATTCTTCTAGGGCACCTCTAAGGTACATTTCTGGGGAATGGCAGAGGGCAGAGGCAAGAAAAATTCACAATATTTCCAGCCTTCAAAGTAGCTATTCATCTGGAAAGGGTATTAGACCAAAAGTAAAGAATCTAGTGTCAAAAGTCGAGAGGCTCAACCAAGGCTCAATTCCAGTTATTATTTAGTATGAGAGAAAAAGGAGAATGTAGGAAACAGAAATGCTTAAAAGGTTGCACTGTGCCTTTGCCCCTAAGACTTTGACACAAAAGAACACATTTAAAGAAACCCACACACTCATTTTACCTTTGTCACATCTACTTGGTCAGACCAATCTATGTTAATGCTCTCCAGGCAGTTACTGCTGGCATATTGTTTCATTGTCCGGGAAACATTGTAATAACAGTAAAACATGACTGTTAAGGGCACAACAAAATTAACAGCAATTACACTCATTGTGTAGGAAACAAAGGACCTGATAAGACAGAAAAACAAAACAGAGTAACTTACAAATAGCCATCCAGGAAAAGTTGCTAAAGAATTTGGTATTTTGATTTGATTATGAAATTTTATAACAAGCTTTTAAATAAGGAAATTTGTCTTTAGCTTTAATTTTTTTATTAGAAACTACAAGTCTTGCAGTTTTGAAGAATGGCTTAATTGCTATGGTTTCTTTTTTTTTCTAGACTTGCTGTATGTTATTTCCATTGCTTTGAATTATTTTTAAAAAATAGGTTTCATACTTTAGGAAGAACTTATGCTCATATAGTGGTGAATTAAATAATCTTAGACTTCAATAAGATGGTAAAGCTAAAAGAAAGAGTGAGGGGGAATCTTACACATCATTTTTCCTCCAATTTACTGTGCACGTTGCTCCAGTTGGATCCGGAGCGTAGCTAGCCCATCCTAGAATAGGCATGGAAGCCCAGAAGACTGCATTTATCCAAGCAGCAAGGATTAGAACGGTATAGCTACGGGTAGTCATTCTTCTTCCTACGGCCAAGCACATACAATCACAAACAGTAGTCATCTATTGCTTCTTTCCAGTGTCAAACTAGACTGATAAGTGGCTTCCAGTAAGTACATAGTGGGTTTATAATGACCCTTTCAAGGGTTTACACTCACACACTGTAGCATACCTGTCTCACACTGCTGACTGACATCTCAGTATTTCCAGCCTTTAAAGCCACTTAAGTACTATTACCCATTCCAACTTTCAGCATACAGGCAGTATCTGATCCTGACCCCATGCCAGAAAGCTTATTATGCAACAGTGCATTCAAGTACATCCTTAGAAGATTGCAGAGGCAGGAATTAACTGTTACAATACAGCTGTGGCAGAGGACAGAAAAACACTCCCTGAGGTGTTAACACAACAGTAGAGGCACACACCATCTTGACAGAGGTCAAAACCTCCCAAAGCTAGAGGATTTTGGTGTGCTTCTGTACAAGAATGTGGCCCTCTAAGGACTGAAAACAGCCATGAAAATATAACTTATAAACAGAATAACAGCCTAATTCTGAATTTTTTTGCTTTCACAAGCAGTACCAGCCACACCAACTAGATAACTTACTTAACCAAGTACCGTAGGTTCAAATTATGCCCAGCAATGCAATTATGGAGTCATTTGTGAGAAAATAATAAAATAAAATCAGACTTTTATTTCTTAGAAGCCCAACAGCAAATGATTTTTGATTTTAAGTACAGTACCTATATCGGGCCTGCAGATTGTCAGATAACGGTCAACTGCAACAACAGTGAGCAAACCAATACTCGCCATCCCAAAAAAGATATTTAAGGCAGCATAGATCTGGAATTAAAATAAACAAACAAGAAAATCCTTTCTGAGAAATCTTTCAAAGGTAAGATTATAAATCTGAATCAAAGGCACTACAACACAACACATTCAGCCAGAGCTCTCTTCCATAAGCAAGGTCTTGAAGGAATTAATTTTATGCAGGCAATTTGAAGCTGGCCCATTCAAAAGTAAACATTTCAAAAGCAACCTGCTTGTGTGAACATCAGAAATCCTAAAGGCAGAAGTCTCAAAATCAAAGAAACACCATACTTCGATAAGTAAATTTTGAGATTCAGATCTTGGAAGTGTTCACTTTGTGTTTTCAATATATGTTAAGGAAACCTAAAAACCTTTTGGTTCACCAAAAAGCGTTACAGCTTTAGCAGATGTGAGGTTCTGAATTATTACTCTTTCATCTGTTGTATAACTACACTTATTTCACAGATAGAGCACACTGATTTACCCCCTCAGCCCCCATTTTTGTGTGTGTCAGATCTATTGCACAGTGACACATGCTTCAATCCCAGCATGCTTCATATGCATTTGCCCCTCATCCCATGGGAAGCCTGACCAGGAAGGATGACAGGGAGGGCTATGTTACCACTGCCACCCCAGAAATACAGGGCCCTGAGCCAGACAACATGCCACCAGCAGTTATAATAGGGTCACACGACATTCAGCCATCTCAGTTCACAGGATTCATTTGGTTTAGGTTGACATGAGTCATGCTTCAAGTGATCTTAACTCTCGAAGCATTGGCAGTGAGATTTCACATCAACATGAACTCACTACAAGTCAGTCCAGATCCAAATATGTTCAAAGTGAAGTTTCCTGTCAAACTGACTGAATTTTGAGCTTGAAGCAACTGTCTACTGAGGCAAGTGATGTCAGATTGTTATAAGCATCCATTATATAAAGGTCCAAAATGTATAGTCTTGCTAATGTTTGCCTTGAGACATATTTTCAGCATATGCCTTCACATTACTACTCATCTTCCTGGGCACTTAAGCCAAACAGCCTATCAATAATGTAAATTTAAATCACAGTACGTAGTGAGCAAAGTGCATTTTCTCTCTGCTATGAAAGTATAATTTTTCCAGTCAGTCTATTCTTAAAAATAGATGGCTACTAAAACTAGGCTAAGTCTTTATGGAGACTAATAGCCTTGCAGGTGTTCATTTTGGACATCCTAATAGTCCTATTCAAAAGAACATGTATTTGCCTAGGAGAACTCATTAGATTTGTTAAGATCATCATCAAAACATTAGCTACATTCAAAGTCTTTTAACTATCAAGTAAGTCATCAAATGTGCATGTGCTACTATAACAATCTTCATTTTGGGATTTGATTTTGTAAGCCTTCTTAAAGCTAATTTAAAATCTCTAGTTAATAGATACAAGGTCCCTACTTTAATGTTTACAAATTATAAGTTTAAAGCAAAATTCATATGAAACACTGTCTCCAGAAACTGTTGACATTACAGAACATAGACTTCAGGTCTGCAGTCAAATTCTGCATCTCCATTTTATCTCTTAAAAGAGCTAATACCAAGTAGAGCTACTACTTATTTGTCAGTTTGCTTTTAAGTGCTCAAAATTTTTTCTCTCACTGAATTGCAATACCTGGCATCCAGTATATCCAAATTTCCAGCTTCCATGCAGGTCTGAGGCAGCAGACATGGGGTACCCAATGCTACTAACACCAATGTCAGTAAAAGCCAAGTTGATAATAATTGCATTGGTTGCTGTCCGAAGCTCTTTGTACTTAACAAAGATGCCTAACACAACAATGTTACTGAAAATGCTTATCACTCCTGTAAAAACAGAAAGAGGGAAACTTTACAAAAGATACACACCAGCCAGTAATACACATGCAGAAGAAAATGCAGCTTATTGTAATATGTAAGTCCCAAACAAGCAAGTCAGTCAAGTGCAATTTTGCAAGGAGGATAGACACCTGCAAAGGAGAGAAAAGCTTTTCCAATCAGGCAACTTTCATTTGGATTCAGTAAATGCCAACAGTGGAGCATTTGCCAAACTTGGGACTTTCGATGAAATGACAAAAACCACAGCAGAAATTCAAATGCATCTAGGATTACACTTCAAACACTCCAGCCACCAAGCATAGTGCTGACTTCCATGATTAAAAAGAACACAGTTGGTGATTGGCAAAAAAAATTTGGGGGAAAAAAATGATACACCTAATCTAGCAAAAGGCCACTGCCAACACCTGAGGTCTTCCATTCTCAGCAGGTAGTTTCCACTTGCATTCAGACAATAATCCTGGGCAAAAGGGATATAGAAGGTTTGACTTTGGTATCACTATTCTAGCCAGACTAACTCCTCTCTCTGCTCATGAGGTCCCAAAGCTTTGCCAGACTCCAGAGTTGGTTCAGGTATGAATCAACTCTGGTTGAAAATACCATATGGTATTTTCTAGGCTTCGTCAAGCAGTCTAGGTGACCCGCACAGTCTGACACAGTGGCACAGCTGCACCTGCACCTGAGCTATTTCCTGTACCTGACAAGCTCTGGCTGTTTCATAGCCATGGGAAAACTCCAGCTCCGGACTGAACTTGCTTCTGCTTCACTAACCTCTGTATTTTTAAACCTTTTTGGTCTGGCTTGACTCAAACTGTGTCTGAAATTTATTATTAGGCAACACAACAAATTGCCAGGGGCCAAAGAGTTATAACAAAGTACTAAAACAGTACTAAACCTAAAATGTACATTCTCCTCCCTTCACATTCAATCCCTCTGAAATCTGCCCTGTACGTAATGCTCTTCAAAGTGCCCAGGACATTCTTCAGGACTCCATGCACCAGGAAGCTTTTTCTAATCCTGGTGATCCTACATTAAAGCGTCCACAATCTCCTTTTCTCCTGCCATTCCCCCTTCCTAGCCTAATCCTAGCATGACTCTTGGAGTAGTTTACATGGCATTCCCACAGAACACTTTTTTTAATGTGTTGGTTTTTTTTTTATGGCACCTGGCACAGGTGCTACAGTATCACTGAAGCAAACCCTAAACTTACAAACATTTGTATAGCCTGGGCACCTTAAATTGACAAGGGAATAGTGGAATGTTATACTGGTAAAAGTCTAATAACACATTATCCATGGCAATGTCTCTTAGAATTTTTGTTTTGGTTTAGTTTTTTGTTTGGTTTAGTTTTATCTTAAAAGTTTCATCTATGTATTGAAACACTATAGGTTTTGTCATCACCAATCTGAGGCATAATTCTGTAAGGAGCTTGGGTGAGTGGTTGTCATACTGAATGTGGACTTCCACAAAGAGATCCATCTTCTTTCACAGTCACCTCGGTACCTTTTTTATGATACCTAAAACTCATATAAGGATTTTCAGTGCAACATTTACTAATCAGTACCAATCTCCTACACTAAATAAATTCTCTCATCAGATTCAGTAATTTTAAAATCAAAAGAGGCAAAATTAAAATTAACTATTGGGTCTCTCTTTTAAAACCACTGAGAATGTCTGTTCTCAGGTGCAGGTCTCTTGTTGTGGGTCCAACATCCATTGGCCACACAGATGCCATCAGCTATCATATTCACATATCCACACATTTCAGGAATGACACTGTGATGCTATGTGCTCCTAAAATTAAGAAAACAAGGAGATGAGGATCTGATCTGAAATGAACACCACAATAAAAAACACTGACAGTGCCAGTTCTGTCAGCTCTTCTGCTGACAGATCTCTTGGGAGAGCAGTAGCAAAAGGGAATTACAAGTTTATAAAATAGTACAGGTTTCTTATGAAGCATGCTTTAACAGATATGACAGCTATCAAGAATAAAATCAGACATACAAGAGGACTGTAAACTCATATCCTCAGGGTGAAGGAAAGATCCTAGACACACTTAAATTTAGTGATCCAGAGTCCAGTCTTAATTTTAAGGAGGGGCAGGGAATCAAACCAAATCAAAATAGGGAGGAAAAAGTGGGAATTGCTAAGCCCATATTCATTTAAAATGTTAGTGTCACTTAAACAAATTAATAATAGGGGAAAAATGCTTTGAGGAGTAAAATTTAAGACTGAGGACGGATTCCATTTTGAACAAAGAGAGAAAAAAGCATGTAGATATAAGAAATGCTCTCTTCTCTGTTTCTGAGAATCAGGTCAAGTAACTGAACAAATTTCAACAGTTTTGACAGTTAAGTTGTGCCCATTAGAAGAGCAATGAAGCTGGTGAAAGAACCAGAGTAGAAGTCTCATGAGGAGTGGCTGAGGGAGCTGGGATTGTTTAGCCTGGAGAAGAGGAGGCTCAGAGGGGACCTTCCTGCTCCCTACAGCTATGCAAAGGGAGGGTGTAGTGAGGCAGGGGTTGATCTCTTCTTCCAAATAACAAATGATAGGGTGAGAGGAAATGGCCTTAAGTTGCATCAGGGAAGAGTTATTTTGGTTATTAGGAAAAACTGCTCCACTGAAAGAGTTATCAAGCATTGGAACCGGCTGCCCAGGGAAGTGGCTGAGTCACCATCCTGTGGAGGCATTTAAAAGATGTGTACATGTGGTGCTTAGGGACATGGTTTAGCATCGGACTTGGCAATGCTACGTAGTAGCATCAAAACAATGAAGGTTAGGTCCACATTTAACATGGAATTTACCAGTTAGCATTTTTAAATGATACCAGAGCATTTCAGCATTATATGCAGAAAGATATCCACAAGGAAGTATTGCTTCCGGTATCCCTGTTGCCATCACAAAAATTAATATAATGACCACTGTAGAGTGCAATAGTTAACAATTACTTCCCTCTTAGAATACAAAAAAGAGACATTCAAACCTTTTAAAAAGCAGCATAATGACAAACACTGGACCTGGACTTCATTCTTATTTTTAGATACCTGCTTATTAACATGGTTTAAATTTTCCAGATGTGAGATTTCCTGAGGTAAGGCATTTGCAAAGCAATCAATCATACTTTCAAATATGTTATAGACCTTACTGTCAAAAACATTTCTTATTAACAAAGTAAAGTGAAAGATTTATTAGACTGACCCAACTATAATAAGGGGAAAAAAATGACAACCCAAACAATCCAAACCCACAAAGTAATCCAACTTTTTTTTTTTTTTTTTTTTTTTTAAAAATTTAATTTCCATTGAAAGTTTAAAAAAAAAGG